>WEKX01003762.1:1039712-1068423 GCA_013390025.1 Pitta sordida | reverse complement strand
AAATTATACGTGCATACATACACTGTACATACAAATACATGGCATGTCTTGTGGCGGTGCTGCACTGGGTCTCAGTGGCCGCCTGGGACATAGTGCAGCGTGACCCTTCCACTGTAGGGACTGGGCACAGAGACACACAGGACCGGCTCAGGGGCCGGGCACACTGCGGCAGGACTGTAAACTCGAGGCTGTGCCGGAGAAACCCCGAACCCTCCCTGTGTGCCTTCCCCCAGGGAGCCGGGGACAGGGTGGGCCTGTCCCGCCTCACAGGGAGAGCCGGCACCGCCCCTCAGCAAAGCAGAAGCAGAGCGCATGCGCTGGCTATGAAATATCGCAGATCCGTAAAGCCGGACTGCGAAAAAATTGCTTCGCAAATGGGTGGGGTCGTGAAGGAGAAGTCGCGATACAGAAAGGATTCACTGTACATATATTATTCAAGTATTTCTAAATTTAATTAATACTTCATCTTAATTGACCCAGGACAGAGTCCTGCAAGTACCCTGCCTAAAGTATAAAAATTCCCATTCTAATGCCGATTCCTTACATACATGTTTTGCTACCATAATGTAATTTTATATCAACAATTAAAATAGTTCACAATAAGATAATCACCTTCTTCACATGTATTTTCATAGATTTTAACTGGTTTTATAAAGTAGCTACCCGATGTGATGTCTAAGTACTTGAAGTTCTGTTTGTGTATGAACAGCAAAAAGGCCACACAGCAAGAAGCCAGGGATATGCATACACATCCAAAAGGTGTTAACTTGATTACATGTTAATGTACTTACCTGATTTGATTTCTCTACTGTGCTACTGGGAACCTCTGTGGTATCCTTCACAAAAAAGTTATCTATGATGTGTCTCTCTGCACATTCCTGACCACAAATTGGACAGCGGAGAACACCGACTGGAGGGGGAAAAAAAAAAATCTGATTATGCTTGAACAAACTAAGATATATTAAACAACTTCAAAGACAGCTTACAAGGATAAATACTTCTGAGAGGACGTTATAATACTTTCTTGTCAATAAGGTGTGAGCAAAAAGAAGCTAATTCTCATTTATCACTGAAGTAACCTTTACCTGTTCTTCCCTGATGGTGTATTCTTTCAGCCAAGGTCAAACATCTTGTTGTTTCAATCCCATAAAAAATTTGCCATAATCTTATAAAAAATTAATTCCTTTACTCTAAAGGGAATGTATTCCCATTGACGACTTGTTATAGAATGGATTAAAGTAAACACTTACTAGTGTGGAATAATAATTAGTGACACTGAGTGGTGTTACATGCACACACATACACACCAGCAGTGTGACATGACTGACCTTCAACCGTGTCATAAGAGAAACAGAAATGTAATACATTCAAAATTAATGAAGTGAGTTGTAGACAGAAATAACAGACTTAATATCGTGACTATCTTCATCTCAAACAAGGGAAAGCGAGCAAGAAATCTACAGGAATAAATAAGCAAGGTCTTCTCCCTCCTCTCCTCTGCAAGACACAGTGGGGTACAATTCTAAGACAGGAACATACTTAGGCTCAAACAATTAATTTTCTCAAGATAAAGAAAAGGACAAAGTCAAGTTCAAAACTTGGAGTTCAGCTGTGAGTAACTAGGTTGAAATGGAAAATATCTATATAAACAGTTTAAAGCAGACACCGTTCCTAAAAATGAATGCCTTATTAGCACTGAGGGTTCTTTTTATCACCCAAGAAAAGTCTCTAAAATGTTAGGCATTAACATCTTGCTGTAAGAAAACTACCACAGTCATTACAACCAAAAAGAGGAAGGAATTGAAACCAAGCAAGGTTGAAATAAACACTTAAGACACAGAAGTCATCATGTGAAAAGCCTACATTAGAATAGCCATTGCAGGTCCATACTGATGAAGATTCTAGACCTACAGCTGCCATTTGAGAGGAGACAGATTCAGGGCCTTAAAGAAGATCAGGCACCATTTAACCCAACGAATTTAACACCAATGTATATTTCACCACTTGCATATTTAACTAAACCAGCAGGAGTTTAATTTATTAATTTACCTTGTTTCACTTTTACAATAAAATGCAGAAGTACAGAAACAATATTTCATTTTCTACAGAGGAACTTAATTCCTCACTGCAAGTGCTTCATACAAGACTTAGGTAACTTTTTTATAACATTTATCCAATAGATGCCTGAGATTTAACTCGGAACCGACTATAAAGCTCTAATAAAAGTCCACCAGTTTTACTACAGCAATTCTTCACTCTGGAAATCAAGCAAGCAGTTTTCTACTTGTTATCAAAGCATTTCACTTTCATCTGAACAGCTATGATGTTAAACCTGGTTTTACTATAAATGTCATTTTACCAGTCTGCATTTCAACACATATTTGTGCAGCTTCCTGTGATATACAAATTCTATGTTTTGGCTACAACTTTTGTAACATTTTTTTATACAATCATCTAATTCCTTTTTAATGGAGCAAGAATTTCCAGAGGGCTCCAATGGGAAGGTGAAAACATATTACTTAATTTAGGAGGAGCTTCACAATCACTATCAAGATAATTGTGAGAATAGTAAGTGATCAGATCCCTCATTTTCATCAGCTCATTTGTGACAGATGTAAGGAATTAGAGCACAGTTGCCTGTCTGTTAAGCACACAGGAAGACTTTGCCATGAGAAAAATACAGTATGGAGTGACAAGACGGAACTAACTCCAGACCTGTTGGAGGCAATATCCCAATAACACATCCAGACAAAAAAATTCCCACTGTGGCAAAGTGTGTAAAGAAGCAACTGCTCACACTCCTGTCACTGGTCAAACAAAGACCCAAGTAATGGGACAGATGGCATCTGTGACCACCAAAGCCCTCACAAATATGCCTCCATGGATACCTGGAACTTGGACTGTAAGAGAAGCCAACACAGCTGGAATTTGAGATTAAGATAGAGGTGGAGGTGGTACTATCGTCCAGGTATATTGCAGAGCAAGAGGAAGGTAAACAAAGCTTGGGGAGAAGATTATATATATGGCTGATAATGGACACAAAGAAAGCAGAATTTATGTGCCTCAAGGGAAGTTAACTGTGTTGAAATCAGCTCTGACTGGGTAAAAGGCAATTCCGGCAGAGAGAGATTATGGTGGTGACTATCTTGCGCTTGACACCCCCCTTTCTCTCTTTTTCTGTCTCTCTGTCAATAATCAGATCTTAATGGGGCTCTTGAGCAGGACAAGTACAGAGGAAGACCTCCACTCTTCTTAGCAGCATTTATTTCTATAAAATCTAAGCAGATGTGGCATCTTATAAGTATTCAGACTATACTTCAATGAGACCAGGACACTGCATTGCTAATAATTGTAACAGTGCTGGCTCCTTTGCTGTTCATTTCTCTCCCTTGCCAACACAACGATCAATGCTGCCATGCAATGAGCTGAATTAAGGACTGCCATGTGGACAAATGGGGCTGTGACTGGAGAGAAGAGTTTCCACTGTAACAGCTCCTACTGGCTACAGGCTCACACCCTGTGTGCCCCTTTCAAGGAATGCTAGCCTGCATTTTAGCTAGGCAGAGAAAATCATGGCGCCTTAGTCTTCACAAGTTGCACACTGCATCCACAACACGGGCATCTCAAGCTATTCAGCAGAAGAGATTTATGGCATATACAGTATAATTTCCAGCTCGGCTCTCGGTTTCCTGGGAGCACATTCCAGACTACTGAAGCATCCCAAGACAATAGGAGGAGACTGCTCTGGTTTGCCCCAGTTTTAGCTCATTTGCGTCTTCACTGTAGCAAACAGGTTTCAGAGCCAAATTAATAAAGCCACTGGATGATCATTTGTTGATCCAACAGAACATTTTTGTTTGTAGATGCAAAGTGCCTTACTAAAAAAGAAGGACTTAATGGTTCCCTTTCTTCAGTACAAATCAGCCAAAAACCCCTTCTAGTTTTCTGAAAGAGAGCTCTCTTTATTAAATTGAGTGCTTGGAAGCAACTGGTAATTTTACCTGTAATGACACAGTCATTACAGAATAAATAATTAGGGTTTTGTATAGCAATTTTCCTCCGTTTTAGAGATGGTTTGTTTTAAATTTGAACTATACAGATTTCAGAACACAAAATACTAACAGATAGTCACACATGCGGTTATGATGTTTAAAAATGGACAGGCTGGTTAGCATTAATAAAAGGTACATCAGACATTGAAGGCAGTGCCAGCTGTAAGATTTTTAATACAACTACACAAAAAATCAGGGCATTTCAACTGTGACCTACAGAATCTTTTCTCCTCTCATTGTGTCTATAGACACCATTAATACTTGCAAGGGTTTTCATTAAAATGCATGGGGTTGTGGGCAAACTGGTTATGTTTACACAGGTTATGCTTTTCAATTAAAAACAAACACTTAGAAAACTTAATTTGAGAGACAATATTGCACAATAATGTCTGAATCAATTTTTAAAATAATTACTGCTTTCCTCTTGTTTCTCATTAAGCTACTACTGGTGCTGCAAAATTGGCAACTTCTTCAAACCAGTTTGTTCCAGAAAAAACTGCTCCTATCTAGTTGTGACAGCCTGCTGCTGCTAGTGGAGGGGAGATAGGTTAAACCAACAAGCTCAAGGGAAAACTGGCAGCTACTGCCAAGAAACAAACATTCAAACCCACCACCAATCCAGGGAAAAAGTTTATTAAAATTATAATTAATTAATTGCTAATTAAAATAAATTTAAATCTTTTAAAATGTAAATAAATGAAAGCTAGACAAAGACTATTAACTGTAATCCCCCCTCTGGAAGAGTGTTACAGGCCTGTTTTTATGCTGCAGTGCATTGACTTTCTTGGAAAGCACTGCACAGCTGAATTAAAATATTTCAGCTGCTCTGTGAAATGGTTCATTGTTTTTGCTCTACACGTCCAATCTTCAAACATTTCAGATATCACATATTAGACTTCATAAATTGTAAATTTTACAAAGGCTGACTCTCCAGTCACGTCTGAATATCTTAAATTCTGAAGGGAGAGTTTATGTTCATATCCAGAGCTGTCCAATGCATTGTCTTCAACAACACAATTATACAAAGCGTCATAATGGTAACAAAGGGAAACACTAGTATTGTGGGATAGACAACGTTTAAGTACATGATGAACAAAAAGTCTCACTGTCTTGCAATGAACGTGCCTGAATGATGATGCAGAAGCTGCCAACAATTAAGTCAATTGTCACTGCTAACTGTGATGAGCACTTGTTTCATCAAAATTGAAATACATTCTTTCAAGTCCTGCAATTGTCAGGTATTTCCAAATGGTATGTAATGAATTCAGGCATAAAACATTCAAGGATTTTTAAGATTCTGTGATATTTTCAGATTGTCTTTTTCTGAGCAGCCATGTATTTAATTTTGAAATAACATTTTGAAAGTGAATTTAATGCTGTCTAGATTTATATGCTCTACTGAAATACCATTTTGCAGACACTCTAGAATCTTGCCAACAGCGCTCAAGTCCACCATACTCATGTGCTTCTGGAACAAGGAAATCAGTACCTTTCTTCACGAATAGCAGCACGTTAAGATGTTACTCATCATCATCCTCATAGCCAGGCTTCACGAATGAAGATATAGGAAAGGCTCTACCTATGCTTGCTGCAAACACACTTATGACTAAAAAGGCCAATGAGAGATAGACAAGTCCAGGTGCAAAAGGCATAGGAAAGTCTCCTTAGGTGGTATTAATGTATTATTAACTAAACAAAGATGACTGGGATGCAAAAACAAATAGTTGTCAAAACCTCTAGTAAGGAGATGGAACCTCTACCTTAGACTTATAAGCACAACACAGCTAATAAACAATATTTTGTAGCAAGAAATTTCATACTTTGGTCTTCATCTTTTCGAGTTCTCATCTATCACCAGCTGATAGTTCAGTAGCTGCAGTACAACACACCTATCACCAGAAATGACAGTTATAAAAAAAGCAGATAAGCAGAATATCATTTGGGCAGTTTGAGCCAGTCACAATCCAAAGAACCGAGCCTTTCTGGAAGGCACTGAAAGAGTTGGTTCTTTTTAATCCTTTGTTGAAAGGATGAAAAGTAGACTCCAACATGTTACACTCTAGATGATTTTATCCACTTCCTCTGTTTAGCCACAGCTACCATAATGCTCCCATCAACACTGAGCAGTTGTGAAGGCAAAAAAAGCTTCAAAAAATAGTTTCCAAGGATCTGGATCATACTAAGGGAAGCAAGTTAGAAGTAGTAGTGGGAACAACAGTAGATAACAGGTTTAGTTGAGTATTTCAGTATAAATATCACCCCAAACAGGAATGATTCAAGGTCTTTGCAATTCAAGGTCTTTGGCTACCTCACATTACTCCCTCTCGTCAAGTGTTTGCAACCTGATCTTCCACAAGACGCCTCCCATTCTCAATATGATCACTGCTCACTGACTGGAGACTACCTATCAGACTTAGCAAACTAGCCTCCTGGTCCTCATTTTTCAAGCCAGCAGCCTCAAGGGTGCCTAAACAGACATACCTAATTTGAGGGTGAGATCCTGCCTGCCTTTCAGCTACTACTCCAGACGGAAATAGGGCTCCTGCGGATTGTGCAGTACAGCTACCAGCCCTTTTTTAAAGACCACGGCAATCCAAGAAATTCAGAAGTGGCAGAAGATATCCTAGTTTGAACACATGAATCTGCTGTTCAACTTACCTCTAACTTTGTTATTGTGATTATAAAGAAAACACAATTCAGGAACACAGAAGATCTCTGCACCCAAACAAACTGCAGTCCATAGCTCCAAGGGAAAACTTGGTTAAAATCCCTGAGGTGTCAATATTCAGAGCCATCAACTTGTTAGTACATAAGCACTGCACTGTTTACCACATCTCCCAGTATTCTGCTGTACGGGTATCTATTCCAAAGTTCTTTTTGTTGACAGACTTAGTTCAGAACTCATCAGTATCTCTATTATGTTTCCTTAAAACTATGTCAAAATATAGGTTACAGTGCTGCAATACATAATGAAAGATTCCATGAACTTTATCTGTAAAATGTATGTGCAAGGAATGGATATTCAAAAGTGTATAGAAATAATACGCAGATTTAGAATAATAGGATCTGACTTTGTTTAGGTTATTTTGTTTGGTGAGAGGGTTGAAAGTAGAAAAAGGGCTGACTACAGTCAGCCCTCAAATACCATGGTACCGCGGGTCTTGTTGCCCCTCCCTAAAGCCCTCCGTCCCTGTAGAATGGCAGCTCATTAATATGCAAATTTGCCCCACACCCTCACACTGCCCCCTGGCGTTCCAGTGCTGTTTCAGCACTGCCTTGCTGTGTATTGGTGTTTGTGTCAGCGCTTCCCAGTGCCCGCGGCCACCCCACGCCCGGTGGGGACACTGGTGCGGGGAGCTGCCTGTACTGCTGTCCTGTTATCTCTCTGGGTGGGTAGACCTCGTCCCTCCATACTCCGAGGAAGTCTTGGACACCACGTCTAACCTGAGAGCATGTATATCTTTCATAACTGCATGAAGCCTCCTCGCTCGGGGCAGATCCCATGGTGCATCTCCTTCTGTGCTGTAATCTGCCGTAGGTAACTGAACCATGAACCAGATCCTGCTGGCTGATGTAAACACCCACATCCACTGAAGAAATCTAGTTTTCCTATGGTTTCCTCAATTTTCCCAAAACCAAAGAAGAGGTCCTTCAAAGGCACTTTCTCAGCATGATGCTCTCAGTACTAAGAATGAAGCTGAAGAAAATTAATCTTCTACCAAAACTGACCCTCCTGAGTGCCATTTATTTACCTATCCTTTAGATTAACTTGATCTGTTTTCATCTTCTTGCACTATACTGCCTCAAATGTTTGATAATGAAGTTCTGGACACATTACACTTAGTTCAATCCCAAACTGGCATTGGATGCTAAGATTACATTTCTACTTGAATTTTTAAGGAATATTCCACGGGTTCCACCATGGTACTGTGGTTCTTATCTGTTTGGCTGGCATACTGACAAGTGAAAAAGCAAAAACAACCAACCACAACTATAAGGCAGAACAACAGCTATTCAGGCAATAGCATGAAGTCAAGACAACATGCAGCTCACAGCACCTACAACATATTCTCAAAAATTTACATCAGTCAAAAGGCAGCCAAAGAAATCACATAAAATCTGATCTCATCTCAACAGAACTGGGAGCAGGGAAAAAGAAAAAAATCCCACACAATAAGTACAAACAGATTGGAACACAATAAAATAACACTTGCTAAATGGACTTTCAAAGGATCCAAGATGAGCATTTAGCTTCTCAAAGAATGTAGACTACATTCAGCTCTTGAAGAAAGTGTGGAATGTAGCAAAAAAGACCATCAGTTGAATCCATTTAGGATAACCATACATAAAGTCATCTCCATTTTCCCAAAACAGCTTCTCAAATCATTATTTTGAGGAGAGATCTTTGGCCCTGTTGAGTTTCAACGGCTGTGATAATAATCTAGAAGACACATGAGCTACCATAAAACATGGTTTTACTTCTTACTTGTATCTGGTCCAGTTATAAGAAAAAGGCAACACTGGACTGTCTCCCAGTCTGCAGATGAACTTGCTCAATCCATCAAGATTTTACTGATGGCGCCAGTGTCAACAATCTATATACAATATAGTCGGCCCTTGAATTTCACAGAAGTGCATGTCTTGTCCCTCCCCTGCAAAGCCCTCTGTCCGTGTTGATAGGCAGCTCATTAATATGCAAATTTGCCCTGCCCCCCACACCAGCCCCCTCAGCTGCAGCTGTTTCGGCACCGCCCCGCTGTGAGTCGGTGTTTGTGTCGGCGCTTCCCAGCGCCTGTGACCATGCTGGGAAAAACCCCTTTTCCACTCAGCCCAGTGGGGACACTGGTGTGGGGAGCCGTCCACACCACTGTCCCAGTGTCTCTCTGGGTGGGTATACCTGGTCTCACCATACTTGGGGAAGACGTCTAACCCAAGAAAGTCTTGGACACCACATCTAACCTAACATTTCTCATGACTGTGCATGCAGCCTCTTTGCTCCAAGCAGAGCAGCGTAGGCGTGGCACTGGGGGACCTGCTGTAGCCTCCTCGCTCAAAGCAGAGCGGAGCTGGGCAGGCGCGGCACGGGGGGACCTGCTGCAGCTGCCTCGCTCCGAGCAGAGCGGAGGGGAGCAGGGTGGGCACCACTCAGGCAAACCTGCTGCAGCCACCTTGCACCAAGTGGAGCGGGGCAGGCACGGCACAGGCACGGCACTGGCGGAACTGCTGCAGCTGCCTCACTCTGAGTTGAGTGGGACAGGCACAGGCAGAGCAGTGCGCCGTGGTCCGTGTGGCACAGCATGGGGTTGATTTGAATATTCATGGCTGGCTAATTTGAATATTCATGACTGTCAGTTCGTGCCCCATGAAATGGACCTCCCCAATCGTGGAAAAATCAGACCATGATGAGGTGAATCTGCAAATGAGGAACCATTGAGTACAGAAGGTTGACTGTATACAACAAACATTTATTGAGCTATAAAAGCAACACTTGCAGCTCATTCTTACGATACAGGTAAGAGTTAAGTAAAATGTAAAATAAAACTAGGGTTTGTTTTGTTGGGGGTTTTTTGTTTAAACTTCACTGCTAGATGTGGGAAGACCACAGGCTCTCCCACATATTTCATCCAAGAAACTTCTGAACAATCTTTTGCAATACTAGACTCTGCCCTTGCTATGAAGTAGAAAATAAACACTCTTTTTAACAACTTGAAGTGCAGCATTTGAAGAAAGAGTTGATAGCATCTCTGGACCCACATTCAGATAGGCTATGGGAGGCAAACAACGTTCATGTTTATCCCAGGAAAGAAT
Organism: Pitta sordida; assembly: GCA_013390025.1. NCBI lineage: Eukaryota > Metazoa > Chordata > Aves > Passeriformes > Pittidae > Pitta > Pitta sordida. The sequence goes on along the minus strand of WEKX01003762.1, from coordinate 1,058,563 downwards.
TCTAGGTATCTGTGACAATACTTATTCAGGTAATATTTTACACATGAGCTCTGAAACCACATTTAAGTTTCTTGCATAGAAAAGGGACTGAGGAAAAATTTAAAACCTATCAGAGGAGATCAAGGTCCTGAGTTGATTAAACTCAACAATCTAAGTACTCTAAATGTGGGGGGTTCCAAGATGCACTATCCAGTGCATTATACCCTCACAGTCCTGTATTACTATTGGATACAGGAGGAGAAAACTGAACTATTGAAGGCCAAGTCTGTAGTTGGTATGGACAGTCCACAGGCAGAGAACTGCTGTCCTCAGACAGCAGAGAACAATAGCTGCTAATGAGTGATGAAAGGCCTTCAAACAAGACAAAAGCAAATAAGGAATAGAATTACTAAGTGCTGAAAACCAACTGTTGAGCAAGAATAATTAGGAATCTGTAAACACTCAAAAGAGGTAAATCTAATCCAGAAGTATGCTACCCCTGGGGTTTCAGAGTTTCCAGAAATTTAGCCATTACTCAGGTCCAGCTGTCAAACACTACCTATCATCATATTCATCCAACAAAGCTTGTCTGCTGAACAAAAATTTCTTTATCTGTCTCTAAATGACCACTATCCTCATTTATCACTTCATGGCTGGGCAGTGCTATGAATTTCAACTTTTACTTGAAAACTCATGAAACAAGTTACACATTACAGTTGTTTTTCAAAAGGTAAAGACCATTCAAAGCTACTACCACTCTCTTTAAGCCAACTGACTATGAGGGCATGTAATTTACACTCCTACATTATTTCAGCAAGTAGTTTACTCATTTTAAAGCAGAGTCTAGGTTGATAAAAAATATCTGTCGATGATTCAATTCACATTTTTGCTGTTCAGGACAATTTTGCATACTGCTTATTTCTAGTAACAGACCTGTTGTTGCTGGGCTGTTTCATCAAGTCACTGTAACTTGCATTTAAAATTAGAGCCTTGCTCCCGCTTTAAAATGTCTTCCTTTCCAGCCCCAGCAGAGTGCTGTAGCTCTCCATCTCCCTCCCACCAACGCACTCCCTGTGCAGCTGCCAGCATTCCGTCCCCTAAGACCATCACTGTTACAAGCACCCTGACATAGCACGTTCAGCCACCAAATCACAGTATGAACTGGGTTAGGCTGGATTACAGCATTAGTTCAACAAAATTCAGCTCTGCACATCCTTAACCGTACCCAGACTCTACAGCAGATGCCTAGAAATCAATGAAGGAGATTAGGTAAATTTTATTAAGTGTTTTCTGAACTCAGGTAGACATCTTAGAAAACACATGGGGACCTTCCAAGTCAACTCAGTGGCACGGTCTAGATGATAGGAGGCTCAGATGGATGGAGCGTGGTGCTCATGGCTCCAGGGTTGTGGGTTCGCTTGGGAGTTGGAGTAGATGATCCTTGTGGGTCCCTTCCAACTTGGAATAACCATGAACATTTAGGTAAAAATAGTCCTGTTTCTTTTTTGCTCTCTACAGTACAGACAGATGTGTCAGCACTCTGGGAAAATTATACACTTACTTTTCAAATTAGGCAACCATCTTAGTCCAAAGGGTATTTGCACTACAGTCTTGTTTTATTCAAATTCCACTATATTCACACTTGAGGGACTACAGTTGAAAGGGGAACTCTCCATTTTAATAAAAAGTTGCCTGTGGCAACTTAGTTATTAATCAGAAGCAAAAATCTTTCTACAGTCAGAAAGTAAATGGCTCCATTCTCCTGCCCACATAGTCCCAATTACAGAGGGTTTAGCACTAGAGTTACAGATTTCTGTTTTGAAATGATGGCGTCTCCCTGACCCAAATTAGCATTAGAAACAAGGGCCCTCAAAACCTATGAGTGGAGTTCAAAGAGCTTTTCCTCACGGCCCACTGACAAACTTCAAAAATAACTAGAAAGCTTGTTTAACATCAGTCCTCTATCATAAGTTTGTAATGTATGCGCTGTAATACAGTGATACCGCCAAATTTGCGAGGAATGGGTCTCGGGAGTCTCATGAACTGTCTAATTTGCAAACAGTCGCAGGTCATTAATATGCATGCAGGCCACATCCATCACTCCACCCCCCGCCACTCTGGAGCATTTTCTGCTCCTCCTCATGGGCTCTCACAGCACAGAGGAGCAAAGGGAAGTGTTTCTGAGCCCTCGCTGCCTGGGGAGACCCCTGGAGAACCCCTGGGCCTCTCTTCAGCCACGCTGTCACTTCCGCTGTCGCGAGTCCTGACTGCGGGAGCAGCAGAGCTGGCCGTATGGATTCAGCAGAACACCCGCTCCACCTGTTGCAGCAGGGAGAGGGCATGGGGGAACAGAAGCCTCCTGGCGCAGTGGCGGTGCCGTGGACATGTTCTGCCACTGCCCCATCCCAGCGCACAGCACTTGGCAATTGGCTTCCAGTGCAGTTTAGCACACCTGTCGGCACTGCCCTCCCTGCCTGTAGCCATGGAAACAGTAACACACAGATGCATGGACACACAGACACACACACACATGCAGTCCCTGAAAGGTGCTGGTTGGGACAAACGCTTGAGAGCACACATGGGCAGAGGGGGAAAGCTCCAGCCGCAGTCCCTGTGGAGGACAGCAGGTACAGCGCTGCAGCAGCGCTTTTCCTGGGGCTACGTCTGAGTATCACCAGGTGAGCCAGACCACGTATGACGTACTACGTACATAAGCCTTTCCAGCCACAGAGTCGCACAGGAGCGGGGCAGGGACCGCAGTAGGGGACTGTGCCATGGCACGGTGCTGTAGGACTATAAACGCCACGTAACCTCCACAACACTCATAAGATCTGTGGCTGTCCCCAGTGAGCGAGATGCACTGCCTGCCCACCCCGTGGAGCCGTGCCAGTCCCACTCCATGGGGAGCATCAGTGCTGCCCCTTGGCAAAGCAGAGGCACTGCACATGTGATGACTGGGAAGTGCCGCGAGTCACTGAGGCAGATTCACAGGAAAAAAATTCCATGAGTTGATGAGGACACGAATATGGCAGCACAATGTACTGAGGTACGACTGTACTTTTGGGATTAGTCTGGAGGTAAAGATCACACTGTTAGGTTACCTGTCTTACAGTGGTGTATAAATTTCTGGCTACTATTTCCTGGATCAAATATTTGTATGAGGCTTCTGCTCTCCAATGCCTCTTCCTATGCTGGGAACAAGAACACTGGGATGGGGCAGTCCCCGGTCTTGAGAGTTCCCAATCACACTCAGAACACTGGGGCCACCTTCTGCAAGACACACAATACCACTCCTTTCCACACCACTGACACTGTAACAATACCCAGGCTGAATGCCACCTCAGCCCCCTGATGCGAGGTTACTAAGAAATCACCTATACATATTCATGACCTGACACACCATGACATATCAAAACTAACAAGTTACAAACGTTTTTACTACAAACTAAAGTTTTCTGCTAACACACCATGATACAGCAAACTAGTAAGTTACAAACATGTTATCTATAAACTTAACTTTTCTTAAGTTCCCTTGTCGAGCCCCCAAGCCCCTGTATCATTAACACCCTTTTTGAACGCACCAGTCATAACTCCCACAATCAAATAGTAAAGAAATGCCATTCAAAATAACAAAAGAAAAACTAACAAGAAGTTAGACAAGATATTTAGAAGTAATGTCTGTAGATACTTACAAGCACCGCATTTACAGACCCATTCTTGCTGGACTTCCTGCAGTTCATAAGATTGTGTCAGGCAACACAATTTTGGGCAATGCAACAACAAAAATACCACCTACATCAAATAAGCTGTCACTGAACATTCAGAAAGCAAGCAGTGGGTTCTCCAGTGCTAAGACCACTGGTATCTGACACACGGATGATTCTGCAACATCTTAAACTTCAGGTTTTCTTTTATACAGAAATTAATTTGAAAACTGGATGCATGTGGCAGCATATAGAATATCCATGCCAACTGGCCTTGCCACCAGCCTACCTGGTGGCATCCAGGTAGCATCCACCACATTAAACTCCTTTGCATGTCTTGCCACTTGTCTGCTATTGCCCATATTGAATCTTCCATTCAAGTGAGCAACTCTAGAATTCTTAGTTCACTCTAGATCCTCGAGTTTAATTTTTTTTTCCATAGCTCCTTAATTAGTTGCTAGGATCTTTACAGAAAGAGAGCCAACATTCTCCCAAGTAAACTTGCTTGTATGTTGGAAGTCAAAGTTACACTTTATTCTAGTAAAGTGAAGGAGTGTTCCTGCTTGGAAAAAATTTGCTGAAGATAAAAAAGTATGTACAGTTGGGTCTCCTATATCACAGACCCATGGTCTTAATCAGGTCCCGCAAAGCCCTACTTCCACATTGAACGGCAGCTCATTAATATGCAAATTTGCCCCACACCCTCACGTGGCCCCGCACTGTTTCGGCACTGTGCTGCTGTGTATCAGTGTTTGCATGGCGCCCGCAGCCACCCCACGCTGGGAAAAACCCCCTTTCGGCTTGGGACAGAGTTCCATAACTGCATGGCGCCAGCTCCAGGGGAGCAGCCCAGCCGCTGCGGGCGCATGGGCGCCACCACCGCCATGGTGGCAGGTCGCGCATGCGCAGTTGCGAAAAGGGGTCTCCATCGCTAAAAAATCATGCCGCTAAGATCTAAAGCCGCAATATGGGGGGGGTGTGAAGTGCAAGAGTGCCAACTGTATCTCCCTATTTTACTTGAAGCTCTGAATCTCTTTAGCTATCAGTTCCTCAACTAATTTGCATATTGGTACAACACTCCATCTCAAGCTGATTTGGTGAAGCCCTTTCCAAATCACACCCTCAATTCTAGCAATCTTTCTTCAGGTTTCCTTTTATGCAACATCTTAACACTCAGCACATGTGCATAAGCAGTGTGTCTGTTTATCTTTCAGAAGCTTTTCATAGTTTGCAATTCTATTGTGTTGCTTAGGATATTCTTTCCAGCACAAACAGTTTCCTTGCTGTTTATTTCTTCAGTTTAGTGACAGGAATTTCATCATTTACACCACGGGAGGTATTTACTATCCAACTTTCTAAGCTTATACTCCACAGTTTATTTCTTCATGTCATTCCTTATAACCATTTTGCACAACATATTAACAAAAAAGGTGACGATTTTGCACTGCCTTGTCCTTCCTTCTTCTGAGAATTTTAGAACTTCTCCAATTGTAACAAATTTCCTCAATATAATCAGTTTTGGTCACTGACAGGTGAGTTGTTCTTTTTGTTTTTTTCCCCAATCCTAATTTCAAGTTCACAGCTTTTTTGTACCAGTTGGAAAACAGAAAGCAGAAAATGCACATCATCAAGTTTGGCCACAGCTAGTTAATACGCAATCCCTGTCATTTTAGCCAGGCAAAAACTATGACAAGAAAAGATGTATAAAATGCCTCAGGTAGAGTGTGAGTTCTATAAAAGTTTCTTCTTCCCATTGGACAATGAATGGTGGTGCGGAAGCATGAAAGCATGTTGGGAGAAAAGTCAAAGCGTAAAATAATTGTCACCAAAAATACAGTATGTCTGCAAACAAGTAGAATGAGGAGGAGTGCATACTGTAAAATTCATACACATAGAATCAACTCACAATCAATAGGAGGGGACACAGAACAATATTTTTACTGTTGCTATGATTCATTATTTCATCTATCATTTGTCCTCTCAAGCAGATGTTTGAACAGTACTAATCTTTTAATTTCTGTGATGCATCTCATTTCTCACTCAACTACAGACCCCAATTTCTGCTATATTTAAACAGAACATCTGGGAATGGAGCTATGCTGCTCATGACCTCAAAACTTAGAAGATGGTGAGGATGTTGTCTCTCAAATTATGCTGCAACATCTGGGCTTGCAGTATCTCTGGTCTTTCCTACTTCCAAGTATATAGTCTTGAAGCATGTCATTACACACAGAATCATGTCCTTTTTCTGTTCCTGCCATGCAGAACTTCACAGTTCAACTCACAAATGTACAAGGAATAACATCTCCTGGACCAACGAAGCCTAAGGATATAGCGTCAGGTCTCACAGATTTACCTATTCTACAAATTCTGACAAGGCAGTCTGAATACCACATATATTACATGCTAAAACGAAAGACTGAATGAATACACTAACACAGACATCCACAGAGATGAAGAGGCTTAGACTATCCTGTTAATAACAGACTCAGGAGTTTCTTAGATATTCTGAAAAAAGTCTGTCCCAATGTCACGAACACTCCTTTCTCTCAAGAAGGTGTTCCTTTATGAATTGCTGGAAACACTTTGCATATTCAAGATGTAATCTTTTGGTCAGAACTGCAGGCAAGACAGTGAAGTTTTCCTAAAAGAACTTAAAAGGACTTTAGAATGGTCAACCTGGAGTTACTACTTTTCACTTGAGCCCCCACTATGCACCCAATAAGCACAACCTCCACTAATACCTATAGAGCTGCTCAATTTCCATCACACTTCCTCTTTTTAAGTTTCTCCAAGATCTGTAAGGACTTAAAGAGTACAGTTGCCCGTCTTAAACACTGTCAAGGCCACAGAAGGGACTTGCCACAAGATAAGACTGCAGAAGGAACTTGGCAGAAGCACAGAAGGGAGAAATTACGGCAGGAAGGCATTAATTCCAAGACTAGCAGAGATCTGGTTAGCATACCCTGGCTAATGTATCTGGACAAAAATTCCCATTGTGAGAAGCTGTGGGAAAGGAAGCAACTGCTCATACACATACCACCCCAAATGATGGGAACAGCATCCATGCCCACCCTGTGGATACCCAGAACTTGGACTATATAAAGGTCGTACTCCCAGAAGAACGATCCTGGGACCACCACCACCTAGAACCCCAGGGTGATGAAGGACCAACGGGATGCCGCTGGCTCCACAAGTAGTGACTATCTTCTGACTGCTCTCTCTCTTCTCGCCCCCTCTTTTCTATTTCTTTCTATCTCTCTATCTCACATTTACTGTTAAATAAAATCTGTATTATTGACTTCGGCATATGGTCTCGTTTGCACTATAATTCGCGCAGAGGAATCTCTCACTAATCGGATCATAACAAGATCTTAACCCGTTTGCACCTTTTTCTAAGACGAAGTTGCCTCCAACAAAACTAAGTGATCCACTAGACCTACGAGGACAAAGAAAGAAAAAACAAAAATAAAAACAATAGGAAAATACTTTTATACTGAAGGGTTTTAACCCACATCTTCTACAGCAAGATATGCTTTGCAAACACATTGACACAGGCTACTCTGTCAATATATGAGCTTACCAAAACTTCCTCGCGGCGTTCTCCCTTCGGCTCGACAATTAACAACTAAATTGCAAATTAATGCATCACCAGACCTACCAAGGCTGCCTGTCACGGGGACCAGTGTTATAATCGCCTGTCCGCCCCGGTCCCGCCCAGGCTGCACTTCGAATGACAGCGCCGGGACTCCCCTCTGGCCGCGCTCCACGCTGCAAACATCACTCAAAAGTCTGTCTCCTCACTACCTTTTCCTGCCTTGGTATCAGCCCGTATTCGGGTTTTCCGCCGGCAAGGGGCCAAAGCCCCCCGGCTCTGCCGAGAGGGGCTGCCCGGCCCCAGCCCCGCACCCCCGGCCCGGCGCGGGGAGCCGGGGGTCGCCTCTCGCCGCCTCCTCTCCACCCACACAGAGAGGTCCTGGCAAAGTACAACAGTGCTGCCTTCCCTCCGCGGTGGGAAATTTAAAAAACAACTATTAAACCAAAACAAACCAAGCTACAGCGTGACCACGCTCGCCAGCCGCGGCGAGCAGCAAGCACAGCCCGCGCCGACAGCAGCCCCACGGCACCTGCACCCCACCACGACACCCGTCGCAACAGCTCCCGCGCCTATCGCGACACACAGGCCTCCCACTCCGGGGGGTGCGGCGGAGGGGGCAGCACCCCCGGCCAGGCGCCCGTGGGCCCGTCGGGCAGGGGGAGGGCGGCAGAAGGGGCACTTACCGGGCGTGCAGTGCAGGGGTGAAGCCGGAGAAGGGACGGGCGAGGAGGGGGGCGCCGCCGGCGACGGCTCCTTGTGGGCAGCGGCGGAGGCCAGGACGGGGGGCAGCATGAGGTACCGGTCGGGCTGCGGCAGGCAGCGCTGGCACACCGAGTGCNGGCACACGGCGGGAGGAAGCGCCGCCCCCCGGGACGCCCCGCCCGGCGCTGCCCGGGGTTCTGCCCCGCTGGGGCCCTGTCGGTCCCTGCCCTCGCAGCCGCCCTGTCCCTTGGCTGGGCGGGCAACCTCTCTCTGTCCGGGGACGAGGAAGAAGAGGAAGATCCACCTGGACACGAGGAAGAGCTGTGTCACTGTGACACAGTGCAGGTCACACTGCTTGGGAACAGGCTACCCAGAGAGGTTTCGAAGTCACTGGAGAAACTCAACCATCTGGGCACAGTCCTGTGCTATGTGCTCTAGAATGACCCTGCTTGAGCAGGGAGGTTGGACCAGATGACCACTGTGGTCCCTTCTAACCATTCCGTGATTTCTGTGAGAGGCATTTGTCCCTTAGGCAAGGCATTAAAGAGGTCATGCTTTTCCCTGTTCTGTACAGGTGTGTGTCTAAGTTTTGGCCTATGTCCTGTTTGGAGGACCACAGCTACACTGCCACCTTAAGCCATATTACCTGACTGAAGCTAATTGGTGATTGGTACAATTTAAAAAGTACAATGGAAGAGTACCATTCGATTTTATTGAATCAAAGGCCTTCATTACTGTGCCTCCATCCCTGAAAGTGTTCAAGGGCAGATTGGGTGGGGCTTTGAGCAGCTTGGTCTAGGTCCCTTCCAAACCAAAATGTTCTGTGATTCTGTGGTTTATGAAATACACATGGTTGCTGGTCAATCATAAACCAATCCTAGCTGCATATAATATTCCAGATGTTTATGCTTAAAATCCCACTTCCTTGAAATCCCATCAAGACCATAATATTGGCCCCGCAATAAATAGGACCATAAAAAAGCCCTACATGACAAAAGACAAATTTCTTCAGCACCAGGAACAAGTGTATATGGGAGCATTGTCATGATTCAGCATGTCTCACATCCATAATTTATCATGGTAACAGGAGAACAACACTACTTTGGGAGTGGAGGGAGCAGATTTAGCATTACAATGGGAAACTCTAAAGAGATAAATGTCATTACTTGCTTGAGAATGTCAATGGAGGGGACAAGCCTTACATGCTCAACCTGGCAATACGAAGGAAAAAGACACCACCAGAAGCAGTCTACTGAAGTACACCTTCTTCCTCCCCATCCGGCTGCCTCTCTCCCTTTACTAAGACTCATCCAGTGGTGGGATAGCTGTGGTCCTCTTCCTCTGAAACACCCCGCCCCCACACTCCCATTGGACAATAAACACCTTATGATCATGTGCTTACAACTCGTGATAGAATCTAACATGCTGAGAACATGCAAGTGTGAATGATGAAACAGATTCCGGAATTAAAGCTGAGGGGGATGGTGCAGGTTCTTCAAGGTGAAAAAGTATCCAAAATGCCGTTAGAAAGGGTCTGTGGGGAAACAAGCAATAACTGAAGAATGTTTGATTAGTTTTAATAGGTAGAAACTGCAGGAACACATTAAGTAATAAATTTGTGAGGGATAATAGCAAGTCATAAGATCAAATGAGATGGTTTCTAAAACTAGTGTAAGTTTTCTCCAATAGGTGTGAACACAGGAAAATAGTAATATCGTGTAATGGTACAAAGATTGCCCGTGAAGGAACTGAACAGATGCTTTGTTGCAAGTGATGATCCCAGTGAGCCAGTATCCCAAAGATTAGTAAAATTAATAGGATTATGTTCCTGTAAAGTTTGTTTGCTTGGGATGTTTGCAAAGCCCAGTCAAACTGTGCTGTAAAATCTGTAGTTACATAGCACCTGAACAGCATCTGATTTTAAATAAATGTTTGAACAATATGTGGTGTACTCTCTTTAGTCTGAAAACAGCTGATGGTTTTGTCTAGTTTCTGACAGAAGATGACTTGTTGGGTTCTTGAGTGCTTCACTGGGATGAGTCAAACCAATGAAGAAAGAATGAAGATGGTGACAAACTGATAGTCAGCTTAGGAAGCATAGTGTCCTGGGTTAGAACAAATCCTTCCAGGGGAGACAGGAACCTTCCTGGAGTGGAAAACTCACCACACACACAGGGGTTCCCCTGGCTTGCTGCCGAGACAGGTGGGAGTTACTTGTCCAACACAGGATCGGTGGGAGATGGGGAAAAACAGACGGGCTGGCTTGGAGCGAGGACTGGTGCAGGGACGGCTCTGTCCCTCTCTCTTCAGGGTTGCTGCAGAGTCCCTCTGGAACTGGGTCTGGACTGGACCAGGTAGTGACTGCAGCAGAGGCAATTTGGTCACAGGGAAAACAGTCAGGATGCCTTCACTGCTGCACAGGCAGCACACCAACACGGCAGCCGCAGGTGTCCTTCTAGGATCGCAGCCGAAACAACCAATGACCCACCTGGTTCCCAGAAGTGTCCTTCAATTGTCCCCAGAGCGAGGGGTGAGGAAGGCCAAACACTCCAACCTGGGCCTCACACAGCCATCAGGAGCCATTAGCTCTCTGGCCAAAAGACAAAGGAGTCCTCCACCTTCACACTTGTTGAGGAATTCTGGTTTTTTGCTTAGTTGGATTAACTTCTGCCTTCCTAAGAGTTTGGTAACAACATGATGATAATGGAAATATTAAGACTAAGCCATGACACATGGAAACCAAGATGACTAGCTGCAGGTAACATCCAGGAACTGAGATTGCTTCCCTCTTCCGCACTCACAGAAGAACATCAAAGCTTGCTATGCCATTGTCTCTTCACAATTTGTTAGTTTTACTACACCCTGTACTTTTCCTGGACATCCCAATTAAAGCAAATTCCATAAGATTTTACCTTCTGTTTAGATTTACACTTTGTGACTGCAATCTAGAACTTTATGATGTGTAATTGAGATTCCTGCAACACACTCAACAAAAAAAGTTTTTGTTCAGAAAATTTAGCTGCAGAAAGAAATGGCTGCTGGCTGCACAGCAGAACTTCTCAAGGACGGGCTTGTAACTAGGAGCTGCTTGCACTTAGAATTCAGTTTGTCTCCTTCCTGTATTTCAAGATTTTCTAACAGTCAGTCATTCATTCTCACAGAATGCAACTCTTCCCAAATTACTCCTAAACATCAGCATGTGCATTTCCTTGTCCCAAAATAGCCATTCAACACTAAACAATCCCTTTCCAAAGTTTTTTTATAAACCAAAATAATGCAATGGGGCTTCGTATGTATGATCTGGACAGCTCAGTTTAACCTTTATGTGGCAACAGTGAAGGAAGTGGCAAGGAGACTCAGCACTTCATGCGTACCATTAAAAAATGCTTTTGCCACTATGTCATGATTTATGGAATCAACCCCCAAGACTCCAAAGAGTTATGGGACAGGTATGTTTATTAACAATGTTGCAAGGTGAGGGGGGATTATTTCCTCCAAACCTGCCTAACAACTGACTTTACAGTGGCCCTTTAAATGTTACATAACCATACATATTCATTAAGGAAACACATGTGTACATTAAGCATCTGAGGATGGGGGTGCTTTATGTAAATTAGTTTCTGGAGTCTCATTAGCATAAGTCTCCTCCCAGTCTCTGCTTGGGTTCTGCCTCTTTGGTGGTTGTGTTGGGGGTCTTTGGGGATGAAGAAAGTCTTCATCAGATATCCTTTTGAACTTGTCTTGTTTTTTCATAGTTCGTGCCCCTTTCTTTACCTCATTGGTTTTGTAATTGCCTATATATCTGCGTTTGACAGCTTAGTTCCTGCATTCCAACTAAAACTATGGAAGGGCATATTTACGACGACAGCTCTGTTTCTGTCTTTTCAGTTAAAACTAGAGATTCTGTTTTTCAGGAAAACAGATCCCCTGGAACTTGTTTTCCTTAGCTAAAGTTACAAGTTCCATTCTTAAGCCCATGTGTTGCTATAGCAATGTCTTATACAATATAGAAGTTATAAGCTAAAACAGTGTCCCATAAAATATAAGCTAAAGCAATGCCCTATAAAATATAGAAGTTATAAGCTAAAGCAATGCCTTTTAAAATATCAAATCGATAATTTCTTTAATCAGTCATCCGCGGGGTAGATAGAGCAGCTTTTTGGCAAGACTCTACTACTAGCAATATGAAGTAGTCACTGTCTGAAAAAATACATCATTTACTTGTCTGGCTTCTTTTGACAAATGGATATCTTAATATATGGTTGGTTTTCCTGTTAAGTGAAATCCATAAAATATAAAAAACGTTCACTGGAGGCAAGATGAGTGCATTAGGAATTCACTGTTAGCAATATGTAATATATTAACCTTTCCAGCAATACTGAAGGAGAACTTTACATACCAAAACATCTGGAATAAGCAGTGAATGAACATAGTGCCTCCCTAGCTCTGATGTGAATGAGGAATTAGTGTAGAATATGGCTTAGGTCTGCAGGTTATCTTTTAGAAGTCCACCATCAAGAACCCATAAGGCTATGCAGTGAATCCCCGCTGCATTGCGCCCTTCCATTACAACCCTGCCCATTTGCTTCAGCCGTCTGCGAGTTTAGCCGGTCGATGCATGCACAGTGCCTCTGCTCTGCCGAGGGGCGGTGCCGCGGTGCCTGTGGGGCGGGTCTCACCCCGCCCTGCAGGGAGGGGGGTCACAATGGCAGCACCTTGCCCCCATCCCTGACCCAGGAAACAGCCCCATGAAAATGAGGCAAACAAGGTCAGGCAAGCGCTGTGTGCTGGGAGGGGGCAGCTGTCTCTGCCCTCTGGGGCCGTACGGGCATCGCTGCCTCTCCCAGGAAGTGGGGATGTTAAAGGGAAAGAAACTCCAATACCGACCTGACCCCCCCACCCCAGGGACACCTCTTCCCTGCCATGGAGGAATGGTGAGCATGCATGGTGGCAGGAGCCAGGTTTCCGAGCACCTTCTGACTCAGGGGACCAGCCTAACCCCCCACCCAAGAATCCGCAGGTCTCTCCGGGCCACCGCGACTGCACATCCACAGCCCAAACCCCATGCCACTTCCCCCTCACCCCGGCCCATGCCCAGGCGTCCCGGCGCAGTGTGGCCGCAGGGCCAGTACGCCTCTCAGGGGCTGCCGGCGCGGCCCTGGGGCCAGTACGCCTCGCCGCAGCTACCAGCGCAGGGCAGCTGTGGGGCTGGGGCGCCCGGCGCGAACACCGGGGTCAGGGGGAGGGGGAAGTGATGCGGGGTTTGGGCTGTGGGTGCGTGGTCACAGTGGCCTGGAGACGCCTGCGGATTCTTGGGACAGGGGTTGGTCTCCCAAGTCAGAGGGGGCTCAGAAACAGTTCTCTTTGCTCCCCCATGCTCAGAGAGCCTAAGGGGAGAAGCAGAAAAGTGCCCGCAGAGCTCCAGAGTGCCGGGGGGTGGAGCAATGGGCATGGCCTGCATGCATATTAACGACCTGCAGTTCTTTGTGAGTTTAGCTTTTCGCGAGGCCCGTGGCCTGACCCGTTCCTTGCGAATGACAAGGTATAACTGTAGTACACTACATACTTGTCCTGTCACTCCAGTGAGAGTGACAGAAAATTGTTTCAGGTAATTTTCTTAAGATTTTATAGGGTTTGTTTTCTATATTTCACTCACACAACATACACACACAAAAACCTTTCTTCCAAATTGAGGAATGATTTCCTATAAACTTTTTTGTGTCTGTCCTGGTGTCAATTAAGACAGAGTATGAATTGAATTTAGAAATACTTGAATAATATATAGAGAGAATAAGAACTGTACTGGGAGAAAGAAAAAATATAACAAATATATATATATGTTTGAACCACAACAATATCAAAAACAATGGAACAATGACAACTGTAGACAGCTGGGGGAAAAAACCAAGCATGAGGGCAGGGCCAAGTTCAAGGGAGACCAGGGTACCCCCGGAATTCCAGGGGCAGGGGAATAGGGTTCAGGGTAGGCAAATCAGTAGAGTAACAGCCAGTGATCCTTTCCTGAAATGTTCGAGGGGCTGCAGGGAGAACTGGTGGTCAGCAGGGGAAAGGCTCTACTGAGATGAGGAGTCAAAGGTCCACGTGGTCCTGGACGAAATGGCGGCGGCAGAGATCAGAGGTGAAAACAAGGCTTCCTCAGTCCAGAAGATCCAGGAACCCTCTTCTACGAACCCCAGCAGCTGTATTTATAGGGTCTTGGGCCCCTCCCATGTCACATGCCTTGTGGGCGTGTCTTCACATTGGCTGTCACTCAGCCCACCCCGGCCCTCAGGCCCCTCCCCTAGTCACATACCTTGCCAGGGCAAGATGAGAAAAAGAATCCTCCATTGTTTGTCCAGTAGAGAGGAGAAAGCCCCTCCCCTGGCCACATACCTTGCAGGGGAAGGAAGGGGAGATAAGAAAGGAAACCCTGTTGTCTGTTTCAGTAAAAAAGAGAAAAGTTTTACAATAGAACAAAAGGGATCTCCACATGACCATGTCCTAACTCTTTACCCAAGTGAAATATTTATTTCAGCACCTGACAAATAACCGCTGGCACTCTCCTTTCACAATTGAGAAGAGATTCACTTGACCAGCTTGGTCTCAGCTGGAAGCCCGCCACAGATGAGGTTGGGTCCAGCACCTTGGAATGGTCCTCGTAATGTTTCCAGTTCTTCACCCAGTGTGCCTCCACCATAAACTGTGGAATAACATCACCTCTGAACAGTTTCCCATTCTTTTCATGTTCAGAGAAGACACTGCGCTTTTGTATATTAAATCTGGGTTCATCTCATTAAGTTTCTTTTCATGGAAAATGAGCAACATTCCAGTTTTGAACATCCAGTGTAAGATTAAAACTGCTGAAAATGCTATCGTATTCACAAACTCTTTATCTTCCAAGATGTAATTTTTAGTGTTAACCTTCACTTTTATAGAAAATTCCACAAACACGTGGAAACAGCATAAATAAATATGAACACATCCCACTTAATATCCCCTAAAAGTTATCCCCCAGTTGTTTTATCAAACAGTTGCAGGTCCCATCTCTGATCCCCAGTGGATCTTTGGAACCCCATGGCTCTCTTAGGGATGAGTAGGATGCTAGAACTGCCCATGCAGAGATGCAGTGGTTCCAAATTAAATCTCTTGCCCCTTCCAAGTCCCTGTGCCCCTTGGCTTTGCAGCCTCAATGAAAGTAGGGCATCCCAGTGTAGCAAGTACTGCCCAACCCAGCCCAGCCCTGATAATTTAAGAGTGTAGTTGCAAGCTAACCCTTGCTGAATTAAACCCAGACATTCAACCAAATAATCAGGTCAACAGACCATATTCCTAAATTATCAGAGGGCAGCTCCAAATCTGTCACATCCTATTTCTTTTATGACATGTAAAAGGCTAGAAATATCTTGCTGCAGCAGCACAAGTAACCTCGTTGGATATTAGACTCATTTCAAGGAACTCAGGAATTATCCAGTGGGGACCACAGCTTCTGTTGATAAATCTCAGTAATCATAAAGTAGGGGGTATAGTGGTGTTGCCTGTGGGTTTAAAATTCAGTAATAATGGATTGTTTAGCTCCTTACCTGCCTGAAGCACTTCCCTGGCCCCTGTCTCTTTATCTGATGAGGGTATCCTACTCAGGTTCTTGTTATAGTTAATTCTGTTGGTAGAACAAATGAAGCACTGCAAATTCCTTTCAATGTATGTACAGAACAGTGTTTCTCAAGTCACCTGGCTCCACTGGGAGACTGTAACCCACAAGAATGAGTTTCTACCCTGACTTTATTCCTGAAGAGGGACTTCCTAAACTTCTTTTGGATGGAGGATGGAAGACAAGAAAAACGGTCCTTTAAAAGTCACTTACATCCGTAATGATGTAGTAGGTGAATGTACATGGAAAGGAAGCCCTGCATGATGATACCTTTTCACCTCCCTAGTGTGAAATTTTAGCTGCAAGGAGAATAAAAGTTTAATTTTAACAAAGGATACACAGGTTTCAGAATGTGCTTCCATTCAGATTAGGAAAACGTTTCTCCAATTTTAAAACACTTCGTCAAGATAAGTTTTGTAACATAGTCTGTATTTAATTAAAAACCTGCGATTTCAATACAAATATTTTGTTTGGATTTTGATATTTCATTTATTACTGTGGTAAAGAAAGGCTATACTGCAACATAAAGTACTTTGAATTTTTTGTCCAAAAAGTGACTAAAAGACATTTACCAAATTACCAGAACTTCTTCTCAGCTTCAGTTTTCTGAAGCATGTTTGTTAAAAAAAATTAAAAACAAACAAAAAAGAAAGAAAAAGAAAGAAGAAATCTCTTCAGACCGCAAAGGAAGATGGTCATTATGTCATTACCCATATTCCTACTGCCACCACCTGTTTTTCTCAACTACTGCCTTTATCAACTGTGGCACTTTTTGCCCATCAGACTTTGACTGAATACCCAGAGTAAGGTAGATTTTGTTCTCTTATTATTATTACTCAGTGTCAGAGGTTTGTTTTCCCTCCTGTTGACAGCAGATCACATTAAATTACTAGGAACAGCTCGGGATAAAAAATGCATTAATTTTCACTTCTATTCTGAAAAGTAACCATATAATGAAAGCATGCAATCGCATTTCTTTTCCTAGTGATTTTAAGGTCAATATGCTCAGTTTAAATGTCAAGGATGTTTTTTTTTAAAGTATTATTCTGTCTGTTAAACTACTACAACTTGCAATTTAGAGATCATGATACATATTCCTTCCCAATCAAGAGTACACCTAATGTACACTTATTTTTGAACAGAAAGGCCCTTTCTTTCAACTAAGGCTTTCAGGATCATCTATATGAATCACATTAAGGAATCAGTTGGGAAGAACAGAATCTCTCTCTTTCACTTCATTTTAAATATTGTGTATATTCAGATATGCCCTACTTTGCACACAAGCATTACATCTGTGTGAGGGATTTGCATCAGTGTGACTAAATTGATTTTGCTGCATCATTGCATATTTGCTTAATGTCAACAAGGCCTTTATCGTTGGCTATGCTGAACTAACAAGAATAAAAAGTAGCATCAAAACTTTCTTTAAGGTTGTTTGGAGATAGGATTCTGACAAAATATACAGGGAAAACAAGAAGGGTTTTTTTGCTTTTGTATGTTGCTGCCTATACAGACTTTGTTTTTAGTGAAACAAAGCTTATTAGAAAGTTCGAAGTCTACTTATTTGAGCCAAAGGAGCATGCTACAAGTTTCCTGGCAAAAATAGAAAATTAACTTTATCATGGGTGTTAAAATTCTTATTTGCAGTGGCAACTAGTTAGTAAATAAAATGTTCACCTCTTCAAAAGCCTCTGAGCTTTTTCAAGGTTCCCTCTCATTGTGTCTCTGATAGACTGAAGTATATATGTATATATCAATTGGGAAACAGTAGAGCTTATATGAATATAACCTATAGCAATAAGGTAGAAGTTAAGAATATTGAATAAAGTATTAAGAGTCAGTGTAGCTGTAGCTAAAAGTAATTACATGGGGTGTGTTTGGAACCAAATGTTGTTTCAGAACATAGGATGGAAAGCACCGATAAGAAGCAACGGTACGGTGGGCAAAGACAATCTACAAATGAAAAACAGGAACAAGGGCCAGAAGAACCAACCAAGAAACCAACCAAGGCCAGCTCTATAGGTTGGACCTTGCCCAAGGAGTGAGAACACATGCGTGCAGCCCAAGGTCATGAGAAGGACACTTGAGGAAGACTTACTGCCTTTATCATTGCCCCTCAGAGTGGGACCACCAGAGGGGAATGCACAGGTGCAGATAAAGGAAGAACTATTAGAATACGAAGCAGGAGGGGGTGGAGTTAGTTCATGAATATGTAATAGGTGTATGGGGGTTACATCATTTTATATGTATAAAAGTAATAGTATTTGCCTCCGAGCTCTGGGCATGTCTGTGGTGGACCGACCCCTCATGTCCCTCCATGGAATAAAACTGTCTTATAATTACTGATTGTGAGAGTCCTTTNTCATTGCATATTTGCTTAATGTCAACAAGGCCTTTATCGTTGGCTATGCTGAACTAACAAGAATAAAAAGTAGCATCAAAACTTTCTTTAAGGTTGTTTGGAGATAGGATTCTGACAAAATATACAGGGAAAACAAGAAGGGTTTTTTTGCTTTTGTATGTTGCTGCCTATACAGACTTTGTTTTTAGTGAAACAAAGCTTATTAGAAAATTCGAAGTCTACTTATTTGAGCCAAAGGAGCATGCTACAAGTTTCCTGGCAAAAATAGAAAATTAACTTTATCATGGGTGTTAAAATTCTTATTTGCAGTGGCAACTAGTTAGTAAATAAAATGTTCACCTCTTCAAAAGCCTCTGAGCTTTTTCAAGGTTCCCTCTCATTGTGTCTCTGATAGACTGAAGTATATATGTATATATCAATTGGGAAACAGTAGAGCTTATATGAATATAACCTATAGCAATAAGGTAGAAGTTAAGAATATTGAATAAAGTATTAAGAGTCANATGTATAAAAGTAATAGTATTTGCCTCCGAGCTCTGGGCATGTCTGTGGTGGACCGACCCCTCATGTCCCTCCATGGAATAAAACTGTCTTATAATTACTGATTGTGAGAGTCCTTTTATCAACAGATCATCTCAAGTGCTGTCCCTACAATTATACCAAACCCACAGTGGACTACTGGCTTCAGGACCAGCTGCGGGCAAACCACCTCTTCTTGTTTTATTACTCAACTTCTCTGAACAGTCCTGAATAGAGGGTGGGACAATGAAATAGAGGATGAACAAGTCTTTCTAAAAGCCACAGTGGATAGACATAAGACTGTGTTATTTGGAATAAAACCTGAGCTATCTGTCCATC
>WEKX01003762.1:985814-1039248 GCA_013390025.1 Pitta sordida | reverse complement strand
TGTACAAAAAAATTCCTTCCTGGGGTTATGATGTGATGTACTACTCTTTTGGCAACAGTGGCTGTGATTAAGTGGTGCCATTTTAGCTGTTCAAATGTTCAGTACTGGCCTGAACATAACACTGCTATGTGTTCCAGTTTTTCTGATGGAGCAGGGAATTATCATTCTTTAGTTGTTTGATGGAAAGAAAATCTTTAAAAGTCAATGACTATGCCAGTGGCAACTCTACTGTCCCATCACAAAGAGTTTTAGAGCATTGATAATATGATGCCTATTTTTCAGCTTCTCTCTTATAGTCTCTTCTTGATTTGAAATAAAGAGGTGATTCTTAATTGTATATATGATCAGAAACAATATTTAATGATCTAAAAAAGAGTACATAAAGTGATGAATATTCCTCTAATGCTACAAGATGAGATGCACACCTGAGGTTGTTGGTTCTATACCTTCTCTCTCAGAGTGTCTCAACCAAGTGGCCATTACTGAAAGACCCTGAAGAATCACAACCAACTNTAAAGGAGTCAAAATGAGGCTTTGACTGGGCTGGTATGAACCATTGGAAGTTCTGATAAGGAGAGAAAAACAGCCATGTATTAGACATATTTCAGTGATACGTATTTCCTATGAAACCATTAATGTGCTGTAACACTTCTTAGAAATGTTCCTACCGAACACTGTCATATTCTGCCTCTCTTAGACTAGAGCTTTTTTTTTTGCCTATGTTTGGAGCACTATGCATCTATACAATACTGGGGCAAAATGTGCTCCTTGTATTTCCATCCTAAATCAAATGTAAAGCAAGCAGAGTTTGACCCTAAATTGGAGAGCTATGTCAAAAGAAGCCATGTATTACTGTCACAGAAACCTGACCTCCAGATCTGTGGAGCTGCATATTTATGATTTTCCAATGCTTGAGTGGATTTTAAAATAAACCAGCCTGCAAATAAAGGGGGAAATCTAACTGCAGCATTTTGAAGTTGTGCAATGCAGCACTTCAGATTTATTTTCTTCACAACTCTATAGAACTGTGGGCAATATGTAACTAAATAAATGCCTAAGTTATTTCTTGTNTATATGTCTATTTATCTCTCTCTCTCATATACTTCTCTGGGAAATATAGTGTGTATATAGTTTGCATTTGCACAGAAATTGCATTTTCTTGTCCCATGGGCCTGTTGTGAAGGACCTCAAAAACTGAGATATCTCACATACTGTTGTAATTGAAAGTCATATAAAATATGCAGCAAGCAGAGGTCCTAAATGTTAAAATGAAGCTGGAACTCAGAAGTATCTTCTAATTTTCCATTACTGCGATCCAGAAAGATATTAAAATAATGAGAATGTTGCAATTTTTTCTTGGTCTCAAGTACTAACCATGTGTATTTTTGCCCTGGGAGACAACTAACAACTAATGATATAGTATCAGCAAATACAGCCCAGCATAACTCCATCAAAGCAGCTAGAACTAGACCAGGCTGGAATTCCTGACCATCTGTCCTATTGTCCGTACTCACAGTTTTGCAGTTGCTGAAAGCTTAGTTCACCTTTACAAAATACTTAATTTTATTTCTTAGTTTCTGCTTGATAAATCACAGGTGAGTGACAAACTGAGAAGAATTAGTGTAAAACCAGACCTGAATAGTGCCAGTATCAAGCAATGAACACAACTCCTTTTCCCTTGAGAAAAATCCTTGGTACAAGGAGATAGCTATGAGAAAACAACATAACAACATAGTTTAGTTATCCACTGCTTTGTAAAAGAGAATATAGAAGTTGCTTTAATTTATTTATATTTGTCCAATAGGCCAGTGCAGATTTTTTCCATTCCATAGTTTTCTACAGCTTTGACAAGACAAAAATGATAAATGGCTCAAGTTAATGATTCCTGCTCTTGCCACTGGAATGATGCCAGGCAAACACCTTTGAGAGTTTTGGGTGCGTTTTCTAATGTTTTTCTTTCATTTTCTTACCTCATTTTTCTTACATACATTCTCTTCTATCAATAAAGAAAAAAAAATCTATTGCCAGTATCTGTGTTTCCCCTACCTACAGAAAGTAGCAGCCTTCACCTTCCAATGCTTTTTTTGTGAGTGTATTTACCGTTAATATTCCATTTCAGGCTTTTCATTCCTTTTCTTACATTTTGCCACACTTGACTGCCTTCTTCCCAATGTTGCTGCATTCCTGTTGCAGCCTTTAAGATTTCCCACCAGTGCTGTGTTAGCTCTGTGCGGACTGCTATATAGCAGTCACATCCCAGGAGCATTATGGGATTGTGTCAGATCAGTCATGCAGCAGTCATGTCAGATATACTACACTCTTCTTATTTGATTACCTGTGATGCACAGTAGCTGAGCTACAGTGTTATATTAAGAAAAATGCCTTAGGACTTTTAGAGGAAATAGAGAGAGTTGAAGTAAGCCAATGTTTCAAACAAAAGAGAAGGGTCTCTTCCACTTCAACAAGGTAGAGAAAGAAAGAAACTATGTTAGTGACATTTCAAGTCACTGAAATTTGAGTGCTTCGGACTTAGAAGCAACAAATGATTCCCTCTCATGTATACATTGGTCTTGATGAAAGCAGTGTTTCAGTCCTTCCCTCTTCAGGCTACCGTCCTGTGTCCATCACCAGCTGGGCAAAGGCTGGAAATGCTAATCAGGCAGTGGAAGAAAATGAGGCAGATGTGCACCTTGGCCTTGGGTTCCATAAGAGCTCACATATTGGAACTGAGGAGTACTAAGAGCTTTGGGGGTGTCTCTGAAGTCTTCTCAGCCAAGTTTGTTGCTGAATGTTGGATTAAAAGTCCTTGCTTTCTGGTTGTGTAGGGAGCATGGTTTAGCTCAGTGGGAAAAAGAAGAAAAGAAAGTAATAGCCTAGGCAGAAACATTCCATCTGTTTGGCCAGACTAGGAACCTGGAGATGGAAATGTGCACACATTACAAGCAGATTTCTTTGCAACAGGGAAAGAACTGCTTTGTGGCTTAAGGTAATGGGTGACTTTTAACAGATTCTAATATTTAACACAAAATAGGGGGGGGGCAAAGAAAAAAAAAAAAAGAAAAGAAAAGCCTTATTTGACCAACCCATAATATTTTTCCAATAGACTTAAAATGTTTAAGTAGAAAGAGTTACGCCTGGCTAGCCTTCCATAGCCTGAACATGGAAATAAATATAACTTGTCTGTAGTGTTTCACTCCGGCACTTCCTTAAACAAATTGTTGTGTAGTTTTACTTGTTAATAAATACATGTAAATATTAAAAATAAAAGAGGAACACGGTAAAATCTCCACACAAGGCTATATTGTAAGAGGAAAGAGTAAACCTTGTTGATTTGACCATATGGAGAACCTGGAGAATAAGGTATTTCCATAATTTTTTCATTTGCAATCATATGGAGAGACATTTCAAACACAGAAAATGTCCTGTCTTTTAGATTTTCTTCTGGAGCTCGTTATTACTAAACAGTTTCCCAAATAATAAGTAAAAAGAAGCTATTAAAAAAGAAAGACTACTTCATGGTATCCATTCAAGAATTCTGCTTAATGCAATGACAGCACGCTGCCATTCCCTTACATAAAAATATTACATATGCCAAGGAATAAGAGTAAACATAACAGTTAATATACCATCTATTATACTGATATTCACTGAACATCCCATAGAAATTAGGTGCCTTTCTATAAAGCTATCACAATTTCTCTTTCCATTCAGCTACACTAGTGCTGAATGTGTTAGGACAGGAGTTGATTATGCAGCTTTGGCAGTTTGTATCCAAACACAAAATAAGTTGTCTTGCTGAATGATATAAGGGGATTTAACTTTTCTGAGTTAAATCAGTAAATTATTCAGTAAAATAAACTGACCCAGAAGGTAAAATGAATTAAAGGTAGTGTGCCACTGTAACAAAACTACATTGCTAAACAAGTTTTGAATAGAGTTTGAGGTCTCAAAAGCTTGCTTATTCCTGCAGCAATGAACCACACCAAATCTTTCAAATGTTTTGTTAAAGATAGAAAAAAAGAAGGGGGGAAAAAAGAATAAAAATGTTCAGAACTAAGAAAAGGTTTTCAATTTAAAAACTCCATTTTTCATTAGCTGCTAAAAGTCTATGTGAGGAAAACACCATTGTCTAACAAGCTTGAAGATATAGTAAGAAAGACTAAGTATTGGGGGTTTTATTTCAGAGAAGAGGGTTATTCAGTTCACTGAGATGGGCTGGAACTTCTACTGGAGCTGCTGTTAAGAGTCCAATCCTTCCCTGGTGAGGCAGGCATTAAGGGCAGGGGACAAAGGCAAAAGAGCTGCAGGGAAAGGCAACTCAGCCTCTTGCTCTGGTGTTGGCACTGAATAGCAAATTCGTTGCTACAAAAACTCCAGGACAGCATATTGTCTGCTGGTCACACGGACACACTGAAACTGCAGCAATGCCCTGCTGTTTCTAACATAGCTCTTTGGAAGTTGTTTATTAACAGTGTCGCAGCCGCTCTCCGAGGGACACAGATTTAACATCTCAAACAGGATTTTCTTAAACAGGAAACAAAGGGAAGCACAAATAAAACAGGAAAGAACAAGGGAGAGAAGGAAAACCACAAACCAGTCTGCTGTGCTGCCTACCTATCTTTCTGCAATTTGGGAAAAATTAAGCATCCTTGCAGCTCAAGACTAAGGGCACCAGAGAGGCAGGGTAACCCGTCCATTCCTGATTTAGCTCATCAGTGAGGCTTAGTCTACACTATATACATTTTGTCCCTGTGGCAATGAAGAAAGGTAGTTGGGTCTTGGAGCACGTCCTCCCCAGGCATCCCCCTCTGTCTTGCAGTCTCTGATGGACAATGTGGTTTGTCACCAGGTGGGAATTGCAGGCGGAACTGTCTGGATGCTCGCATAATTAATGCATTCCAGAGATGGAGGAGCTGTGATGACTCTGTTTGACTTCGATACACATTGGCCTGCAAAAGGGTATCAAATGCTGCTGGAGACTGGGCCAACTGATCTCCCAAGGTTTCAGGCAGCTTCCAGATGGATCTCACTCCATCAGGGATTCCTGCCAGATGCATCCAACCCAATGATGAGGAACACTCACTTTTGAACTGGTGGATAAAAAGCACATACAGAGACAAAATCCTAAAGTAGTTCCACATATGCTTTGCTGCTTTGTAACTGTGCTTTCCATGCTGCTTTGTAATTGTGCATATTTCAAGTTGTTATAACCTTTTAGACCTGCTTATACTATACACAGAATTTGCAATAATACTGTATTAGCAATAAGTCTAATCATAATCATCCACATAATCTGTATCATACTTCTGGCACGTGATGGAAAGTCTCTCCACTACTCTGCCACAGTCCCACTGAGTCTAGTCTCATGTTTCTCTTCTTTAGTGAGCATGACTTCAGCATAGTCCTTGGGGCCTATCACTGTGTCTTTTTTTCTTGGAAAGGCTGTCATTTTCTGTTTAATTTTTACTGATCTTTGCAAATTGTTTTATGTAACAATCTGAACTGTACATTGATCACCTTGAACTACTTAGAGCATAGATAGACATCGGCACAACAGGATCTAATTCTTCTTGTTTGCAAGGACATTCCTTATCTTCTCCGATGAATGAATCTCTTTATAGAGGTGACTAAAGATATTAGAATGTTTTTTATAAGGTCATATTTATGAATGCCTTTGTCCTGTCTAAACAATGTGAAATTGTATAATTTGTATCTTTTTACCTGACATATATTCTCAAGGGGAAACTAGTATAAAACAACTCAGACAAGTTTGTCAGGCTGTAGGGGAAACTGAGCTACAGTGAAAAATTCTGGTGTCTGATAGAAGACCGATTTTGTGTTAGTGACATGTTGGTTTTATCCTCCTTAAATACGTATATGAAAAATCATGGTGCATGTTTAATAAAGATGACTTCGGTTTCAACAGCAAACTTTCCTAAAAGGTCCATTTGCTATGGATGAGCATGTACTATCATGAGCTGCACGAGATCTGGACAAGCAAAAGGAAAGCAGAGGTCTGCGTTCCTCTGGTCCCAGCAATCTAGATGTCCAGATCAAGAGTACAGAAGACAGAGTTGTTCAAACGCACTGTGAAGAAACTCTCAAGCAGATATACTGGATACCAAACTTGTTCTAGACGAGCAATGGGGTCAGGAGGAGGAATAGGGAGTTAGGATGGTCCAGCCAGGTAAATTGGAAGCATAGAATATCATAGTGGGGAATGAACAAAGAACTAATTAAAGTGGGAGATCAAGAGACGGGATCCACTATGACTTCCTGCAGAAGATGGGGTCCCAGGATGAAGCAAGAGGCTGGAGGAGACGCAGAGGTTTACCTAGTATCTAGAATATGCATCTGTCTAATTACTTGTCTCACTAGCCAAGAAGCAAATCCTGTTTTTGTTTCTTACCAGTGCCCATCAGCAATTTTCTTCTGGGAGTGCTTAACTCAGAGGATGACAACCCGTGACTGGTAGTGGCACTCCATTAGCTCAAGTAGCAGAAATCTCTGCTGATACTGCAGTTCTTAGTCTGCCGAGGAAAACAAGGTGCCATGATAAAATTCATCTCTTTCCAGCTTGTTTTCATTTTTCATTTTTCTGTTTAAGAAAATAGATAAAGAATTTGTTAAAGAACATTACTGAAATTGCTAAGTAAAGCAATTTAAATAGGAAACACAAGAATCAAATAAATTATGCTTATTGTTTAATTAGTTTTTTTCTAATGTGATATTAGGAGCTTATCTCCCCTGCTTATCACATTGTGATCTAATAAGTAATTAGCCCAAACTCATTTAGAGCAGGGACTATGCTAAAACAACATAAATATTTCTTCTTTTTTCATGTCTTTGTTACACAGCCTTGTTTTGTACTCTCTGTGAGTTAGTACAGTGGAAAAACAAGAATACAACTATGCAGTTACTCTGATTTATCTGTTTTGCACATTGTGTCTGCTGCCCTTGCGTTTAATCTCAGTTGGTTTTTAGGCTGGTCACAGACTCTTTCCATCTCTGTGTGGTATCTAGAATATTTTGAAAGTGACTTTTCCATGATAATTTCTTCCAATATCTACAAAATATAAAGGACCTTTTGCTCGTTCAGAGGAGTATCTTAATGCTGCCTATGACGAAAATGAAAAGCCAGGAATATTTTTCAAAGAAAAATAGAGGCCCCTGTTTGCACCTCTGCTCACATTCTCTCTCTCTTTGAAACAAGCCGTAGAGTTTCTGCTTATGTAATCTATGACTGAGCCTGCAAGACCAGCTTAGAGAGACAAGGTCTCATATCAAAAGTTTTTGTTTTCAGAGATGAAATTAATCCAATATTAATCCAAGAAAACTACTGAATTTGTTGAAGAGTCTTAGCTATTCCTAAGACTTCCAGCTGCTCCACCCAACTTACAGTTTGCACAATAGAAGTGATGCAGCTGGAATCTGGAGAATAAATCATTTATTAGCAGATTACAGCAAAAAATGAACATAGCCCAGTTGTTCTCTGTGGTGGGGAATCTCAGTGTGGAGCTGGCTGTTGTGACCAGAGCACCAGGTGATTTGAAGAGACAAGGCAGGACAAGGCAGGACAAGACAGGGCAAGGCAGGGCAGCGCAGGGGAGGGCTGGCAATCACGCCACTTGATTAATTTTGTCTCCAGTTAGTGCTGGGAGCTTGTCTCCACCTCTTGTCACTGCCCAGCCTGTTAGGGAATTAACCCAACCTCATTTACATCGGAGAATATTCTAACACGGTCTAAGTATGCCTTCCAGTCTATAATTGAATGCTCTAATTATATTACAAAACTGAATGTCACAATGTAGATTTGCTTTGTCACAGTTGTGTTCTGGGACTCATGACCTTCATCTTGATCCTTCCACTGCATAAAGGCAGGATACTTAACCGCATGTTGTATGATTGCATACAATATATCCTTATATTACTGGTGAGGCAAGTGTGAGCTGTGGTTTATACCCCCTTGTTATTGTCAGCCTTGCAAGCAGCAAGTGATCCAGGCAGTGGCATTTCAGTCAAGGTTTTGATTCCAGAAAATAAGCCTGTTCTTAGATGCACCTGCATTCAGAAAAGTGTGTCAATGCACATTAAGCTTATCTTCAGTAGGTGCTTAAAAAGAAGGCACACATTTAAGGGCCTCATTCTGAATAAGACTTTTTACTTCAACTGCTATGTACATAGAAATACATATGGGCCCTGGTGGACAGACTACCAATTTTATACACAGTCGAGCCCCGTTACTCGCGGGCTGTTGGGTCTGGTCAGACTCCCGCGAGTTCTGAAATTCGCAAAGATAGCAAACCCACTACGTAGTCAAGTACACCATGCCTGTGGCCATGCCCCCTCCCCATATAAGGTCTGGAGGATGGTCCTGAGAGCAGGGCTTGTCTCAGTTGTCTGGCTGTGTTGGGTTGAGGGACCGACCTGACTGCTGAGCGCCGAGCCGTGGGAGCGAGCCCCAGGGCGAGCCCCAAGCCAAGCTGTGAGGTCGAGCCACGGAGCCGAGCCGAGGGGCCGGCGGTGGGGGCTGGCGGTGAGAGCCGGCCGAGCGGCAGGCATGGCCACTGGCACACACACAATGGCAGCCCCATCACCCCATCTTGTAGCCCAGTGGAGGACAATTCCAGCCATGGAAAAACACACATTTACACTAAACACATCCCGGGGGCGCTGTGCCAGCTCCCGGCTGGGACCAATTTACATATTCATGAGCAGACAGGGCCCGAGCGGCAGGGATGGGAGAGGGGGGCGGGGCCAGCTGTGCTTGCAGCGCGAGCGGCGAGACCGACTGCGGTCTCGGTACGTTCTGGGCATGTGCCAATGTCACACAGCCCGCGGAAAAATCACCCGCAAATAGCGGACCGCAAATACGGAGGGGTTCACTGTATATACATGTACTATATACATATAGACAGCTATAGTTACAGTTACAGTTATTTAACTTGGAGAACAAGAACAACCTCATTTTGGAAATGAGGTTAATCCTCTGTGAAAATAGTGAAAAAAATTCTCTTTATGAAGATGTAAGAAACACTGATGCTCCTTTTACGGAGACAGATATCTAAAATAACAGCAGTCTGTATTCAAAACACAGACACAGGCTGCTGCTCAGGACACAGGAATATATATAGCACAAGAAGGTGGAAGATTTTCATCATTGACGAATCTGGGCTATATGTGGGCCTGATATCATGAGAAAACTAAAAGAAAGCTGAGAAACAGACTGCAGAGATTTGCTTTTTTAAAGAAGCGCTGATTTAGTGGGCTTGTGTTAAAACTTGGCTAACAAAATATCTGGGAATTGTAGCAGAAACAATGTATCATAAATGTATTCAATGAAACAGGAGTCTCTGTGCCCTCTTCTATCAAGGGCATCACCTCAAAACACATGCTCAGATCTAAACTCAAAAAGCAGAAGCTGAAACAAGTTGGTAGATGATACAAATAAAAAATGACTGCATATTTTGTACGTATTAGTAACCATGCAGATCAGCACCAGATTGCACACCCAAATATTTATGGTTAAACAGCAGAACTGTCTCTAATGCAACACAGTTTCATTAAAGATCTCTCATTCAGTCTAGGTAATGGATATAAACCATTGTTACTTACGACACCAGTAGGCTCCAGATACCTTTGAACACACATGAAAGGCAACACCCCTTTAATCAGGAGTCATTTTATTTCCACTGTGGCATGACTACCTGAGCCCCACATCTGTCAACTATTTTTGGCATGGACTTTCTCTCCAATCTATCATGACTGCAACAATTACATGGCGGTGCCTTGGCACCTTGGAGCACCTTGCCTGGCTCCTTGAAGCACTTGGTACAGTGCTTTAGCCTGGACATCAGCTACTCTTTGCATCTCTGGCGCCAGAATATTATTTTCCTCCCCTTCAGTAAGGTTCTCAACTATTACCTCCAGTGACAGCTCATAAAACAAGCTAGCTAACAAGTTTTATTTCACAGAGGAAACAAAGTAATTATGGAGAACATACAGTGATCCTTTGCTACTTCCTGCTTCATCATTCACGGCTTCGATACATCACAGGGTTTTTTTCCCCTGCATTAGCCCTTGTCCTCGATTAGAACAATACATTGTAGGGAAGATGGGAACCCTTCTGGAGTAGAAAGGAAAAAAACCTCCTTATCTGCCTTACTATTCCTCAATCAAAGGGGCATTCGGCCAAAAAATATAGAAAAGGAAAAAACCAATTATGTATATGGAAAAAACACCAACCAAAGAGTAACAAGGAGAAAAAAAACCCCAAACCACAACAAAAAGAACATTTCACCCCTGCCCAGCTGTTAGAGGTCAAATGACCGATCAAGAGCCATTAGCTCTCCAGCCAAAAGACCAAAGGGTTCCCCCCTCTCCACAACAACGTGTTGAGGAATTCTGCCATTTGTTCAGCTGGTTTAAGATCTCCCCTCCTCAGAGTTTGAGAATGGCATGGTGGTTATCGAAAAATTAAGTCTAACCCCTGGTTGCCCTATTTACTGCTACTTCATGGATTTCACTTATTGTGGCATGTTTCCAGACCAAACCACACATGATATTCAAGATTTTACTGTAATGGATTGTCATAGTATCCCTTACATTATTCCTACTCTGGAAGCTAGTGTCTTCCAGTCCTTTCCATCATTGGTTGCTGTTTCTAGCAAACGCAGTTGCGATTGGTAACTCTTACTCCTGTGAGGTGGGTCTTCTTAAGAGCTCTAGTAAGCATTCTTTTCTTCACATACCCTGTTCTCCACTGGATCATCTCAGTGGGAATTCTTGGGGGTTGCCATTCAGACAATGCATGAGAATTGCATCCTATGCTCCCTTCTGACTCTGGTGAAAGTTGAGGTGGTGGCCTGTTCTACTCTGTGCTGAATGAGAGAGGCCAACATGCAGACTTCTTCATAGGCACTTTTTTTTATTTCCATGGCATCTAGTTTTCTAGCATCATTGATGTATCTATTTTCCAGGGTCTATGTTGGCATTGTAACTGTGAAAAACGATATGTTGAGAATTATGGATTTACAATGAAAGCAGAATTAATAAAGTTATGACAGTGTAGCCTAGTTTGAAATTACTTGTTTCAAATAAAGGTGAAGTTTAGCTTTTCTAGGGGAAGGGGGATGTAAGCTTTTCTGTCTCTCCAAACTTGTTGAGATAGGTACAGAGATTGTAGATAACATGGCCACTGACTCACAAATGGCCCCACCTGAAAGCCATTAGGCCTGGCTGGCCTGGCTTTTTGTCTTTCAAATGGGGTTTCCACATAGCCCAGAATTCTGGCTAAGAGAGAAATCAGTGTATTTTTAGAGATAGGCATGTTTCTCTGTCTAGGACAGCGGCATGATCCTTGAATAAACGTGGCATAAACCATTGTATTAAGAAGCATTCTACATCTGAAAACCATCAGCTTGGCTTTTTGTGGAATCCCCAAGATTGCCCATCTCCTCTAGGGCTACTTGAAAGCACTACTTCCAGGATGAGCCATTTCTCTATAACAGCTTGGAATTAACACATGAAGAAGAAGTAGCTTGCTACTGAGTTCCCAAAAGAAACTGACTTTCTTGTTTCTCTGTAACAAAGATGTAGTTTTTGGTAAATGTTTTGAAAACCAAATTTTGTGTTTCTTTTATAAAATGTCTTTTATGTGAGTTAAGGTTGCATTTTTTGTCCCTTTTGAGGTGTTAAGCCAGATTGTATTTCACTTTAGAAGTTCCTATTACTTTTTTCTTTAAACGTTTGTATTTTAAGTTGGAAGATTTTTCCTTGACATTGAATTTTTCTTTTATGTGCATCCTTACAAGTTTAAATTAGATATGGTATATTTTCATTCTCACAACCCTTTCACTTTTCTTTCCTTATTTTATTATGAAACAGGTAAATACAACTTGTTTCTCTATGTTTCTTTTCTTTTTCATGTGCCTCAGATTCTTGNCACCTCCGAAGGGATGACACTCACCAATCAAGATAGAACACTAGAGGTTAAAAAAGTCAAGCCAACCTCAGCCAAACTGAGTTCTGGGCATTGGATGCCAGGCTCCCAGCGCTGTTAACCTTGCTTCATTGTCTCAATATTTTTGAAAATATTAATTTTAATATTTTTAATGAACCAAATAAATTTAATTGGCTCATGTCGTTTATAACAAAACTACATATAAATAATAATTTTTTAAAATCTTATTTTTATTCTGGGACTGAATATCTTGAATTTCCATATGCTGAAATGAGTGGTGGAAGATTCTCTTATCCTTCCTGTCAGTTCCTTCCTAATTCCTCATAAGTGGGATATGGACAGGACAAACAAGCTGCTCTACTTTCCCAAAATTTGTGTTTTCTAACATAACTTCAACGCTTGGTGTTAAGCTTTCAGGATGTTTGCTTTGATAGCTGATTTTAAGTTCTGTTTGGCTTACTTTTTTGATAGGTTGTGTATCTTCCCATACATAAAGCTTTTTCAGGTCTGTGGCTCAGTAACACAGTGCTACTAGAACAATGTATGCTTCCAAGATACGTGCAATCCACCCCACTGTATGCTGCTGCTTCTGCTGCCTACACGGTAGCTATGTATGATAATGCTAAACAGCCCCTTGTTCCACACCAGTGTGCAAAATGAACCAGTACGTAGATGGACTCCAAGATGCAGCCACCCACCCCTCTCTGCAAGGCTGTGATAGTGAAGTAAGAGCTGAGTGAGGAAGTTCCATAAGGCATTTCTGAGACCAAAGTCAAGTAACCTTAGAAAAAACTCAATTGAATTGGTAATGAGCAAAGCCTGTCATTGCAGGTGTTCTTTCAGGATGCCTTTTTGTATGAATATCCAGTTTTCTGAGCTTGAGTTGAAAGGCTGTCCTCCCCTAATTTTGTATCCATCATCTGTGTCATCTTGTATGGTATTCCACTGCAAATGCCCCCCACCTACAGTGTAGGGCAGAGAGACACTTTCTCAGTCTCACATTTTAATATTTGAACAACTCCGTGTTTCCCCTCATCAAAATCTGGGGGTTTTCACAGGTTGTTTTCAACAACTTTTAAAATTTTTCTTCTGCAGTGACATCATTGGCTCCTGGCATTTCTACTACTACCAAAGTCTCTCTCTTTGTCTTGGTGCTGCAACCTACAGGAGTGCAGCTTGCTTTTCTACTTTGCTGCATCACCACTGCACCAATGGCAGTCTCTTTTTAAGGTCAGATCGTCTCCTTCACAGATTCACAGAATATTCTGAGTTGGAAGGGACCCACAAGGATCATCGAGTCCAACTCTTAAAGGGCACCACTGCCTCCCTGGTGGGAATCGAACCCCTGGTCTCCCGCATGAGAGACGGAGACACTCACCACTGTAATAAAGTGGATCTCATGTCACAGAATCTCGTCAAAGTAGGGCTAACTTTTTGCTGCTAACTTCTAAAAAATGCTTTGCTTATTCATATTATCTTTATTGTACATATTTCCCTGTCTTTGCGTTTGATCAGCCCATTTCCTGTTTAAACTACCCACACGGGATCTTTGTAACTTGGTAAACAAGATCTGTGGTTTTCTACCACAACAGAAGTTTCAGTTTCAAGTGTTAGGTATTTGATACATCCCTGTTCATCTTTCCTTGGATATTATTTGTCACTGATTTGCTTGCTCTCATGTTCCTTTCTGTAATTCCACACTTCTCATTGGTCTTAGCATTATAGAATGTTTGTTTTTAAGGTTTTATTTTCTCTATGAAGCATGCTTTTTGGACTTACCCAGTTTGCTGTTCTGCCCATATTGAAGATGCTGCAGATACATCACATTGTTTTCATGGAGCAACAAGGCAAATGTAATGGCTCACTCCCACCAAGAGAGCCCTGCCCATCCTTAACTCCTTCCAATCTTAACCACAGGTTCCCACCTCCTCCTCATGTTGTGGTGCTCATCAGTCTCTTATTCAACTACGTAGTTCAGTTAACTAAACCAGCAGAAAGTCAAACAGTTAAAAAAACCTAATCAGCTTTTGTCAGGTCAGTGAGCTGAAACAGCTCACAGAGATGTTGGACAAGGGCCAGCACTAGCTCAAGAGAGAGATTAGGAATACCAGAACAGGACCTGGAGAGAAATGGGATCACCTTACACAGATGGCAGCAGTCACGTTTTACAGAGACTTGGGCATACTGGGAAATGTCACACTGAGCATTTTCCCTTTGTAACACTGTTTCTCCACCTCATCTACACTTGGCTCCAGCAGTAACTTAACCCACAGAATCACTGAGTCATCTGAGATGGAAGGGAATTCAAGAGGCTCCTGGTAGATTCACCTGTTCTCTTGCAGGGTCAATATTTAGCTTAGGCCGAGCTACTCAGGGTTTTATCCAGTCATGTCTGGAAAATCTCTAGGGATGGAGAGAGCTAAACCTCTCAGAGCAACCCGTGCCAATGCTTAGTTAACCTCATGGTGATTTTATTTTTCTTCTTATAAATCTGAGTATAGTCAAAGTCAGAATATCATACAGGAGTGTTTTGTTTTCAGCTTCATATCACTGATTTCTAAATAATTTTGCCTTTGAAGTCCATCCTTCCCAGACCTTTCTGCTTGGCATTATAAAGACCATCTCTGATATCATCAGTTATATAGCATATCTGACCTTGCATGATGTTCACATCAGTATCTGAGTCTTTTTGCAATCTAGCGAATCTCATATGTTTAAGCCAGCAAAGTGTTTAAAAATACATCAAACTGCAAGCACAGATCAGTCTGTCTCCCACCATTTTGGTAGAACTTTCTCACTCTTACCATATTAACACAAGACCTAGGTAGGCCATATGACCCCAACTCTGCTTTACTAAAAAAAGTTCGCTAAACTATGAGTGACAGCATATAAACTTAAGCTAAGCAAGATACAGTCAGCCCTCTTCCACTTCGTGCCCCCCATATTGCGGCTTCACATCTTAGCGGCATGATTTTTCAGCGATTAAGGAGGCCCCTTTTCACAACTGCGCATGCATGACCTGGCACACTTGAATATTCAATTAGGCAGTCATGAATATGCAAATCAACCCACACAGCTGTGGCTGCAGCTCCGCCACTTCCCTCTACCCCCCAATGCGGTGGCAGCAGCGACTCCGCCACTTCCCTCCTCCCCTGGGGAAACAGCGGCTCCACTTCTTCCCCCCGCCCTGGCTATGGCCACGGCGGCAACCAATACACAGAAACACAGTGCCGAAACAGCTCTGGGGGGCCCTGTGAGGGGCAAATTTGCATATTAATGAGCTGCCATTCTACGCAGAAGGAGGGCTTTGCGGATAGGGGGCAAGACCTGCGGTACCGTGGTACATTAAGAAAGATGAAACAAGGGCAGAAGTAAATTGTTGAGCCTGTAGCAGTTACTCAAGGACTGAAGGAAAAGTTAACAACTGAAAAAGTTCAAAAACTCTGAGTAAAAAAAAAAGGAAATAGAAAATTGCAACTCAGCAAAACTGAGGATCATCCTATTGCAAGGAACTATAGAGTCTGGTGCTTCGTCATGTGATTATCATCTACCTGACATTGGTCGTCTGCATCAGAGGAGGTGAGGGGATTAGTGCTAAGGCTAATGGCACATTACTCCCAGTCATTTACAGTGTGTATAATCCAACAAATAGCATAATTGTTGATAAATTATGTTTGTGATCCTTCTTTCAAGCCACCATGAACAGGAAAAGACATCCACATAAATGTGACCAAAAATACTGAGAGGGTTATACTACACTACTGTTCTATCTGTTTCTTGGTTGTTATATTCATCTTTGGTATTAAAGCCGTCCATGAAAAGAAATAGGCTGAGTTTTTGTTTCTCAATTCCTACTATGAAGACCATTTTGGAAATGCATGCCTGTGGTCTTCGGCACATTTCTCTGTCATTGCAAATATTGTGCAATATCCATTTTGGCATGTGAGGTGCAGGGTATTGCTCAGATCACGTTTTGCTGGCACACTTCATTCTCCATCCTAATTACCAGATGACAGTCTGCCTTCCTGGGGTGACTCAGCCTTCAAGCTGCCTGGCTCACCTGTCACTGCCCCATTATCTGCACATGGATGTGTGTCAAGGCAGGATATGGGTGGAGATGGAAGCACAGACCAACTACAGAATCAAGAATGCAGAGGGAATGCATGAAATAAATACTAGTAGAGTATAAACTATGGCTTTCTTCCTGAAATCCTAAACTCTACCCACCTCTCAGGATGGCTTCCAGCAGAACAAAGAATTAGGCTGGTGTTGAAATCTAGGGAAACAGTATTCACAGACATAATAAATTCGATTCACTGTATAATCCGTTAGCCAAAGAAGCTAGCCACCAAAGTTGGGGGGAAAAAAACAGAAAAAGAGACAAAAAATAACTAGGAACAAGTGTAAAGAAAAGTTGTTGGGGTTTTTTTCTTAAGTTGAAATAAGCTATCAGTTTATTTCAGCTAAAGAAGATCATTCAAAAATAAATTAAACAGTGGTGAGAATGTCAAGGTTTGGAAGAAAATGCTGGAGAAGATGGAAGCATGAGCTGTCCTGTGGCAAGGTCAGCTGTAACCCCACAGATGCATCAAGGAGATGGTTGATTTGAGCTTGGGGAAGGAAGGAAGGGTGAGTCTGCTGTCCTGTACATTTTTACTGTGTGAATGACCCTCAATGACTGGCCAACCCCTGATGATCTGCCCAGCAACACAATCTTGGATAGCTGCCAGCACTTGGTGATTTAGTCCAACAGCAGTGCTGAAAAATTTCCTTCTCCATTGGTGAATGGATCAGCACAGATGTGTGACCTCATTAGATTCAATGCAGTCAACAAAATACTTTTGGCACACAAACTGTTGTTTATCAAGGCATGCAAATATGCAGAGCTATTTTGACATACACTGAAGTTTCGTGGAAGCCAAAGGAAAGCAAATTCCAGTGGAAATCTGGGCACAAGCATAAATGCCTGCCAAATTGTGGCCCATCTATATGACCTGATGCCTGGTGGTGGCATCAGGTGTAAACCTTTCTGGTTTACAAAGATTTAAAAAATCCTTCAGATATAGAACTGCCCAGACTCTCTTGTAATGTGAATGGGACCTTTTTCTTCTCAGATGTAATAAAAGATATTTCAAAGAAAATGATTAAATTATGAATAGGTGACCAGAAGAAGCTGGGACTACTAGGAGGATGACGTACACACAAGGCATGAGCTGAAGGATTGTCGTGCTCCAATGGTTCCAGTACTCAACTATGAATTTATCTATTAACTATCAGTGGTGTCACCTGAGGGGAGCATATCAAGCCGCAATTAATTCAATCACTCATAAGCTAGTGAATCTTACTGGCCTCATAAAAGGGGTTTTAGAACACATTTTGAAGGAAGTAATAAGTGATAGCTAGATAAATGGGGAAAAGGATTAAAATGCAGTGAAGACTTCAGAAGAATAAATCAAGCTAGAAATAATTTTCTTCAATAAAAATTGAGACAAACTAACTTCCAGGCTACTGGGAAAAAAATAACATTATGTATAAATCAAGCCTCAACAAAAGCATTAAGTGCTGCTGGACATGGTGTGCATGGTGTGTGGTGACCACACACTATGCTGATATGCCACATCATTTGGGAATATGTAACATAGATAACCAGCAGAAAATATATCAGTGAGTAAGGCTGGTCATTACCCTTCTTCCTGCTTATACCCACAAGTTTTTAGGATGTATTTTTCAAGTATGATAAGCTTTATAATCACATTTTGTAGATGAATTGTGATTAGAGTGTGTGATATAGATAAAGTTCCATGTAATGCACTCCATGAGTCTGTGAAAAATATGGACCCAGTTAAGTTGAGGATTCTGGAGAGAGAACACCTGAGAAGTTAGGATATGACTGTAGGAAATGGGTGAAGGATATGAAAGAGAAGAGTGTTCCTTCTAAAGCAACTGGAACGGGAATTCAAACATCAGAAAAGTTGAAGGATGTAGGCCTGACTGGATCCTCAGCATTAAAGATATCACATCCAGCTGATGTGCTCCAGTACATAATCACCACTGTCCTGGTTATTAACACCGTACTTCAAAGTGAATTGTCACACTAAACCAAACACTCAGCTGCTATCTTGTATGTAAGGCGGAGGAGGTGTTATAACCTTTGATAAGAGCAGAACAACTTGTGGTTTCTGCAGCATACCCCAAATTCAGACAGATGGA
Source organism: Pitta sordida (assembly GCA_013390025.1). Classification (NCBI taxonomy): domain Eukaryota; kingdom Metazoa; phylum Chordata; class Aves; order Passeriformes; family Pittidae; genus Pitta; species Pitta sordida. Next base: position 1,021,076 of record WEKX01003762.1, on the reverse strand, counting down.
GTAAAAGCTGAAAACAAGTCCTTTGAGCCCTAAGAAATTATCAGTGTAGGAAGATACATTCACCAATTTTTATGGACAGCTGTCCTCAGACTTCCTCCTCCTACATCCTTACTGAAACCTCCAAAATGCCAGAAAATGCAATACCAATTTGATGCATTGTATTCCTTCTTCTTAACAATGCTATCCCATCTGCTTACCTGCTTTTGTAGGTGATAACCTAATGGCTGGCACCAGTACCTCCAGAGATGACACAGTTATGCTTTTACCAACTCATGCTCTTGTTCTGAGAAAAGAGTTCTGGATTTAGGTTAAAGCATAGCAATACAAATGAACAGTTACCCCCAGCACAGTTCTGTAGATTGAATAGGCTGAATCAAGACATGTTTTCTTCATAAAAGTGTATTACTGCAGTTATAGTAGTCCACTGATCTCTTCAGGAGGAATTAATTAGAGACGAAAGAGGTACTGAAAGAGCCTTAGTTAAATGGGCAAAAATAGTAAAAAGAGGAGATAGAGGTGGCTGGGGAAGGGAGGTACATAGCAACAAAAGAGAAAGAAATGACGAATTAACCAAGGGGAGAAAGTATATGTTGCATTATTTTGTACATCATCATTGACAAAATATATCAATATCAGCAGAGTCCTGGCTGGATCCATGGCAACCCTATAGCTCCATCCTTCCAACCTGTGGCAAGGGAGCTGCAGCCAGCTGTTCTTCACTCACCCAGCGAAGAGCAGCATCGTGGGACCCTTGTCAAAGTCCTAGAGCACTTTAAGCAGCTTAAACTGCTTTATAAGCTTAAAGTATCTAAGTCTTCAAAGCTGCTTAAAGCTATTTAAGCTGCTTAAGACACTTCAAGTTCTTGGTGTGTGCAATGGGGCTGTACCAAATGTCCTGTCCTGCAAACCAAAAAGTCCACCCTCAGATTTACAGGTTGCAGCAAAATTTGCCCTAAGCAAGGTCATAGCCTGAGTGTTTTCTTCTCTTGCGTCATAGAATCATAGAAGCGCTTGGATTGGAAGAGAATTTTAAGGGCCATCTATTCCAACCCCCATTGGCTAATTGTCCCTTTGGCTTTTGGTATGAAGGCTGTCCTTGACACCTGAAACAGGACAAGATTTGTCCCACAATCTTTGAAATTCTGCAGGTTTTTTACTGCTGTTCATACAATGGTTGGGGTGTCTAATGGTAAACCTGAAATTAGCCAGAATAATTAGGTCAGTATTTATCCACTTGCACAGCATAACTCACAGGCTCCAGGGTTTGCTTGTAAGAAGGAAAGTTCTCATGCAGTATGAAATCATTAATCTGGTGTCTAAGTATCATGTGTGTTTTTAGAAGAACAAAAGGTCTAGTGGATATTCACTGAAGTATAGCCTATTAATAAACACTAAACCTAAGTACGTATTTCTGAATTTCTATAAAGTCATAGTCCGGATTCTATCTTTGAGTCTTACGGTCATCTTCTACTAGAATAAAATAACAATGATGACTGCAAACACTTCTGATACTTACAGTTGTATTTTGGTCAACACCACAGTCCAGCATGATGAGCATAGATTTCTCCATAAAACATTTTTGAATAAGCTATTTTTATATTGATTAATGACTAGAATTTGTCAGAAGTTTTATATGGATTTGATTTTTTAACAAAGAGCTTATTTTCTGTAAAGCTTAATTTTAAATAATAAAAAAGTTAAGTAGAAAAATAAATAGTTTTGCTAAGCTTTTCTTTGGAAGTATGATTTTAAAGATAATTCTTTTGAGCTAACACAAAAAAAACATCATATTGCAGAGTGCTACTTTATTTACACAGTAATTTTGGTTGGCATTTTCATATGTATACGAGGGTTTTGTGCTCCTCTACCTATTTATATGTAGTACACCATGACTGCAGCATTTTGAGTTTTGAATGGTGAAATGTTCAGTTGTAATTCAAGCCCTCAAACCTTTCCAACCTTTCCAGAACACTTCAATTTTTTCTCATTCCTGTTTTTCTAATTTTCCAGATTAGAAAAACATCCTAAAATTTTGAATAAAGGTAATTATTGAAATACCTAATTTCTCACAAATTTAGAAGTCCTTACTTTTTAGTTTTATTGAGATCTGTATCTGTGCTGTTGTTTTGGAGAACTACTGGCATGAAAACAAAATTTCATCCCTTTCCATTAGCAGAGATGATTTGATCTCTGTTTATTCTGGGTATGTTTGTTTAATTCCTCGTTTGAGCACTATCATAACTGATTAGGTCATTAATGACTTGCGAAAAGAGCTAGGTTTATTATTAACTTGTGCTTGCAAACTTCTTCAACAGCTCAGAAAAAGTACTGCACATTTTATATGAATCATAGAAATGTAGACTTGAATGGTATCTCAAGGGGTTATGTAGCCTGTTATTCCTCAATATTTTTAATCAAAGCTATGCGATAAATTAAAAAAACCCAAAAATCCCATAACACAAAATCAAAGGAAACACAGGTAATTTGTTTTGTTTTCAAAAAGACTAGAGAACAACCTATACAATATTCCATAACAGCAAAAGAATATGCCTAGAACCACACATGGAATTTTCTAATGCTTTCTTAGTGAAAACTTGTACATCCTGTCACAGTTCCAAAGATCTCAGCCACCCCTTACAAAACGTTCATAAGGTCAATCTCGTAACCTTGAAAAAAGTACACAACTGTCTTGATAATTGTAAATGTCAGCCTCTCTGGTTTGTATCTATAAAAAAATAATGACAGAGATTATACAAACTTCTCATGTAATATATTCCAGCAAAAAATCTTTTCTTTCAGTTATAGGATACCAAAAAAAGATTTCCTTCACATTCTGCACGTACCATTAGTGGGCATGAAAAAACATAGAACTGCTCTCTTTATAACAGCCTTTTACGTACTCAAAGACTGTTGAACCCCATATAACCTTATTTTTATTTAGACTGAAACAAAACTAAAACTTGCAATCTTGTTTTATGGATCCAATTTTCCAAATTTCATCCTTGTTGATCTTTCTGGATTGCTTCCAACTGATCTACATCTTTCTTGAATTACAATGCCTCAGAGTAAAACAGTATTTTAGCTGAGGCCCCACAATTGCCAAGAAGAGCACGCTAATTATCTCATCTTTCATATGTTGTTCATATACTGTTCCAAGCAGACAATTCAAGAGAATCTAGAATTCCATTTGTCACTTTTCCTCAACAGCATGACACTGTTGATTCATTCATGGCCCTCATTAATCATTATATCTTTATCTGCAGTGGCATTCTGTGGTTATGCTTTTGATTTTATCCCCCAAATGTAGACCTCTGCAGTTGTCTTTACTCAAATTTTTTATGTTGGATTTCAGAGCCTTCCAAGACTTCTTTAAATTCTAATTCTGTCCTTCAGCACGTTTTGCAAATCTTTACATGGTGTCACCTGCCAAGCTTAAAAGTACATATTTAATTATTTCTAATTCTGCCATCTAAGTCTTCATCGAAATGTTGAACAGAATCCTGTCCATTAGGAGCTGTGCCTTCAATGTCCCCCTAGTGCAGCTAACTACAATCATGATTAGGTTTCCTTCTAACAGTGAATTGAATTAGATGTGATTTGAAATTGAACAGCTTTCCCCAGTCCATTTATGTGCATACAGGACACTGTCAAAATCCTTATTCAGTTCAAGATACTTCTTGGGTCAACATATGGTCATTTCTACTGCTTTTCCTTCTGTGTTGGACCAGTTGCCTTATTCAAGAAGTAAATTAGATTAGTTTGACCAATTCTTGTTCAATGCTTCTTACCACTTCGTTCTCATGGTGTGTATGAATTTACTGCTCAATAATTTATCTTGTTGTCTTTCTCAGTACTGAACTTAGGCCAAGTGCTCTGTAATTCTCTAGGTTCTTCATTGCTCATCTTTAAGAGCAGAAATGGTTATAACCCTGTAAACCAGGGCTGCAGCCAACAACTTCTTAATAGTGTTGAAATATGAGCCCACTCTGAATGTGCTATTTAAGAAATGTTACCAAATTTGTTTTTTCCGTTTTAAAAATCATGTGCCACGATGGCAAGAATTAACAGAGAGTAAGCTTTTAAGTCAACCGAGTGTTTAGTTTAAAATAATTTGCAAAATGCATATTGCTATGTTGGATCGCTGATGATTACCTGAAATTGAAAGTACGATGCTGACTGTATTTCCATCTTAGGCTATGCAGTTGCTGTAGGCCCTGGTGACTTATCTACTCTTCGAGGAACTCTCAGAGATTAGTTAAGAGCCCACTAGGTATTAAGTGAATTTCAGAAAACTAGAGACTTATGTATATCTAATTTATTCAAACATTCTTTTACTTGTTTTCTTTTCCTTGTTCTGTCATTTATCCTCCCCCTTTTAAAAATAGTGTTGTTGAGTTCTGTTATTAATGTTTAAATGTATGTGCAGAATGTAGCAAAATAATAAAACTCACTCTACTCTGTGTATCTGTTACTGGTGCCTCTGCCCTTCTCCTCCTCTTTTTAATTTCTATAGAATCTCTTCCATTTTATGCTCTAGAACAGTTGTAACTCAATTTGGGACTGATTCTTCCTAGTTTTATCCCTAGATGTTTATGCCACTGCTTTATTAGTCATCTCACTTACATGCCCTTGCTTTCACTCTTTGTAGAATTTCCTTTTCAATATTCAAGTCACTGGAGAATTCCTGATGCAGCTATACTGGTCTCCTAGTATTTTTCTGTCTTCCACAAAAGGATGGTTTGCTGATGCACTCATGGCACTCTTTCATTTACTCACAGGTTTATCTTCCTTATAATTTCTTCAAATGGGACAATTCCTAGCAGCATTCAGAATTGCTGTGGTGTATAGTAGTTTAGCTTTTTTTACTAGCCTCATTTAAAAACATCTGACATTTTTCACATGGAAAAAACATCAGGTTTAAAACAGATAATATGCGCTAAGCAACGTAATTATATTCCATTTTAAAAAATTACTTTGCCAATGAAAAAAGGCATGTCAGGATTTCAGCACAATGATTTATGATTCTGTCATAGTGACAGATGTTCTTCATGTATCTCTGACATTGTAATCTGGAATCAATGTGGGTTTTTTATGTTTGACAGTAAAAAGAAATGCACTATATAAATAGATTGTCTTCAAAGCCTTGCCCCGCATTAGCTTGAAAAAGTGGTTGTGTTTTGAGACGAATTCTGTAGTAAAACCACTTAATCGTGACACTACTACAAAACCAACACTACAATTTGGACCCCCTTACTGAACAATTACCAGACTGATACATTCAAATCCAGCAAGTGTCTGGCATGTTGCTGTGCTCCTTTGAATCTTGGTGGACTTCAGCAATTGTCTCCATCTTCACCTTCTCACTTCATCCTGCAGGCTGAGATTCTCGGTCTTAAAGCACCCCTTGTCTGCCCTCAGGATTTATTACCCATACCTCTTGGCTGCTGAGATGCAGAATTTGAGCCTTGTGCGAGAGAGAATCACTGAAGCGTGAACAGAGAAAGGCTCATGGAGGACAACAAGTGACAAACTGTACCAATAAGGATCTTTTTTCTGCCATTCCCCACCTCACATGCTGCAGTTCAATAATCTTCCATCTTCAGCCCTTTCTTAGGTACAAGAATTGGTCTCAGCTCCTATTTTCTGCTTAAAAACTGCTGAGAGAAGCTGAAGGACAATGACTTTAGTTCAATAAAACAGTGGAGTGACACACACATGAATATCTATATACATGCTTTCTGAAATTTTGCTGTTACAGTGGAATTACCCTAAAAGTATCTACTAGCTCAGGTCAGGGACTGTACTCGTTCAGTGTGGCCACATTGGTGATAGCTTGTGAGATAAGCATAGCTGAGGTTCAAAGGCTCCCCAAAACATATCTCACCTTGCTGCAACATCTCCTATCAGTTCCTTATTGTGAGGGCGTTGGTCTGCAGTCCAGATCTCTGGTTATGTTTACTGGTTAGCCTTGTTCAACTGCAAGTTCTCAGAAAAAGGTGGGCAGAACCACCATCCATTAAAGGAATAAATTATGGGAAAACCCCTTTTTGCCAGATACAAGTTTATACCTTGTTTTCACTAAGAAAACTCAGCTGTAGAATCACTTATAAAAAATTAGTGAAATATTGCATCAAAGAATATCAATTAACAGTGAACTCTCTTGACTGGTAACATTTTAACAAACTTTTTGATAAGTTAGAATAGGGGGAGAATCAAATTGAGAGAATGGCTCTGCAGTGAGGGCGCAAAATATGTTAATGCATCCTTCTGATCTCTACTTTCCACAAGTAAGATAATGAACAGGTGCAATACAAATCCTGCATTTGAAGTCTGACTTCATGATTATTATCAGCCGAGGATGACAGTGCTGCATCCTGGGGTTTCCTGAAAGCTGCATCACTTATTTAACTAACCTAAGTCTGCCCTGCTTACTTCTACTGTATGAGTAGCATGCTAAGTAAACATGATAAGTAAAAAGGAATCTTCTACTCCAAAAGATGTCTGAAGCCTTCATGAAGATGGAGTTTCATTAACAAAATGGATACATGGACAGGGGCCCAACAGAAACAAAATGAGAAGTATGTGCTGAGGGATGTTGGAATTCAGACCAGTCTGGGTGCTGGAGAGGTGTAAGTGTGGATCTCCACTAGCTGAAAACCCCTGCCCTTCATCTAAACTGGCCCCACAGCTTCCAGGTCACATCTGGTGCATGGAACACAGGTGCAGAGCAAAAGAAGAGAAGTTTTTTTCCTGCCATAATTGTCCATGTGACCATGGTTTGAGATATTAAACCACAGCTAAACTGAGCAAAACTAGAACATGAAAGAAAATCACTTACATGAAAGATACAAAAGGGCTTGTTTTCAAGATGGTAGAGCTTATCAACATCAGTTCTTCAGCAGTTAAGACACCTGCAAAATTGAAGTTCAGACTCTCTTCTGCAGGATTTAGGAAATCAACAAAGGTGAAACTTTCAGCAGTGGATATACAAAAAATTCACCATTGTGGTACAAACAGGGAAATCAAGTTTCACATGGTTACTATTTCCTCCCTTCCCGAGGGCTGCAGATCTTTCAATGAAAATCACAAAAATGTAGATGACGTTGTTCATAGATTTATACTTGCAAAATCAATACATTTTTCAGCTACCACACAAACCGATTTGGGTTTGAAATATTTACAACATGGCAGAAAAGCGAAGTATGAATGCAGTTCTTTGTGTTATTGCAAAGCTGTCCTTTTTACAAAGTGTTCTTTTTTGTTTTCTCCATTTTGCAGAAAGCCAGAAACAATAAGCAATGATCATACTATTTGGTTTTTATTCATATGCCTATAAATAGAACTGTAAAGGAAATGTAATAATAATAATTCTTTATCATGGTTATGAACAAACTTATTCATGTATTTTTAAGTCATTTAAGCCATTCTGTCTACCTTAGTAATTTGGTTCATAGTAATAGGGTAGTTTTGAACCAAATACACAGATCGTCCCCATTTGTCATACATTAGCTGCTTTCTTAAAATGGTGTTGGCATGTATAAAGCAGATTCCTGTTGGATGAAAACAAACCAAGAGCTCTGCTCCATAGCACTTCAGCACTCAGTGGAGTAATGCATGCAGTTAAGGTAAATGCACTCCCAAAAGGCTCTTAGGTCCTAAAGAGTGGCCTCAAAGCCTGAATGAGATTGTAGGGTCAGGTACCGCATATATCCTGCTATTTCCTGGCAGCAGCTCATCATCAACTGCTTTTGCAGTGTGTATCCTGCTGCTTTGTACTCATTCATCTGGATTTCAGATCTGAAACATTTCCCCTGTAATTTCTCTTGCCTTTTGGGGCTGAACTTACGTTTTTTGTGTTACCTTTTCCCCACACTTTTGTCTCCTCTGGAAGCTCCCTCTTACACTTTCACAGACTTTCACAGAATATTCTGAGTCGGAAGGGACCCACAAGGATCATCGAATCCAACTCTTAAACAACACCACTGTCTCCGTGGTGGAAATCAAATACCCGGTCTCCCGCGTACTGAAGTGGATTTATTTACCTCCCAAAAAGCCTTCGGTAATTGTGGCCTGCAGCCGTGAAGATATGACATTTCCCACAAAACTGTACCATGAGAAAAACAGAAGTTTCTCAAGGGGCAAGAAAATTCAGTGGCAATGTCAGAGCCTGAACCCTGCAATTCAAGGCTGCAGTAGGATGGAAGCGGAAGAAAAATATGAATCTTGTCAAAACCCCTCTCTCAGTTTAGGGAGTCTTGGAAACCAAAGTCTTGGAGACCTTCTCAGATGTTGCCCACAACACTACTGAGGACAAAAATCTCCATAGCCTGTACCTGCTCCCCTCAAAGGAATTACTGACCAAGGAGTTATAATCGAAGGCTGCAAGACTCTGAAGCCATTTACTTGGACATGGCTATGAGTTCTGAAATCTCATGTGAGGATGGTGAAAATATGGCACCAACTCAAAGAAAAGACCTTGATGACACACTTCATCAGCTAAAAGTCATCATCCATCACTGATTATCCTGTCTATCTGTCAAAGTTTACACAGTCCCAATAGTTAAAATCTATTTTAAACTTCATATCCTATATTCAAAAAATACTTCAGCATTTGAGCCTCAACAAAGTATTATGGAAGGAGAATGGTGGTTTATGCTCTTCAATGACATCAAACTGCTCAAACAAGATCTTCCCAGAGCATTGCAAATGCTTCAAGGAAAACAGAGCTTAAAATATTGCTTCTACAATACTGGGTCAGAATCTTGACTGCTCTAGACCCATAGACAATCTCAGGTGGAGAGTAGTGCCAAATATCCATGAGTAAGTCTGTTACTCATCTGCTACTTCAATAATTGGAAGTGGCTGAGCATATATATTATTGGAATTTTGGCAGGCAGTGATGATCTTTTGTATCTCCACAAAATTATTAGCTCTGACACAATTAAAAATTCTAGCAATATGTATTGGTCTTGGCTGGAGTAGAGTTAATCTTCTTCACAGTGGCTAGTATGGAGTTGTGTTTTGGATTTGTGCTGAGCACAATGTCGATAATACAGAGATGTTTTTGTTATTGCTGAGCAGAGGTTGCATAGAGCCAAGGCCTTTTCTGCTTTTCATACTCCCACACTGGTGAGGAGGTTGGGGGTGCACGGGAGGCTGGGAGGAGACAACTGGGACAGGGAACCCAAGCTGACCAAATGTGTATTTCACATCAATATTTCATATCGTGCTCAGTGTATGGAGTGGTAGGAAGAAGGAGGAAACAGAGGACATTTGGAATGATGGCATTTGTCTTCCTAAGTAACCTGCTTTACTGGAGATGGCTGAACACCTTCCTGCCCATGGAAAGCAGTGAATATATTCCTTGCTTTGCTTATATGTGTGGCATCTAGTAGACTCTATCTCAGCCCATAGGTTTTCCAGCTTTTACCCTTCCAATTCTCTCCTGAGTCCCACTTGTGGGGGAGTGGGCAAGCAGCTGCGTGGTGCTTCCTTGCTAGCCAGGGTTAAACCATCACACTATGTTACATAAAATCCTTCTTTCAGCTACAACAAATCAGATCTGTTATTTCACTGAAGTCATGGTAAACTACTTACATTACATGTTTAAGCTATCAACAGCTTACCAGTAAGAAAAAATGAGAAACTGGCTTAAAATAATTATAAAGGTTTTTTCAATCTCATGAACTCAAAGGATGCTAACCTAAGAAGACAGCAGCCAGCAGCTTACCTACCACCTTCTTTGATCATTTCTATGTTTCCTTGTCTGGAGAAGTGCATGTAAACACTCACTAGAAGTGGTACAGCCTACTTCAATCCTGCTCTAAGAATCTTGCAGTGTAACTTTGCTACAAATGCAATAAATCCAGGAAGAAGATATATAATTGTGAGTCAATATTGTGACTTTTGATCATAAGAACTATCACTTTTATATTTTGTAAAATGTTGTTTTAACTTGTTATTTCTGTATTAGGTATATAACACTTTGTTAGTAAAATAGAAGTTTAAGTAATTAATGAAAACATTTTTATAAGAACATTTGTTTTCTCACCTTGAGAAGGAATGTGAAGAAACAAACAAGGGAAAGACTGCTGTGATACATCTATCAAGTTCCTGGTCCTAGTAAACAAACAGGGGGAGATTGCGGTGGTAAATCTGTCGAATTCCTGGTTCTAGTAAACAAACTAGGTTGTAAGTTACATACTCCCCTAAATTAAGACTTGAGAAGAATGCCAACTATTGAAAAAAACCTAGCAGAAGTCAAAAGTCCACATGAGGAAGATCCCCAAAGATCCCCCAAAGACCCCCAAATGAACATTAGAGGCGGAACCAGGGTGGAGCCTGGGAGGAAACTTATGTTAAAGAGACACTGGACACTAATCTACATAAACCACTCCGATTCTCAGATACATGTTTATGCATGTTTTCTTTAATGCATATGTATGATTATGTAGCATGCAATGGGTGACTGTAATGCCAGTTGTTAAGCGGGCAAGGAGGAAAATCCCCTCCATCCTCACAATATTGCTAATAAAACATACCTGCTCCAAAACTCCTTGGAGTCTTGGAGTTTGTTTCCGTAAATCACTTTTTTTTACCACTCTAGTCTAATGAGAAATCATGTGCCTTTTATTTTCACTTAAATCTAAATATGAAATATGGGGTAAAGGAAAAGGATTGTTGTCATTTTCGTCATTTAAGAAGTGTGTATTAGTATGTGCCTCATCTCTCTTTTTCTTACATCAACTTTTTAATTGTGAGGAATAGCTTATTGTATACTAGTGGAAATGCAAACACTTGATTTTGAGATCATTACTTTAATTTTCAAGACTGGCTTCCTTTTCAGGTCTCCTCTTCTTCTAGCCACAGCCAGCCTCTGCATATCCTATGCCTCTCATCAAAATGCATTTTCCTCAGCCTACAACCCCTCACTTACAGCACATTCGCCCTTCTGTTGGAGTATTATGCATTGCTTCAGCAACATCTTCTGTATGCACTGTCCAAATCTACACCGAGTTGCTCCCTCTGTGCCCTTTTCTTTCTCATCCTTTGTTGAAGCCTGCATTTATTTTCAAAGACTCCTCTACTCAGCCTTTTATGTGTGGTGCTTTAAACCCTTTTATTCCCCTGAGCATTCCCAGCTATCTGTTCTTTCCCTGAGAGGGAGGTGGATCTTCCTTGAAGTCATTATTCAAGGAAAGGAGACTAAGCCCCATTATTTGATTGATTTCACAAGTCATTTAAATGAATTGTATGTATGCACAACTAGCAAATGCTTGTTAAAATGGTTAATTTGATCATTTCTTTTCAGTGAGAGAACATAAAAATCACAAAATGAGTAACTGAGCAAAATGGCAAGAATTATGTTTTGTCTTTTGAAATAATATTAAATGACAACATAAATCCTATAGAAATACTGATGGGGTATTACTATATCTACTAAGAGTTCATTATGTCTTACATTATTAGAATGAAAGGCAAAGAAATGAGAAATTAGATTATTATGTTAAAGCTGCACCATTTTTATTTAAGCAATTGCATTACTTGCAGTGCATTGTGCCAGAAAAATGACTGGTTTGATAACAGATCTCCTTTCCTATTACAAAACCCCTCTTAAAATAATTAGCAAGAAAACAGAAAGTAAGGTACAAAATATCTTTAATGTAAGAAAAATGAGAAATTATTCTGATGATCTAAATTTGCCTAGAGCACTTGCTTGTATGACAAAATCACTGCAATAATTGGTCTAACTTAGCAGTCTTCATGCAGAGGAGGCTGAATGGTTAAATAAGGTGGTTAAATAAAGTGATTAGGACAGGAAGGACAATGACAAAGCCCTTCAAAAAAAATCTTGCCATGTTCTGCCTTGCTTATGCACTGTTTCCCTCAGTACCAGAATTTTTGTATCTTACTCAGGAAATAAAGAAAACCCAAGGTTTTTTTCTTAAAAACAAAACTGTCTACCATAAACTTACTAAAAACATAAACAACTTCCTGATTATAGTTAATTTAAAGACACTGGGGAAACAGTTACATTGGCTTGAAGTAAACAGGCTAAGTTTTCATTACCAAATACATACTTGGGTGTGATTTCCAACAGTTTTATCAGGAATCGCCCCTGTAATCAGTGAATGGAGAGAAAAATAGGAACAAGAAAACAAGGATTCCAGTCATGTCTGACAATGCCTCCAAACAAGTCTGTGACAATTGCAGGAAGTATGGTTGGAACTCACACCACTATATTTTGTCAAGCATAATGACAAGCATCCTGTGTTTGGAGACCTCATTTAGGTATAAATATATTTCTTAGTAGTCTTAGTGCTGAAATTTCCTATGAGCTCAGCATTCATTAACCTCTGGCCTTGGTGCCTAGCTCACCTCCCTTTGCCCAAATAGAGGAAAGGAGCTGCAGTAACTCACCACTGCTCCCTGGCCAAGGACTTCTCTCCAGCACATCTCCAGGAGCATTACACAGCCAGTGCAGTGCCAAACCCTCTGCCATCACCTTTTGCAGCTCAGGATGCCTCAGGGATCACTTATTGGCAGAAATCCCCAGCTGCCGAAAGCCCCCTAAAAAGCCATGGGAAAAAGGTACCACGTTACTTTAAGGACTGCACTAAAATGTTTTTTCAAGTTTTAATGCAGTTGGCCAACAGACTAACTTGCCATAAGGCACCTCTCTTTAAGTAGTGCAAGCTTGATTTCCATGAGATACTGTTTCTCCTTGATAGTTAATCCTTCGAGTGTGTTTTCTCTCTGTCAGTAACTTTATTATACTCTTAAAAAGAAGAGAGTCATATTTCATGCATCTCTTTCTAACAGTGATTAGGAAGCACCTTGAAACTGGTTATTACTAAGTTTGCCTATGTTTCCATGCAGTTTGCTATCACTTCCCCTCTTAGACAGCAATGACCCTTTGTTCCGTGTTAAGCCCTGAGCTTATCAGAGCTGTGGCAGTGGGTCCATCTTTATCAGAGATGTTCTTGTTTCTTGGCTGAATTTCCTTAGATCTTTCTGAGGTCATCTGGGAATAGTGTCTGAAAGGAAAGGTCACTCTTACTGAGGTTTATGCAAAACAGTGATTACAGCAAAGCAAGTATCCTCCAGAATGTATAGTGCCTTCCACAGACCAGTCCCTTATAGGCATGCAGAGATAGGTTTGCATAACTTGTATTATTTTTGTTCTGGACTTCATCAGTTTTGCATATTAAAATGTGATGGTTTCATATTCATATGCTGTGGCAGTATATGCTGATCATCCTGGAAAATATTAATCATTTTTCTATGGTTTCTACGGTCATTGTTCCATCATTCTATCTTCACAGTGGATGAAAATTTACCCATTGGTGTTATTGTAAGATGATAGTCTGCTGCCAGGTCCTTGCTAGAGGCATAAAACATGTGTTAAAAAATTAATTTAATAAAGAAATAGGAACTCAGTGACTGCAAATAGCATTACAGACTTTAGAATACCAAGAGCATAATTAGTACTCTGACATAATGATGACAGAAAGCAATAAAATAATTCTACTTTTTTCTGTAATTATAAAGCACTGTAAAACAGCTTGTGAACAGGGAGGCGTTGGTTTCTTTTCTTTAAATTTCATATGTATGCTGTCTTAATGTTATTTTCTTTTTAAAAGCATATATAATTCAGTGTATAGAGTACAAATTAATTTTGCATTCACATTGTGCATGAATTATTGTCTTTTTTCAGGTTGAGAATCCTACAATTAGTTGTGTTTATAGTGTTTGAAGAACCACTGTTCTGTTGTGCCAGGAAGAAATGCAGGATGTGAGCATTGCATCTGTTATCTCTGCAAAGCCATGGAGGAAGCTCAGGAAGGTTGAGATAAAAGCATCACTGAACGAGCTTTATCCAAAGCAAAGAGAATTCACAGTGGTGGCAATTTGAAAAATGCAGAGTGAAGAGAAGAACCAACGTGCTTCATATATTCAAATTTTGTCAAAACCAAAACCTTGTATGTATTATCTCATAAAACAATGGTGTAGAAAAGTTGTAAAGCAATAAACCACTAGAACAATTAAAGACATATTAGAAACAAAAGCACAAAGGGTGCAAGTGCCATCTCCACTTTCTGCTGATGCCTGTATCAAAACATCCCCTGCAATACCTGTTAGTTCTACCCTATAATAAAAAGTGGTTATTTAAAGTGCTGATGAGAAAGATCATTGTGCCACCAGTTTATTCCAAATCCTTACATTTTTTGTTTCACAAACAGAACATGTTGAGCCAAATTCAGCTGGTACATATTAAACAACTGCAAAAGAAATTAAATCACTGTGCTGGCTGTATCAGTACTGCATTTCACACACACACAGAATCACACACACAGAATATTATGAGTTGGAAGGGACCCACAAGGATCATCTAGTCCAACTCACCATCTAACACCCGTACAGAGACCGAACGCACATCTCAGAGCGGTAACACCAACCTAGATCCCTCACAGTCTAGCAGGCCACTTCGAGCCGGAAGGGGCCCAGGATCATCCAGCCCTACACCCCCCAGCTAGACCATGTCACTAAGCTCCTCGTCCAGTCTTCTCTTAAACACCTCCAGGGACGGTGACTCCACCACCTCCCTGGGCAGCCCATTCCAATATGCAATCACTCTCTCTGTGAAAAACCGCTTCCTAATATTTGTTCTTTATCTGTTTTAGTGTTGGTTATTTATTTCCTGTTGACTGTATTTGTAGTATATCTACAACAGAAAAGTGAAACATATTGGATGATATCCACTTGTGCAAGCAATCTGATTCTCTGCTTTTTATTTACTTTTACTATTTTCATCAGGGTACTGATTTCTTTAGAAAGAGAACAGTCAGTCTGAGCTTCTATATATAGTCAGTCAGTTTTCTCCTACTGTTTCATTAAAGCCTAATTTAGACTGAACTAAACACTTCTCTGAACTAATTAATCTGACACGGAAAACTTCAGAATACTAAATCACTATTGGTCTCATTTTATATTAACAAATGTTGGCAGATGTATTGACATCTTATAGATTCATGTCTTTATGGTACAGAAACACAGTAGGAAAGGAAAGACAAGACCTGAACAAGTTTGATGGAGCCAAGCGTGGTCAAGAAATGGGACTGAGTTCTTTTTTGAGAAAGTTGGACAGGAATTATAGGCCCAGAAGATGGGATTTGGTAGTGGGATTTAAGACAACTCAGGAAGCCATTTAGTCTGTACTCATTGGCAAAGGCAGCATAGGAGAAGGAGCTTGGTGCCAGCTATGGTGAAACAAGCAGGAGAAATACAATATTTAAACAATTTCTATTGCACTCCATAAAAGCTTTTGAGTGTAAGGGTTGCAAAGTTGGGTACTTAGAGGACAGGAAATGCCTGATTAAAAGTTTCCCAGACAGATGAAACTTGGAAGTCTTATATCCACTGTAAAATCTTTAATTACAGGATAACGTACATCTTTTTACATGGCACCTTTGGCCTTTCTGCGCATATAGAGGGCATACATTTAATGAGCAACTATTCATTAGCTTGTTTTATCCTCATTGTTAAGTGCATGGCCTCATGCTTCATTTACTATGTCCTATTAAAACTCTGCCCTGGATACACAATTAGTAATATCCTCATAGGATCACCCATGTAATTTATTGCTATACTTTTTTGAGCTTCACAAACATTAATTAATGTCGCCAACTCCCTTGTAAGGACATGCAATTTTTCTTATTTTTATGGTTTGGAATACTGTGAGGTGACAAAGGACTGATATGTTTTTTCAGGAAAGCCCACATTCATGTGTGTCTCCTCTTGAAGAAATGATGGAGCACCATTTCCTTTTTCCATCCTGGTTTGAAGCTGCAGCCCCTTGCCCTACTCCTACAGGAACAGCATGCCAACCATTTGGCAAGCCAGTGAATATCTACCCTTGATTATTGTGGGGCAAGCCATTTCCACTGGGCTTAGCTCTGACCAGGCATTTCCCTGGTGAAAAAGCAAACAACCATCTGTCCAAACCTACTGCTTGAAGGAGAGAAGACTCCTGCATAAGCAGAATCAGAGATGTGTTCCTTCAAACAAGCCAGGCAGCCCTGCAGGAGGTGCTGCTCCTGCAGCTCTTCGCGTGCTAGTGCTGGGGTTGTTCAGTGAGGGTTTGTGTGGCTGCTCCTCTTGGCTGTAGCACACAACAGGGGAGCAGAGTCACTGGCCACAGCTGGTGGCTGCCACCAGAAAATGCCAGACTTCCTACTATGAGCCATGAAATGACAGCAGTACAGCCATTATATCCAGCCTGCCTTGCTGTGGCCTTGGAGCATACAGACATCCCGTTCAACCAACTCCATATTCCTGCTCCTCCCGTAGCCACAGCTATGGCATCCTATTGGGCCCTGCCTCCTTGCTGGTAGGAAGAGATCTTCTCATCTGTGTCATGCCAAAATGTGTCCCTTCAGTAGCAGAACCTGTTTACTGTATCTTGCCTAGGCTCATAGTCCATTGCTGATTTTGCTGACAAGTGCGTTCCCACACCAGTACTCTCACTAGTACATTGCTGCTTGCCTGGGGGAGGTACAGGTGGTTCAGCTGACTGTCCCACACTTCTAGAAAGATTGATAGCTGTACACCAGGTGAAGTTTAACTTCATTCATGGCTCCCTTCTTGATACTCAAAGCCACTCCAGTGCCTGGAGACACTACTTCGTGGAAGTTATAATGCTGCCCTGGATATCATAGAAGGGTACACCTCTAAAGTTACTCTGTTGGACTCCTCAGTACAAATCCCAAGGAGATTACCCTACAGGACACAGGTGTATCGAGCTTCTTTTATCATGATCCTGCACGTTCATGTGAGCCACCTCTAATTTTATAAGTTCATATTTGCATAGCTTCCTGTGAAACTGAAAAAAGCCTGAGTTGCTGCCATGAAAAGCAGGAAATCTTTTCAATAGAAAATATCAGGCACATTCCTTGGTCCTCCATCTTCCCAGACCCAAGTCCAGCAGAAGAAAAATTACATGACGAGTTGGGGCAGAAATGTCATCATTGGTATGAAGAGAACACAATTAGAAATTTTGTGAATGTGGGAGACCAGGATGAAGTGGAAGAAAAAGAGATGAATGAAAATCATGTGTTAATGGCACCTGAATTATTAGGTCATAAGTCTCCAGCACAACTATCTGCAGTGTCTATAAATACCCAAATTGAAAAAAAAAAACCCCAAACCAAAAAGCAACGGGCAACCTAAGTACAACAGCCTACACCCAGAAAGAGAGACTAAAGTATATTTAGTCAGCAATTTTTCCTAATGACTCACAGAGGTGGGACAGAGGGAGAGACAAACAATTCAATCACTGACAACTTTTGAAAGGTAAAAAGCATAAACAATCACATGGCTGCCATTAATAACAACACAGAAGACTCTATGAGAACTAAATAGTTCTAAATATGTAGGCTTCCCTAATTCTTTGTCACCACAAATATTCTGGGACAGACCACATGCAGACACACCTTCAAGTTTCCTAGGAGGAAAGAATGAGTGAGTAAAACTACTAGAAGAATGACTCTGCACCCGATACCTGGTTTGTACAAAGCAAAACAAATATTCCTTCTTATGCTGTCTCTCGTTGAGGTTTGCTCCATCATGGATGTCTTTCCATGGCTCACCTCCCACCAAGCTGCTCCTGCCAGGACTTAAGCTCAATATGCAAATTGGCACTGCTGGTCAAGCAGCATGCTCACAAGTATGCTCACAGGACTTCTGGGCAGAAGTCAAATTTGATTTGAGCCCCGTGTCAGATAATCAAGGAGAACCAGCCCGTGGCGAAGGGCTTGGAGTGGCTGTGGTCATATGTCTCTGGCCCTCATGGAGGGACACAGCATATTTGACTTCCTGCAAGTCGACATCTGAGTGTTGCACAGTGAATGCTGTGGAGATTTCAAAAGAGGATCTCACCCATCCACAATCACTCCCCTGGCCCTTCATTAGGTCCTCTGTAACCCTGACAAGTGGCATCAGTTGCCTCTACTGTCTGCAGAAAGATGACATCGATCTCCACTCCCAGATGCCTGCCTCATCACAGTTTTATGTAATCAGTCTAATGAGGCACCTGATAAACTTCATAGGTTGGGAAGGGGATTTTAAATATCAAAGCCTGCACAGTCTTTACAAAAAAGTCACTCTTCCCTTGCCTGTTTATGGCTTTGCACACTCCAGCAGTGTGTAACTATAGGACACACTTTAAAATGTTTTACAAGCTTGTGATAGTCACCCATTCATCACTATGGTCACTCATCATCATTATGGTCAAGCGCTAAAGTATCTTGCAGGTGACTAATGCTAGAAAGTGTTAATAAGTATCATTTACATAATGAGATTTTTTATATGTTATGAGGAAGTTGTGACATTGGCATAGTTAGGATTTTAATTTTCAAAGTACTTTTAACAAGAATAAATCCATATAAAATCATTGTTACAAAGGTAGGCACTGAAAAGAAATTAAAACTACAGTAATCCCTCACTACTACACAGTTCACCATTTGCAGCTTCAATACACTGCAGGTTTTCCCCCATTTTTACCCTCTTTATTGGCTTTATCATCTTCAGCATGTTTATGTATTTACCATATTCATCACATTCACCCCATTCACCACTACTTCATGGCATCTTTCTGGAAGCAACCCCCAGTGATATTCAAGGAATTACTGCATTTAATTTCCGTATAGCACTGGGAATATAAAGCAGGGTTACAGACTTATGCCACCAGGACTGAAAACTCTGCTCGTGTGTGAATAAATAATATATACTCTAGTTGTGTTTTCCTGTATACTGCACTCTGCCCTCCTTACAGGTGAGCTTTTAGTTTGGGTCCCATTAAATTACTGCAGGTCAAGCTGCATTCAGACACAGCAGCCTGATTATTGCCAGGCAAAATAAACAGCTTTGATCTGTGCCTATCTACAAATATCATACTTGGCCACAATCAACATTCATACAGATTTAGGTTACTCCCTATATCTAAAAGCTAATACTTTACTGGAAAACAGGCTCATACCATCATAAACAGAAAATAACTGCGAAGTAAATAACAAAGGACTAGTTGGTTTCTTCTGCTTGACTTCCAGAGCAATGGGATGCCAGTGAGAATGATAATCATTGCCAAAGACTTCATACTGTACACCTCTAAAATTGGTCTAACAATCTGAGGCAACAGTTACCATTAGGTTCAGCACACCTTAAATAGTTATTTTCCGGCCCAGCCAACTCCTTGATCTGGTTCACTGCACAAATAATTATGCTGACACAGAGGGTGGAAAAGACCAGTGGAAAATTGTGTGGCAAAATGCTTCTTAAGTTCACACTACTGGCAGATGAAGATGCTAAAAGCTACACGATGGAAAGACCCCCGTGGAGCTGATCAGCATGTCCTTGAAGAGTACCATTTAGTGTTGGATTTGGCAGTGTTAGATTTATGGTTAGACTTCATAATCTTAAGAGTCTTTTCCAAGGTAAATGATTCTATAACTTTGTGATCATTCTATAGCAAGTTGTGGTGTCTTTCCTCAAGGTCATTAGTATGCAATATTTTGGAAATAAGCAGTGAGAGGCCTGTGGTAATACATAAAGGAGAAAGTCCAGTCTTATGCAATAGTCAACAAGACACAAACATTTGATGACAACTCATTAAATAATGAGTCTGCACAAATCCAGCAATTTATCTGCAATGTGATAAAACAACACAGGAACAGCTTTAGAGCAGTATAGAACCAAAGCCATCAAATACCTTCTACAGCTGTATAATAGATGCATACCAAGCCCCAACACTGTTCCTTGTATTCAGACTTGGAATCAAAAAACAGAGCTGTTTTTTCCAGTTCTGAATGTAGCTATAGGAACAATTACTTCAAAATGAACTTTTGTCTGATCATGTATTGCAAAATGGTGGCTATCATTTTCCTTGAACAGAATTGGGGTCTGGCTGCAAGAGATGGAATTATCTTCTTTGATTCCAAAACCATACGAAACCCAGCTGATGGTTTTCTCAGAGTCTGGGACTCATCAACCTGACGATATCTGACAAAGCTTAATGGAGTCTTAGAATTGGGTAGGTTGAAAAGACCTCTGAGATCACAAAGTCCAACTAATAATGCCAAATCTACCGCTAAATCATATCCCTAACTTCCATGAGTGGTGACTCATCACTTCCCTGGGCAACCTGTTCTGGTTTCAACCTTTTGGTGGATTTTTTTTCCTAATATCCAATCTAAATCTCCCCTAGTGCTACTTAAGGCTTTTTCTTCTTTTCACTTGCTATCTGGGAGAAAAAGTCAATCCCCAATTCACTACATCCTTGTTTCAGGTATTTGGCGAGAGCAATGTCAGGTTTTTTTGATTAATACCGCTCATGTCTGATATATATTGGGAGATGTGTCATTACTTCAAAGGAAGAATATCAAATAGGCTGCATAGGAGGGAGAGGAAGAAATAAATCACAATTACCACGTGCAGATTGGTGTCTCCCTCAGTCGCCATCTTTGCAAGGTGACTGTCTTACCATTTCATCAGAATCTGCTAACTTACAGAAATGGCAAAGACAAAACTTCCATGCTGGAAGGTATAGAAACATCAGTTTAAAGAAAAAGTTTGAAAGCTGATCTAAAACCACTTGCTCTGCCAGGGCTGTTGTGCTTCCCAGTGTGATATCCTTCGATACCCACACCATGACAGAGGAAGAAGGATGGGCAACTCACCACCAGTTAGGTAACTGTTTCATACATCAGTGCATGAGTTGAGTTACAAGTTGCTAGTTGCAAGTTATGAACTAGAAAGAAACCTCATGACTTATGTGATGAATTGGCAACTTCACATGCTAGACTACTCTGTTTGTTGTGTCCCTTTTTTTCTCAATGAGCTCATAAAACAGTTTAATACAATATACAGAGTATGTTAGCCTGTAAATCTGAAAGACCTAGACAGACCATGACAGCACTCCTCAAAAGTTTTTTATTTCAATATGATTCGCCCAATTTCATCATGGAAGAGTCAATGAAAAGTTGAATTAACTTCAACTTATTGTGAAAAAGTAAATAATTACAGAAACCCCAGTAGCTGAAGCCTGATACATCTGAAAGTTTGCCCACAGCTAGACAGGTGAGTGAGCCTAGGAAATCATATTTACTATTTGCTCACCTAAGATGCCCGTGAAGCCAGAGAGATGCTTATATTCGTCATTTTGATTACACAAGATACCTTTGAAGACAAAGAATTACAGATCCCAAGTAAACTTATTTGACCCCAGACTGGACTAAATATTTAGTTTTATTCCAATCTACTATACATGTGCCTTTGAAGTTTATAATCCAATTTCTGGTCTAAGTTTCATTATAGGATTTCTGGAGGTGCATTAGCAGACTTCTGTTGCATATTTCTAGAGATGACAAAACTTCATAGAAAACAGAACTGTTGCTTGTAGAGACTCCAAATTTAATTATACCACTTAGTGCTTTATACAATTATACTGGGGTGAACCTTGTTGATTAACCTCTTTCCAGCCTTTATAAAGTGCTTTGTTTGTCTGTAACAGCTTCCCTCATGATCACAATAATTATAACTGCAAGACTCAGAGAGCTTTTCTAAGGAAACTCAGTTCCTCGTTTGTGATTTATTTACAAGCATGGCCTCAGGCCAAGAATTTGTAGATAATTTTATGGTCTTTGTTTAGACATATAGCCTGTGTGTATTACTAAATCCCTGTAAAATGCTTGAGAAAAAACGCATGATTTTGAGACAGTTCCATGAATTTTTACTGACACAATAAAGAAAAGAGAGGAAACAGAACTGGGATCTGTCCCATTGGTACTGTGTCATGGAATAGACTACTTTTATACCAAGTTGTCCCTGAAACCTACCAGGGAGCGCACATATTCTGGGTTAGGGTGTTTTTCTTTTTAATACTGTATCAANGAAATATCCCTGGTTGTTTAGGACATACCTTGTGCCAGTTCCCAGCAGTGAACCAAAACCGTAGGTGCTCTGTTGTCAGAGTAGAAAACCATCCGGGACCTCAAAGCTTCCTGTATCCCAAGGTAACAAAGACAGGATAAGACAGAAATCCAGGCCAGGCACATCAGTGCCAATAGCCACAGCCACGGATCCATGACTGGGAAGTTAGTAGTCTGCCATGCACCCAATCTGCTTTGTAGTGGAAGAAGAGTGTTTTCAGGCCTGGTGAAGTAAGAGAGCCAAGGAAGTGGCAGCTAATGTACTGTATGGCTCAAGGGACAGCCCTTCTCCCCTAGCCAAGGGACACAGCTGTGGCACAGAGACAGTCATTTACACAGAAATCACAGGGGTTGGCAACTGCACTGTTTACAGACACACTGCCTGAGTTGCGTATAAATGGAGCTGAAGAAATGTGGCAAGAGAAAACTGAATAGCCATTTTGTCACATGACTTGCAATAATAAATACGTATGTGGTTTTATAACCTCATCCCAGGTGTCCTTCTTGTGGGAAACAGAAGAAAATAGTCACTGGCAGAGTAAAGCAGATATGATCAGATAGACACACCAAAGAGGGAGCAGAATCAGCTCCCCATATATAGCTGTTAATGACCTCTTTCCTGGGTGAAAAAGAAGCAAATTGTGCAAATTCCCCCTCACACATGCATATTACCATGCCCACACTCCTATGATGCTCCACCTCTGAAAGTAACTTTGTTGTTGTGGAGACTTCTTTTTAAAACAAGTAGAAAGGACAACCCAAACACAGCCTGCTGATCAAATACGTACACTCCTGTTTAAATAGGATGTGCCATGACACTCACCCAGAACAGAACACAGAGATGCAACCTACAGGTTTCCCTGTAGGAGAGGCTGGCCAATACTTGTCTCCTTACACTTCTCATGTAGTATTTCCTGCTCTGCAGAATTATACTATAAGATCCCCCCTAATTTAGCAGCATTTTTATAGAGATTCTCCTACTAAATGTCCTGTCTAGGAAAGTATGACTATTTTTGTATGTACAGTTATATCTCCTCCATCGCGAGGAAAGGGACAGGCCAAAGGCCTCGTGAAACATTATTCTTGCAAAGAAGTGCAGGTCATTAATATTCATGCAGGCCATGCCCATTGCTCCACCCCCCGGAACTCCAGAGCTCTGCGAACCATTCTTTGCTCCTTCCCCTTGTCTCTCTCAGCACAAACGAGCAAAGAGAACCGTTTCTGAGCGGCTGCTCTGACCGTGTGTGTTCCCAGCGTCAACTCTGCGCCGCTGCTCCCCCCGCCAGCCCAACCCAGCCCGGCCCGGCGCCAGTGCTCGCGCGGGGTCTCAGCGGAGCACACAGAAGCGGGTCAGGGTGTTGCAAGTCTCTAAACACCGTGCCCGAGCCATGCCACCCCGCGCCGCCCTGAGCCGTGCCCAAGCCACTGTGGGGGTGTGGGGGTGGAGGGGTCAGGTTGGTATAGGAGTTTCTTTCTCTTTAACATCCACCGGTCCCGTGAGAGAGGGACAGCGCTCCCGGACGGCCCCAGAGGGCGGAGGAACAGAAGCCCCCTCCCAGCACACAGCTTGCCTTACTTTCGGGAGACAGTCTCCCCATTCAGGGACCTCCCCGCAGGTCGGGGTGAGTCCCGCCCCACAGACACTGCCGCACAGCCCCTAGGCAGAGCAGAGTCAAACTGTGCATGTCTCAGCCAGCTGAGCTTGTACACGGCAGAAACATATTTGCCAAAAAATTTCTTCATAAATGGACGAGGTCATGAAGGAGATGTCGCGATACAGAGAGGATTCACTGTATTTCTAAATTAGCAAGTCAACAGCTAATGTTGCCTTCTCAGTAAAAAAATTCACTCACTAGGCATGTCTAGCTCTCAGTTGCTACTACATTTTACATTGTGCAGCATTTATTATTATATTCTCCACTATAGGTACCTTACATATCCCTAGCAGCCCAAAATCAAAGGATTCTCAGATGTGTGTCAGGTCTTGTGCATCTGTTGAGACTGACTTCATTCCTCACTAGAGAAAATTAGTCCTAATTTATGTTCTTTGAGAAAAGTCTCACATCACTGTAAGATCCCAAAGCAATTTGTCTAACAACTGTCTGCTACATCCAACACGTATTACTGCTGGTCTTGCAATCCCCAAAGGAAGAGGTTTCTGAAATGTGTTGGAGGAGGGCTATTTCCACATACCCCAGGGAACACAAAACTTCTGCCATAGACTCAGCTGGGATCCATTACTCTGCAGTGGGCCTCTGGCACCTCAAGGGCCAGAATTTACTGACCAGTGAAAGCCCATGACATGGTTCTACCTGATTTCAGCTCTAACCTGCATGCAGTCCTTGTCAGACTATCAGCTTCCAAAATTTCTCACTACCCAAAGCATTTTCAAATTTCATGTAACATTCATTAATTAATGTAAAGCCTCAGTCAGGGCACTGCTCTGATCTTCTGACCAAAAAAAGATACACAATTCATCTCAGCATCCCTGGATGCAGAGAGGAGCACCCATTGTATTTCTTATGAAAGCCCCCCAGGCACCCAGCTGGCACTTTCCCTGACTCCTGCAGCCTTTTAGTTGCCCTCACCTTTTCCTCATTGAATTGCTGCTCCTGAGTTCCCTAGCTCAGGATCTCACACTTGACAGCTATGGATTTGTTCCAGTTGACATCCA
This sequence comes from Pitta sordida, assembly GCA_013390025.1. NCBI lineage: Eukaryota > Metazoa > Chordata > Aves > Passeriformes > Pittidae > Pitta > Pitta sordida. Next base: position 996,419 of record WEKX01003762.1, on the reverse strand, counting down.
GTTCTGGTTGAAGTCCAGCACAAAGCTCTCCACTGCTGATATGCAATCAGGTCTCTATAGCCGGGGGCTCAGCCAGCCTGTCCCATATGGTTGTTTATATCCCTGGACAGGATTTTGCTGATAATCAGACTGACCTGATTCCCATAATCTCTGCTGCTCTGGTGGGGTTTCTGCCTGAGGCCAATTGCCAAGGCTGGAGGAGCTCACACTGCAGCTCCAGTGCATCTTTTGGGGTACTCTAATCCACTGGTAGCACATAGGCACACACAGGCTCAAAATCCCTCCCTTAGAAGGCACAGCAATAGCCAAAAATCTGCCTTCTGTCCCTTCAACAACGCTCTTCCTTGCAGCTTAATAATGGGACATTTCAGCTGCAGAAGGTAACCCGAGAGGTCTGCAGCTTCCCTATCTTGTAGCAGATCTTGACACAGAGACACAGGCCCACACTCAGTCCAGGGTGTATTTGGTGGTGTTGGGAGTGCAAGCAAAGGCAGCTGAGGAAGACAGCTCCCACAAACACTGCCATTCTCTGAGTGTGAAGCATTTTCCCAGGCTGGATCAAAAACTGAGTTACAATCTCTGGTGATGAACTCTCTTTGGCTGTGGGAGACCCCCTGTGTCAAATCAGAAGTAGCCAAGTGCAGATGTTTTCTTTGAAAAAAATTAAGAAAGTAAGAGCATTTTGACAACCTAAGGTCTCAAGTGGCAACTCATTGCCTAGCTTGCTCTTTCTACCCCTCTTGCAACGTTATCACAACCACTTTGAATCAAAAGTTCAAAGATTCTTTGGTAATTTGGGTTTTAAAGATGTCTGAGAAACCCACAATAAGCTAAGTAAGAAGATCTGCAAGAAGTGAATCTGTTAATCCATCCTGAGAGAGCAGGCTGAGCTTTGTGGGAGGCATGCTGACAAGTTTATCCTGGACATGAACACAGGTGGAAGGAAAATGCCATTTAAAAATAACGCAAACCTGCATATTCATAAAGGATGTAACTACATTCGAAGTGTGCTAGAGATGAGGCAACTCTTAGGTTTGTTAAGGCCCAGAGGAAGATTTCATCCAACCAAAAAGCCCAGTGACCATGTTGAGCAAGGTCTTGCAAGCCAGCCATATGAAGCAACCCTTCTCAGCCTCCTTTCTCTTTTGAGAGCTGAGCTGCCAGGAAGGGGACAAGGCACCAACCAGGCACATGTTGCTGCACAGTCCGGCAGCAACAAGGGTTTGGAAGTGAGCTCAAGTCGGTGTCATATAAGTCCTCAGTAATGGCAAATGAGCAAAGTGACATGCCAGCCATGATTTGTATTCCTGCTGCCTCTGGGAACAACACTGCTACCAGAAATAGGTTCAGTGAGGACAATCTCATTAGGAGGAAAGCTTTAGCCACAGAAATGAGGAATGAGCCTGTAAAAATCTCACTATCAAGGGACCCATCTGGCTCTCACCATTGAGAATTTGCATGGCTCCAAAGAATTTAAAAGTAGAATTAATAAGAATCTCTTTATTTCATCAGTTCTAGGCAGTAGGAGGAACAGTTGATTAGTTTGCTTGTTAAAGTATTACTGACATTCCATACTGTAGGTTTTAGACAATCAGATCTTGATTATTTTTGGTCATGTAAATAAAATTCTTACAAGGATTATTTTCAAGCCCACTTAACTCTATGTAAATATAGCATTATTTTCAAATCTCAAGTTCCCTTGCCCCAACAAACTAAACTATGTTTTCATGCACGTGGCACAGGAAATGAATAGTTTTTATGGGAATATTTAAAACTCCCCTTTGCAGACAAAGCAGACTTAGAAAACTTCTTTCAAAAGGGTTAATTTTTCAAGGTTGGAAGGTGCCAATTATGAGCCTTTGAAACAAGATTCTCCCTCCGTAAATAATTTCATTTTAATCACACTGTTTACTGGATTCTCATAATGCACATACAGAAGATTACAGGTGAATGGATGGAAGGATATCTGCTGTGTAGAACTTGGAGAAGAAACACAGATTCCAGCATTTTAGAGAAGCCCATTGGAAATTTTTGTTAGGATGTCTTATTTCCATAATAAAACCGGAAAATAGATATCTTCCAAATGCACTGGATGCACTACAGTGGCCTACACCCACAAGTATATGTACTCTGGGAAAAACCCAGAGTACCCAGCTTCTGGGCCAAGAAGCAAACAAACAGCAACAGAAACATTTCTGGGCAGAGATGGACTCTTGCCTGAAGGACTGTGGGCTTCCCTGGCAGAGCCAAGCATCCTCAAGGCAAGAGGTGTTTCAGGAGCATGTAATGTGCCAATCTAAATATGAATCTTTGATTCATCTCTTCTTGCACAGATTCACACTTGTGCTTTAACTGAATGTTCCTTAGAGAAAAGGGAAAGTCTTTGGGGGGAAAAATAGTTAAAACAAAAATCAAAGCAAACCTAGGAGGAAAGTGTATTGATAGCAACATCTGCTCTAAAAAGGCACAGACAGGATTTGCCTCACTGCCCAGCAAATGACAGGAACTTTTAGATCATCAAGGAACAAAATTGAACATGTTATTCATCAGAAAAAAGTAAAAAGAAACCCTGTAAAAGTAGTAGAATATCTCGCTGACACGGCAGAAAGATAATGAAAGAAGAAAAGTTTGGGGGGAGATTTTTCCACAAGCATTTAAAAAAAGTTAAACAATTAGTAAATTCAGGTTGAATTCAGCCAAGTTCTTGGCTGAAAGAAGAGCACTTACAGATTTCTGAAGATGGTGAATATTTCTACTCCAACTGTTTGCTAGCAAAATTTTGTAACTTATTTGTTCAAATTGTCATTCAATTTCAAAAAAGACAATGGATACAATAATCAGTACACAAACAATTCAATTTTGGTGGAATGAAACACTTTGGTCCATTAAAATTTTAGCATGATAATTTTTTTGTTACATTTTGCCAAAGAAAACTACAAAATTTTGGCCCTAGAAATTTTTTCCTGCTTTTTTGGTTTGGCTTCTGAACAAAAAACAACCAAAGCAGTACTTGCCTGGACCTATTAGAGTCATTGAATTAAATTATGCCAAGGTAACATCGTTTTAACATAGCAAAATGAAGATGCTAAAGCATCAGATTAATCCAAAGCAGCTATGTGCTGTTTTATTGTTGCTAACTGCTGAGGGAAATACAAAAGGAATGCTACATATGATGAATTCTGGAATATGAGCTATGTGTTTAGAGCCTAAAGCTGGTGGAGGCTTTCTCTCCCTCTTGTCCTTTGTTTTTCCTCCCTAGGCTTTTGGTCACACATACTGGTGATATACTGCTAATGAGGCAGACAGGTGCACACCAAAAACTTTTTTAAAAATGGACTTCATTGACAAACAGTGGCTGCCTTATGCTAGCACAAGTATTGTTTTGGCCTTCACAGGTTATTTATTGGTGCTGTGCTGTAACATGCTTCAATTCAAAAGTCATAAGCCAGTTTAGTGGCAAGTCCTTTAAATTTTTGTGTGCCGTCATTTGTAATGCCAAATATTGTCTAGTAGGAAAGACATGATGGTTCATGAGACAGGCACAGCCTCCTGCTGCTCTGTGTGCTCCCATTCCTGCAGCTCCTGTGACTGTTCCTGCCAGCATCAGGAAAAACAGCATGTTTCCGTCCCTTTCATGTGTATTCGTCAAAACTAAGATTTTAGACTTCACTTCTCAGAGGAAAAAAAGAAAAACCTTATTGTCTTCACTAGAAAATATATGTAAACAAAGCACAGATAAAGAATAATGAATGGGAGATAACAGACGAGTTATTGCAGGAGTCCTCACAGCACTCTGCTTCCAGCAGCAGTGATCTACCCCTATCTTGATGATGGTCTCTCTCTGGGCATTGGGGGACTTAGGTCAGTATTTGCTGCCAGGTAAAGGGTTGTTTCATGCACCCTTTATGCTTTCTGCTATAGCTCCATCAGATAATGTCTCTAGCGTATGTAGAAATAAATTAATAAATACAGTAATGTAAAGATCAATAAAAGAGACTCATTTGGAAAGTACCCCCTCAAACCTGGTGGTTAAATGTTTTGTGAAAACACAAATAAGATTCACAGAATCACAGAATTAGTAAGGTTGGAAAAGACTATGAGGNCTATCAACCAGCACTCCCAGATCCCTTTTCACCTGATCACCCTGCAGCCACTCTGCCCCCAGCCTATAGTTCTGCATGGGTTTATTGTAACCAAAGTGTAGGACCCAACACAGACTTGTTGAACCCCATGCCATTGGATTCAGCCCACCCATCCAGCCTGTCAAGGTCTCTATGCAGAGCCCTCCTACCTTCCACCAGATCAACATTTATTCCCAGCTTGTACTGTACAGCTTGTATTCAGTGTGTACTACAGACCAAACAGAAATACGCGATGACGAAGTGACATGGGCTCTACTCAGGCAGGGTCAAGGAGTAGAGACTCCTTTACTGCCTCAGGCGCAGTCTTTTATAATAGGTAGCACAGGTACAGAAAAATAACCTGTAAGGCTTTCCCACCATATTGGTCACTTACACCACCGGCTCTCCCATGCTCTCCCATAGACTCCCTGACATACCCCTGCAGCTGGGCAGCCTTGAGACTATCTGTGTACAAACAGTCTTTTGCTGTTTCCCATGCAATCTTCCCAGGATATGCAGCCTGCAAGTGCAGTTCCCTTGTCTGCCACAGAAATAGTCTTCCTACAGAACACTAAATAAGAGAAGTAATGGAGGAATAACAGGAATGACGAATTAAAGACAGGGAGCACATCATTTTGATACTTGTGAAAGAGCATAGGAACATTATTTTCGTACTATCATGAAAAGTCTAAGGAGAATATAATCAGGTGCAATATTTTCAGTGGTTATTGGTACATTTGATAGCACATGTGACAGCCAAGCACTTTGACAATGACATGAAGACTTGCTTAAGACCACCTGGGAGGGAATAAAGTGATATAGAACAACATTTGATAGTCTGGTGAAACTCAAATTAGTATTCTACTGTTTACTAGCAAGGTCCAAAGATACAGCAGGGGAAATAACTTCCAAACATGTAACAGTATGTACTGTAAATCTATGTTTATTTATATTTTATAAAAATATTCCACATGGTACTCAGTAAGGCAATATTAAATCAGAAATACCACTGTCAATAGGCAAAGGCACTGCAGCCATTGGCCAAAACAAGTTCCTAGAGAAAGGGTTTTACATGAAGGTAGGTAACATGCTCACACTGGCATCCCCGCCCCCATTCCCACACTGCTGTAAGCAGATCCCAAAAGAACAAGTTCAGATTTAGAAACATAATGTATGTCAAGTCACTATTCAGCACATGGCACAATCAACAGGTGAATGTTTTACTTCATATACTTCATACATTTACTTCATATATTTTATAATGAAAATCATTTGAGGATTCAGAAACTTAGAGATTTTAGTGAAGTAGATATAAGCTTAGAAATTCAGGGATCTTCATGAAACAGTGAAATTTTAGTGAATTTTAGAAGGATTTTAGAAAAATTAGTGGATTTCAGAAACATTCTCTGGGCCTGAAATTTAACATCCAATATTAAAGGTAAGAAAGTCTTGTTTTCCAGTCCTGAAATATAAACAGAGCACAGTCCTAGTTGAAACATGGGACAAGAATGTGAAATATCAGAGCTGATTAGTCAAAAGGCTTAAAGCAAGGTTGGAAGTTATGACACTATGCTGAAAGGATAGGTTAGTTGGATTATAGGTTGGACTAGATGATCTTCAAGGTCCTTTCCAGCCTTTTCTATACTGTGATACTGTGATATTGATGGAGTAATTTTGATTTGTATGAGGCATGGGTATAAAGATGGGTGACAGACCTGGGGCAGGACTTTTTGCCTTTGGTTTTCTGGGCTTTTGGCACCTGACAGGGCTGAGAGATGCATTGTTTGTCAGTTATGTTCTTACCTTGTTTCTCAGGCCAAAAATAAGCCTTTTCTATAGCTTGCAAGCAATTACCTTGAGTCCAACTGATTTGCCTTAAATCAAAAGCACAAGTCAAAACTCTGTAGCCAAGCTGTATCTCAAACTCATCCACCATGGGTCTGGTACCCTGGGCAACTGCTTTTCAACAAATCCTTAATAAGGGATATCAAACTATTTTTATATCTACTGAACTTTTATTTTTGAAACTGAGGAGTCGCAGATAACATCTTTGATGTGGTACTGAAAGGGGAAGACAATTGCTCTTGTCCAGAGAACATAATATATCTGAAAATCTAATTTTGAAGACACTTGCACTCTTTGGTAATTAACATAGGTTAAAGTCTCAGGGACCTTCTCNATGAAAATCATTTGAGGATTCAGAAACTTAGAGATTTTAGTGAAGTAGATATAAGCTTAGAAATTCAGGGATCTTCATGAAACAGTGAAATTTTAGTGAATTTTAGAAGGATTTTAGAAAAATTAGTGGATTTCAGAANAAGGGATATCAAACTATTTTTATATCTACTGAACTTTTATTTTTGAAACTGAGGAGTCGCAGATAACATCTTTGATGTGGTACTGAAAGGGGAAGACAATTGCTCTTGTCCAGAGAACATAATATATCTGAAAATCTAATTTTGAAGACACTTGCACTCTTTGGTAATTAACATAGGTTAAAGTCTCAGGGACCTTCTCACCAGAACTAATCACAGAATCACAGAATCAGTAAGGTTGGAAAAGACCATAGAGATCATCAAGTCCAACCTATCACCTATTACCTAATCTAATCTAGTCAAACCTGTTCCCTAACCTGTTGCCATCCTACTACCAACACACCATCCTACCTATAACACACTACCCTAAAATCTAGGTCATGCCACCAAGTACATCATCCAACCTTTTCTTAAACACCTCTAGGGACAGTGATTCCACCACCTCCTTGGGCAGCCCATTCCAGTGAGAGATCACCTTCTCTGGGAAAAAGTTCCTTCTAATGTCCAGTCTAAATCTCCCCTGACGCAGTTTAAGACTGTGTCCCCTTGTTCTATCACTGGTAGCCGGAGAGAAGAGTGACTAGCATCAATTCCCAGTGTTGTCATGAAATGAAACAGCAGGAAAGCTGAGTTTAGAGATTCCCTTTAAACAGAGGGGTTGCCAGGACTGAATTACCTCTCATCCTTCAATCTGGAAACAAATTTTTTTATCTGCTATGTACACTTTGTCCAAGGTAGATCCCACTGCAAGGAGGGTGCAACTGTCTATGCACAGAGGATGAACCTTCATCCCAGGGGCTTCCCTATTCATCTGACTTCGCTTGATATGAGGATTCCAAGTCCTGTGGCAATGGGCTGCATTAAAGCACTGCTTACAGAAACCTCGAAAATAGGCATTAAGGTATGTCATTTATATTCCTGTTTATGTCACTGTTTCCTTGAATCAGGCAGACCAGACTGCTGAAGGGTCTCGTTATTGCACCCCATAAAGGCAGACAAAACCTGCAAGCTTGGGCGTATTCAGATAGGCAAGAAGTCAATCATTGCTGGAGCTACAGAGTGGGAGGGTGTTCAAGGCACCACATGACCAGGGTGCAGGTATGGGGCAGATATTGCCCAGGCCAAGCATGTGAATTCTATCTGTATTACTGAGACTGCATTTTAAGCTCTTTGGCCCAAGAAAAGTGTCTACTCCTCTGCATAGCTGAGGTAAAAAAGCTACAGCTTCTAAACATGACAAAAAATGTTTGTTATAAATTATACATTAGCTTTCTGTGCGAAGTCTTTCAGGTGACAGAGAAGCAGATGGTTTTTGAGTCATGTGTACATATGTTTCTCAGTAGCAGAGGTTCCCATGGAAGCTTCTCGGCACAAAAAGCACAGAAAAGATAAGATAAAATGCTTTCAAAGAGGAAGAGGAAAAGATGTCATTCCAGTGACAACTTAAAATGAATCAAATACTGAAAAATTTGCTTCAGCATATATTTAAGGCTGAGTTTCCTAGATTTAGACACAAATAAATACATGAGGCTTTGTGCCTTTTTGTTCTTTTTAGGGGTTTTTAAGCAGGTTGCCACAGGGATCCCTAAGAACACGCCCATAGAGTGGCAGCAGAGGTCTCAAAACTACAGGCCTAGGATGATTCCAGAGATAAAGGCACAAATATGGATGATCAAGGATGGTCTGTAAAGAATTGCAATCATGAGAGCTGGGCAAGGTTTGCTTCACGGCATAACAAAGAAGACATAAAAAAGGGATCCGGAGACTTATATTGAATAAATATAAAATATCTTCTATATGGTGAAAATGCAAAGGAGGTAAAGAGGAAGAATATGAAAACCACCCTCTGCAAGACTGACATTGCAGGAAGAGCAGGGTAACAGGAGGTGTCCCTGCGTTCTGACATCTCCTCACTCCAACACTAACAGCGTTGTGCCCAGCCAATACTTATCCACAGTAGATCCTCACCCACCTTTCATGGAGAAGAAATGCTGTCCTAGTGAAGCTCAGCAACTATCCATCAAATGTTGTCTTTTCTGTCCATAGGTTAAATAAACTAGAATTAGAGAGTTGTGTACACATGGACGTGTGTGTTTTCTGCTCCAGCTTTCCAAAGCAAGGTGGTTAAGACCACAGCACCAAGTCAGACTAAAGGTGAACACAAGCCAGTTGGGTTTTTTTAATTAGTTAAAATCACAGAATAATAAAAATAAATACATTTTTTAAATCTCCAAAAGGTTTTATAAAATATTACAAAACTTCAGAAAATGAATAATTCATTACACAAATACATCCTTAGGAAGTATTTCCTTGCTCGAGGAATTCCTGAAATGAAGCTTAGCAAATGCAAAGAACCTATGAAAAGAATGGTGCTAAATCTAGAAGGTTCTGAATTTAACAAGTTTCTACCTTAACATGAGATGAGAGTTATTATTCTGTCACTCCTTCTGGAAGGATATTAAGATTCAGATGCTGAGCACGGCAATGGAGTGCAAAGATTTTGCCGTACGCCAAGCAGCTTCTCACTGCACCTGTTTACTATCGATCGCCTCATTATCATTTCGCACAGCGGGAGAGAACACAGCTAAATTTGCACTCAGAGAAAACCGAAAATTCACACCCTTTTATCTGCAGCCCTGCATGCAGCTTCCTGAGTCCTGGGCAGAGCTGCATGGACGCAACAAGGAGCTCTATTGTCCAGTCCTACACGGCAAAGGATTGCACCAGAGAATTGTCCAAAGAGTGGAGATGGCTACTGAGCATGAAAGAAGAGCAAGGAGAGAATAATACATGGAGAGGAANAAAGACATGCATATATGATATGTTGTGATTTGGTTTGGTTTGTTATGTTTTTCCCTCAAAATGGTTGCATCTAACCAAGAGCAAGGAGAGAATAATACATGGAGAGGAAGGAAGCAAGAAAAAAAAAAAAATCAACGCATTTTTCACATGTTTTCATAAATCATGATAAACCACCATCCCTGATTACTCTGCAGCCAGGTGGGGTCTGTGCTGCAGTGCAGACAACCATAGTTTGGGCTTCACAGCATGGTTTTTTGCCTCCTGGGCTGGCGAGGGATAGAGCATTCGAGGTAGTTTCCTATCCAATTGGAAATGCAGTTTTTGTAATTGGAACACTGTAACACCAAAAAATTCTGTATAGATATGTTTCATTGGTACTGACATTCCTCCTGACGATATTTGCATTCCCATATCTTTGTGTTTCATGTGCTCACTTCAGAAAGGAAAATTTATTTCCACATAGAGAAAGCATAGCAAATAGTTAAATATATTCACCCAGAAGAGCCACATATAAGAATCGTGCATGCAGAAACTGGTAACTGTCACATGGAAATAGCTGACCAACCACAAGCCCCAAAATAGCAAATACTCAGTGAAATGGTTGTACCATTGGAATATGTTTGCATAAATTATTCATGGAATAATTCTGAATACTGAATATACACAATGTTGAGGCAGACTGGGAAGGTCTGCACGTATGCATTTTTCCTGTTTGTACAATTTTTTAATCACTTGTCCTACTGGTCCTCTTTATACCCTCTCTCCTCATAGTCTTGCAGACAAAGGTACAGTATAACTAAATGTCCATCTCCCAAAGCAACTCTCATAAGTCAGAGTCTGACCAACTCTGAATATTTAGAGCATTAATACTGATATGAGCAAAATGGTTTAATCAGTATTCATTCATTAGAACAACAGCCTGTTATTACCAGTTGCTACTTTCTGGATAATGAAAACACATACAGAAAATGAATGCTGATAGTTGACTTGTTTTATTTGCTACCATTTTTCCCCTAATATTTAGTTGCCTGTATCCTGTGCTGACCAGTCTGTAGCAACCTGTTACTTGCCAAAAAACTGCTTGTATCTGTAAGGTGAGATAAAGTACCAATGGTCCCTTAAGAGGCAGTTTGACACCACTATTTATTTCCTATGATTGATTCAGCATAGCTCAAAGGAACAATTTCAGTTCTTTCCTAGACTGAAAATACACAAAAATAAATATTCCTTTCTTAAAATTCACAAAAGATGGGGTTGAGGAGTGTTTTGGTTCATCATGACCAGGGCAACTAATTCTATTCTGACAAGTGCACTGATTTAAGTCAATAAATCTTTGATGGAAGAGGTATGAATCAACCAATTTTATT
>WEKX01003762.1:963062-985720 GCA_013390025.1 Pitta sordida | reverse complement strand
TTAGGAGGGAATGGGGAAGGAAATCGCGTACTACTTTTCCTGCACTGGTTCTGCAGCATCAAGTAAAGAAATATTTTGCACAGGGTTGTAAATTCTCCTACTAATGATGTTCTCTACAGTGCTTGTGCACCATGAAATGAAAAGGAAACAATGGAGGTTTGTGGAGAAAATTAGCATCTGTCAGGTAGAAGAGGACAGCCACGGAAAGAGAAGGCGGCAAAAAGCAGAGGTCAAATGAAAGGAATAAAACAGTGAACAACTTCTGAGGTGTTTCAGAGGCAGTAGCCCTCCATCAGTAAAGCTCGAAGTGGAAAGTGATTAGCTCGTGGCTGTGTGCAGCCTTTATTTACACCTCTGAACTTTGTCCAGTGTCTCAGAACACATCTTCATGGCACAGTACCAGACTACAGAGACCCTGAATGAACTTGCTCAAAGAGCTAAAGCAACTAAAGCCCTTCTGACAAGTGTATTAAGATGTTACTTTATCCTGGTTAGTGTGTGTCTAGGCCTGAGAGGATGATTGAATATAAATCTCTCAAGTTCTAGAGAAAAATGTAGCCTTCAGGTTCTTGTGCACCATCTGCAAGATACAGTATTTTTCCATCTAAACAAACTCATCGTTTCCTTGGCTGATGCCAAATGTTTCTTCTGTATGGCTAATTTACAGTCTCACTGATGTAGGTATTACTTCAATTATTACAGGAAAAGAAACATAAATATAGATATGAATAAGAATAAAAAGAATAAAATCCCTCAGAGTTAGTGGATTCACAGAAGTCGATAGAAAAATTCACCACTGATCTAAATATTACAAGAAGTTTGGATTTACAGCAAAAAAAATCCTTTCAAACAAGATAGAAAGGTCAAATAAGCATCTGGAATTATATGGACCAATCTGCAGTAACTTCATGGCTTTTATATCCATTTGATACAACAACTATACAATTGTTAGTACATTTATCAAGTATACAAATCATCCCATCTCCATTTCTCAGATTCAAATGACCCTCAGAGAATGTCAATATACTTAGCATCTAACCTTAACAAATGAAAAACAAATAGGTGTTATACCCTGAAAATCTGACACAAAATTATTTCCCTGAGGTCTTACAGATAATCAACTGCAGAAGAGAAAACTGAATCCAATTTTCCAAGTTCAAGGCTGGAAACCTAATCCCTGGACAGGTTCCCTCTCTTGTGTGTTAAAGCAGCAGCCTGGAAAAGAGGCCACATGCTGTCCCTCAGCTGAGCTTTTGACCTTGTCATGACATGAAAGATGTGTGGGACTTTTTGGGCAAGGTATGGGAAGAAGGCTTTCTATATGGAGTAAATGTTTATTGTAGGATCTTCATATGCCCAGACTCACTTGTACAGGTATTTATTACTACAACAAATACAGTCATACCTCAGTAATTTGTGCTGTCATATTTGCAGCCTCAGTGAACTGTGGAATTTTTTTCTGTGGTCCTTACTCAGTAACTCGCAGAGGGGTGTATAGTTCTGTGGGAGAGTGCGGTGCTGTGGTGGCCAGCCCCAGCTGCCTGCCCGCCCCTGCCAGGGGTGAGGAAGCCTTAAACTGTAACACAGGGACCCACATGGGTCCCTGTTGGCTGGGCCACGACAGCCAGCCTGGACTTGCCAGTGCATATGTGCATATGCATAGCCTCCAGCAAAGCACTCCTGCCTGTGCTAGCCGCTGCACTTAAAGGGAAAACACTCCTACTGTTCCTGTGCCTTAAGGGGTCCCTGGAGTGTTGCAAAGCTCCCATATTTCTGGCAATATAGTCGGGTCTCCTATAGCGCGGACCCACGGCCACCGTCACCCATGCCGCTGCTTGTACTGCCCCCCACTGCTGCCCCAACCACCACCGCTGCCCGTCACGGCAGCAGGTCGCGCATGCGCAGTTGCAAAACGGGTCTCCTACATTGCTAAATAATCATGCCACTAAGATCTGAAGCCACAACATGGGGGGCACTAAATGCAAGAGGGCCGACTGTAATTTGCCATATTAATGTCTGAACTGAATTCATGGATTTAATGTTTCTCAGGAGCCTCACAAGATCCAAGCNCCTTACTCAGTAACTCGCAGAGGGGTGTGTAGTCCTGTGGGACAGTGCGGTACTGCAGTGGCCAGCCCCAGCTGCCTGTCTGCCCCTGCCAGGAGTGAGGAAGCCTTAAACTGTAACACAGGGACCCACATGGGTCCCTGTTCGCTGGGCCACGGCAGCCAGCCTGGACTTGCCAGTGCATATGTGCGTATGCATAGGCTCTAGCAAAGCACTCCTGCCTGTGCTAGCCGCTGCACTTAAAGGGAAAACACTCCTACTCCTACTGTCCCTTTGCCTTAAGGGGTCCCTGATGTTGCAGTGTTGCAAAGTTCCCATATTTCTGGCAATATAGTCGGGTCTCCTATAGCGCGGACCCACGGCCACCGTCACCCATGCCGCTGCTTGTACTGCCCCCCACTGCTGCCCCAACCACCACCGCTGCCCGTCACGGCAGCAGGTCGCGCATGCGCAGTTGCAAAACGGGTCTCCTACATTGCTAAATAATCATGCCACTAAGATCTGAAGCCACAACATGGGGGGCACTAAATGCAAGAGGGCCGACTGTAATTTGCCATATTAATGTCTGAACTGAATTCATGGATTTAATGTTTCTCAGGAGCCTCACAAGATCCAAGCCCCACAAATCCAGAGGTATGACTGTACCATAAATTAACCTGGGGTGGTGTGGTTTTTTGGGCTCAGGTTTGTTTGGTGTGTGTTTGTTGGGTGTGATTTTTTGTGTTTATTTTGGGCTTGAGTTTGGTTGGTGTTTTTAATCTCTCTCACCATAGAGGTGTTGGGGATCTCAGTACCAGCACAGCCCTGCCAGAAGCCACGGGGGTGACTCTGCAACGTGAGGCAGAGCACGTCTTCCACATCCTGGTGTATTACCATACAGTTTGCCCTATTGCTGCTAAAAAAAATGCTGAGGACCTCAGGGGAGAGGGGGCTGCACAAGAGCAACCACCTTGTCAGGCAGACGAGATCTGCAGCTCAGGGGCAGAATTATCATAGCCTTTCTGGCATGTCTGAGCTCTCAAGAATTTCACGTTTTCCTCGCTGAGGGCCCCAGAAGATTTTCATTCCCCATCTCTAACTCACAACCAAGTTATCAGTAGGAAAAAATATTTCAAGGTGAATGTTGAAATGTTTTCTAGGCCTCCTATCCTGCTTTATGTGGGCTTTTCTTGGGAGATTGATGGCACTGAGTCAAGAAAGGCTCCTGTAATCCCTGGGATTTACATGTAAAAATCCAGTCCTGGTTAGCTCTGCCTTCCTCATCTCTAAAGAAAATATACAAGCCTTTGGATTTGTGGGCTCTAGGAATAAGTTCTTTAAATTATTAAAGCTTGATTATTCAGTGAGGAAAAGGAATCTGTTCCTTGGTGAGTTTATAGGACTATGGAATAAATTCCACAGGCAAACACAATCCTTAATCTTTAATTTCCTGTTCCTCATCACAACATCAGATTTAAATTTGACTAGTTTTCCAACTGAATTGTTCTCTTATGAAAGATGTAAAATCTGAATGACTGCTTGACAGTGGGTTCAGAAATTACTTAAACGGGAGCTTAATCCCAAGACTACAAAAATCAATGTTTTCAATGAGTTCTGGATCAGTTACTGCATAAAATAAATCTTGTAAAAATATCTAAATATATTCCGCAGTATAGGAAGAGTCTAGAAAAGCTCCCATCTCTGTATGCAATCATTGCCTTAAGATCATCCATTACTTCTTCAAGAAGATTTGAAAGACGCTTTATTTGGAAACAATTTTATCAACATGTCTGGTACATAGTATACTTTTCCTACCTCTCAATTTAAATTACTAGTATTATTATTAATAAATCACAATTGGTTTCTATGGAGATAATTAAGTCTGCACATAAAATATTATTACTGAGCTTCCAAAGCAAATAAACAGTAAGTATCAGAACAGGTTAACCCTAAACTCACAAGGAGTTTATTTCAATGCAAATTTTACAATCAGATAAAAAACCCAAAACAAATAAAAAACAACAACAAAATCAAAAAATCAAACCCACCACCAATCCAAAACAACTAAATCACTCTTTATATCCAACCCTGTCCAATGCCCTCTGGGAGACACCATGTTTGCGATAATGTTTTACCTAAATCTGAATATTTATTAAATCACGATACCTGTCCCAAAGGCTGGGTACTAACATGTTACCACACCAACACCTTTCCTACTGACAACTATGCCAATTAAAAACAAGCACTAAATGTGCTGTATGTACACATAACTTCATGTATCAGCTTATTTGAAATAAGGTTGCGGAGTTAGAGGCAAACTTTAACATCGATGCAAATATAAGTTTTATGTGAAATGTATGTCGCATGTGAAAAAACCTTTTAGCCTTGAGGTATGATTGGGAATGTACCAAACAAACAAGGCTATTTTGCCTAGAGTAAATTTTGTGTTTCTCTATAACACAGAAGATCTCCTAGCACAGACTATTGTCTAGGCAGAAGATAAGTCTTTTGGGCATGGCTATGTGAAACTAAGTATTTCTGAAAGTGAGATTTGGCAGATGGGAGGTAAATCCTTGGGAAAAGATTGTAATCAATATTTTGATTAAACTACATTTAAATGGAGACACAGAGAATAATTAGGTGTAAATGTTATATCCAGAAAGGATTCCGGGCAACAAATTTGTTTAAACATTTTTCACTGTACAAAGAACCACCTCTTTGAGTTCATTAAATTATGGGTGGATGAAAGAACAGTTTTCTTCTGAGTTCTGTCTCTAAATTAATTGTAGTTGCTGTTGCTGACATTTGTGCTATGTAAACAAATTCTCATTTACATTTGCTTTCATCTTTACTGCTGTTAAATGTGTTTTCAGGAGAGCTAGAAAGCAACCAGGCTTGGGTACACTAAGCCTTTAAACTGTGTCAGTGATCCTCCTTCCTCTCAAAGTTTAAGGTAAACATCCCCATCAAGTGTCTCTCCAAAGCTGTTAACCATCATATCATTCCTGGTCCCTTTTTTCCCAACTTTCATAATAACTGTAAATGGAAAGTACAGTCTTTTTCACAAGGGTGACCGCAGGTGGTCATGATTATAGTCTCATACACAAGTGCTTCAAGAGCAAATCCCGTTCTGTTAATTAAAAGATATTCTCAGCACTTCATGTACACAGAGGAGTTTCACAGTCAGCAGCTTAGATACAACAGAGAAAACTGCTAAGCAGCCCTGAGATTTTGGACTCCAAAGTAATAGTAAAGACATTTACAGACAAAGCCTTGAAGAGTTCCATGGAGAGACCTTTTCTTTCTCCATAGTCTGACTAATGCATCACTTCAAGCTAAAGACTATTTTGACTTTCCAGTTCATGCGCATGATATATGATTGTCACAGTCCTAACTTTTCGAGAGTTCAATATCCACAATTCCAGCTAAACTCAGAGAAACCTGGATTTGCCTAGCTTCTCTAGAAAACCAGCCCAGTGTTTCTTCTCCCCTTTGAGCAACATTGGCAGCACAAAGTGGATTGAACACATCCTTATTTACAGCAATACTACTTTCAGAAATTTCTGAAAATTTCTGCAAATTCCAGTAATTTCTGAAATTACTTTCAAAAATTCCAAACAAGGTATCAAAATACATTTTTGCAATCAGCCAGAATAATATACATTCTCTAAAGCAAACAAACTACGTTTCACCTTTTACTCTAAAATGGAAAAGTTTTTTGCATCATGGAATTTCCTGACAACAATGAAACTTGTGGTTCCTCCCTCTTCAGCATTCTTCCTGCTCAAACATGAAACCCAGGAAATTCAGTGATTATTGCTTTCTCCCTTTGCATCTCATGGTCTTGCCAGGTGGCTCCAGCTGCATTTTATGCTACAAAAGAGGCTCAGCTGCCTCTATGACTGAGCACAAACTGATAGTTTTGCACATTCAGATATATTGGAGATTTACCATTGCCTTGGTATAGGAACTCTATTCATGAACCATTAATCTTCCTCTTTCATATGCAGAGTAGATAAGGAATTTATTATGACAAACAAATTTGCCATGTGAAAAAATGAATTTAATAGTTTCCCTAATAGGTATTATCCTGGGGTGGAACAGGGGTGGAATCCAACACCTTTACATTTTGTTTCGTCAAAATTTTGACATTTGTTTTCCATTTTGTTTTTGTTTTACTCTTAACAACAGTCTCTAGTTATCTGAATTCCCATGTGTCCTTGCAAAAGACACACTGAAGAGAACACTGAAGTCTATACCCTGCCACAAGCTGAATTCTTTGGCCAAACTAATTCCTGTGAGGAACCATTATTCAGGACCAAGGCACTGCTAAAATATTGAAAGTCCTTAGAAGATGAAATTCACCCACAACCCTGTTGTGTGGCTCTTCTTAGCAAGTTGTGTTTTTCCTGAGCTTTTATTTTCATCTATTTTTTATAAACTTTACATAGATTTAGCCAAAAACTCCCTGACGAATAACTTCTAAGACTTTTACAAGCCTATCCAGAGCACAGGCAACCACATCAGTGAAAAAAAAAAGCTTTCCCATGCCCTAACATGAGCAGGAAACAACCATGGGTGGCAATCAGGCAGTTTCAAAATAAGACCTTGAGGCTTGAAGCGGAGGCAGAATTTTCTGCATTGAAGTGAAACTCAGTGTAAACATTTGTTTCCTCCAAGGGTGCAAAAGTACCATCTGATGGTATGATCCCGTCTGACCTGCCCTCTCATCTAAATTTAGCTGTCTAGAATCTAGATGTTGGACATCAACTTAGTGTTTAAGTCTCTCCCCTGATGTCTGCAGACAGACATCAACATTTCAGAGCAATCATATTTAGGATACCTAAAATGATACTGATTCAAGTAGCATAGGACTGGCTCACACAAGTATAAGAAGGGCCTAAGGAACTGGTCTTTTTCAGTCATGAGAGGAGGAAAACACTCGGGAGATCTCCTGGCTGTCTTCAACAACCCAATGGTAGTTTGCACAGCAGACAGAGAAACCTGCTTGTACGTACACAGCAAAGATGGGCAAAACTGTGCAACAGGCAACAGACAAGTTGCAACAAGAGAAATTCCAGATGGATCTTAAATACTTTCCCCCATTTGTTGTGGTCAATTGTTGGCAAAGGCACTCACAGAAGCTGTAATATCTATTTCTGAGCTCAAAACTCAACTGAACAAGACCATGACAGCCTAAACCATCTCAATTTGCCATTGGCAGAAGATAGGGCTGCATGAAACCAGAAGGTCTGCTCCACAAGTCTCTGTGCAACTCAAGGTTCACTCAGCTTCCACTTTCAGACCTCCACCAACTTCAGTGTGGGCTTTCTATCCATTCTATTCCACTATACTTGGAAAATGAGCATGAAATCCATGCTTAAAATGGAAAACAAATGTGATACATATATTTAAAAATATTCAGAAGATATATTTTATTTTAAAATTTCCCAACATATTTCCCAAAATATTTTATTTTTGTTTGTGAGTCCAACTCCAAATGTGTTGAAATCCCTAGTTTTTCTAATCTCTACTAGAGCACGTATCTGTAGGAATAAAATTATTAATATTTAAAGTTAGGAGGTCTAAGTCATCTTTACTAAGAGAATGTTCCTTTTGGCAAAAGCTGACAGTCTGATTGCTTCCAGCTTCCCCTTTCTGTCCTAAGGTATTTGGTGTGTCACTCCTACAGGCTCCATCAAGAACCAACTCTCCATATTGTCCTATTAATTCCTTAGAATTGTAGCAGCTAGCAAGACACTGAAGGAACTGAACCCTGGGAGGGGTGAATACCTGGTTTTGTTAACATTGAACTGACTTCCTCACTTATTTTCTTTTTTTTTTATGAAAGAAAAAATTGTGTTTCTGCAGTCACTTGGAGGGGAGCAGGGGAGTAGTTGTTGTCCAAATGTCCTCTCACAATAATCATAGTTAACAACTCTTCTGTCTGACCTGTCCTAAATTGTACCTTGTGTAATTACATATTTAGAGTCCCCAGATTCTCTGGCACACAAAAATAAAAAATGAAAATTGAAGTGCTTAAAGCTGTACAAATTTTGTACTTTATAGGGGCTTTCATAGCTCACCAATATAGAAAACAAAACTCAAAGGTGCAAAAAACCACTGGACACCCATAATCACAGAACTGAAACAAGGCAAAGAACTTAAAGGCATCTTTCCTCTCTACAGCAGTTCCCAGCAAAGGCAGTCAAGAGAGAGGTAGAAATCTGATAGAATCTATTTGGCATTCAGAAAAGGCATAATGCAAAATTACTGAACGAGCTGGGAGAGAGAGGGAAGTGAAAATGCTGGACAGTGTTCAAGGCAGTAATGGTTGTGAATGCTAATGTCCTTACTGCAATTCCCAACTAAGTGAATTTAATGCCATAACAAACAGCAATAAAATGCAGTTCTACATCACGCTCCTACCATAACACCACGACATTGCACACCACAATTTAAAGATAATTTACTTACTTCATCATAAAATATTGCCCTCGCATCTGGCATTAAGGTACGCCGAAAGATAAGGAAATTCTGCACCAAAATAGAATTGGAGATTCACAGCAGTTTCCCTCTAAAGGTGTGACAAAATTGTACTTCTACAAAAGTAGATGTTTCCTGGTTTAGCACTGTTGAATACATTGCTTTCTTTGTGCCCTTCAGCACCTCTTTCATTAATTGAAAAAGAATATGTATATAATCTGTCTGGCAGTTCCTTATATTATTGAAAATACCCCTCGATCACAACAGGTGAAGGTTTATGTTGCAAATCTTTTTGTCCCAGTTTTCCTTGTTTTGTGAGAAAGAACACATCCCACTCACTGGTAAGATAAATACTACTTTGTTCAGATCATGGGACTGTCCTATGGCATCTAAGCAACTCTGAGAGCTTGTTGAAATTCCTCCCACTTAAGTAGGACAGTGTGATCAGTCCCTAAAACTTGCAGAGCTTAAATAAGGCTCAAAGCTCCCCAAGTTACTTCAGAAATAGCCTTTCCTAAGCAAGTTTGACTAAAACCTGGTTGTTTCATACCAGATTCTATGAAGACCTCAGTTAAAGAAACTCCTTTGCATTCTCAGATGCTTGCTTCCTAGGGCTACATAAATGGGAGAAAGCATGTAGTTTCTGAATCAGGATCAAGGTAGTGTTGGTTAACTTCCAGTATATCTGAATTGATCCGCTTGTTTTCTTTCTTTTATGTGTAATTTTCAAGCTCAGATATATTGATGATTTTGATATATTTTCTTTGTAATGAAAAAATACAAAAATACTACCCGAGAACAAGCTCCTGATATTAATTCTTCTATCACTGTCCAAAATATTTTGAAGATGAACCTCTCAATTATCAATTAATCAGCTGCATGACCGTTGAAGATCATGACTGTTTCATGACCCTCTCAGGTGTTTAACACAGGCTGAAATATCTGCTGTCCTCTCAGCTTTTATGGCTTAGCCATGCCAGAGTAAAAACTAATTATGGATCTTTCTAATTCTACTGTGTCTATGCTTTTAAATTGTCCCAGTTTTATCTGCAATAGAGGTAATTTTCTTCATAATAGTGTAGCTGTAAAACCTGTATTATATATCCTACTAGTAACTTTGTAAAATGTAGCTTATCATCTTTTCTAGGAGTTTCTACAGACCAGAATTTTAACAAGATAAAAGTTTCTTCTGTTTGTGAAACTAGACTGAGGAAAAGACAATATCTAGCAAAAGCAGTCAAAGCAAATCAAAAGCCCTTGAAACCATTCCAGAAGATGTAATACTATGCCAAAATCCAAAGGTTAAGATGAGGAATATAGGGGCCTTCTGAGACCTCCTACTCAAGTTTGAAAGGCATATTCGAAAGGCTTCATGAGAGCGCTACTTTGGGAGGGACAATTTCAGAAGCAGAGGTAACAAATGAGGTAATCTCTAAATATTGTCATTAGATAACAGTATAAAGTTGTAAGGACTACGTAATTTGGTGTGCGTACTTTGGAAAATATTCCTGTGTACCTGGCATGCCATGAATAAAAGAATGTTTGAAAAGAGATTTTAGGCATTTATTCTTCATCACAAATCTTGAGGAAAATCCATCAGTGATTCAGTTTTTAATATGGATTTTTTTCATTTCTGTTGGTGTTCAACTTACAAAGTTATCTTTGCATGTTTAATTTAATGCTATGGGTTTAGTCTGAAGAAAAGAAACAAAAAAGTTTTGTTTTCATTCTATGGTCTAGATAGTTTCTCTGTGGGCTGGGACTAAAATTTGTTTATCATCACACATATGAAATTACTTGCCTTGTTACTTGTCTTTTAAGCTATGGCATTCCTGTCACTTCTGAAATAAAATTCATTCAGGATCCCTGACAAGTATTAACTTTGTGGTTGACATACTTGTCCTTGCACTGACTTATCATTATGGTTTAAGACCGTGTGAAATGTGCAGCCCCTTTGAACTCTCTAGATTAAGACCCATAAAACTTGACAAAAACAAACAAATAAGCAAGACCCACAAACAGTGTAAGATGAGTTATTCTTTACCAGTTGTAAATTTCTTTAAGGTTGAGCGATCTGACACAGCTTATTTCCTCATCTTCATGTATAATTTACTCTTTTCTCGAAATAACAGCTAAAGACTCCAAACTACTAAGTAAGAAACTGAGCTAAACACGAGAAAAGAGAAAACATGCTAATTTAAACCTTGAATTACACTGACAGTATATAACATGGATCCTGAGTGTAATTATCATATCAAACTAGATATTAACTTCTCCTCAAATAGAGATGTCATCTTTAAGTAAATAAAATTGCGTAGTCTGCAGCTGCGATTAACCATCTCATTTTATCACACGACATACTAAGTGCACAAACCTAAACTCTATCCTTTAATTTTGATTTTATGTTGTAGTTTCTATTCAAACACAGATTAAAATAGTTAAATATAGTTAAATAGTTAAAATGGTTAAATAGTTAAAATCATTGACAGTTACACCTCTGAATTCTGAGGATCTGAAGAAAGAAACAACACTTCAAATCTTCAAATAACTGGAGATGTTTGAATACAACTAACATACACAACTATGTAAAAATGCTTATTCATCTAACTTGGTTCTATAATCAAAAAATGTATTCACATCTCATGTGAAAGTCAATTGTCGTTGATTTAGAACAATCATAAAAATAAGCAAAAAAAGCTCAAATGTACTTTATATGCTCCTCAAAATAGAATATGATGAAGAGCACACAGGAATTTTCATTTTAAATATGCACAGTCATATAATAATGGTGTCTAACCAAGATTCACACACTATTTTTTCCTTTCTATGAAATACGTACAGATATCCACAGATGGTTCTGGAAGCAGTTTTACATAGTGCTAGTTTCTTCTGAATTGTGTTAACTTATATTTAATATTTCTTCTGTGTCGTTCAACAATCCAGGGCGTTCAGATATGTCACGTTACTATGTTAAGCTTTTTACTGGGGTTTCTTTTTCCTAAGCAATATTTCTGCTTTATAAGTTGATTTTCTCCTGGCTCAACTTAACAAACTTGCATGCTTTGTTCTTCTGTTAATTTATTTTTATGAATTTGTGCTTCTCTTTTCATTTTAGGTACTCCTCAGGGGCATTATATATATTATAAAGCTGAACAAATACAGGGCTGAACCCTGAACCCTTTGTTTTTAAGGTATTTAGAGTTCACATATTTTCTTACATGTGAACAACTTTCTTGAATCTTAACTTGAATTGCTCTGGTTATTAAATAAAATAAATGACTACTGAATATTTCTGAAGTGTTGTCTCCTTTCTGTGGACAAATCTCAACGAACTAGTTTTCAATTATTCATCGGAACGTATTTCTTTTAGGAAAAGAGTATGAAAAATCTGAGCATGTGTTTTTGCTTTCTGTTGTTGCTTTCTGATGGATTTATTCATACTGTTACGTTATATGCAAAGTGTTCTTATATTGCATGCCATCCCACTATCTTCACCCTCGATTTGACTTTTTACTTAATGTAAAATGTTTTCTTAATTTTCATTGATGGTTCTTTTCTTTGATTGTCTTTTAGCAAAGAAAACTACCGTTAAGAGGGGGTTAAGCTTTCCTACAATGAGCTCAATTTCTTACCTATTTAGACTCATAACACAGTCAGCAATCCACTCAGGTTAAGTTATTCACAACTAAGATATCCAAAAATTGCTTTTATTCTATTCAAACTTCTCTTGTTGATTCAAGGATGAAGACCCACAGGAGAAACAAGAAATATGTACAGCATCAAGCTTACTTGCTTCTCAGGGAGGTATCTTGAAAGTGTTTTTCTCGGTTTTACCTTGTCTTTGTTAACACATTTGCCCACCAAAGGCTAAGCCAATTTCACAAGATACAAATGTAGCCAACATACTAGCAAAATAAAGTTGTGCACTGGGCAGGTAAGAGAGACCTGAACAGTCGTCAACAAAAATTTCATTCTCTTCATTGCCCCTCATTCCTGCAACCGTACCAAGTAATTAAGAACTACTAAGAGGTTGTTTCTACCTCTCCCTGTTTCTTCTCCAAGAAAAGAGGAGAGAGGAAAAACCACAGCATTGAAAAGAAGCCAGATTTCTTTTAACAAAATACTTCAGAACATGTTTAATGTTAAGTCCACACTTGAGTCACTGTTTCTACACACAGAATTATTGGATAAAACATTATGGGGTCTGTTACACACTTGTACCTCATACCTCACCATCTGTGAAGCATTCCCTTGATCCTTGTCAGCAGCATCCACAATTTCTATATGTGAGCTTCGTGACCTACTTTTTCAAACCTTTAGACACCATCAATGGCTATTTTTAGCACTTTACTGACTCATTTGATGTCTTTGCACATAGAGGGCTACCCACAGAGGAGATTCACTTCTACCTAATTCTACTAACATGTTTTCACCAGCTTAAGACCATGAATGTGGAAAGTGTCCTGCAAGTCTGGACTAAGAAATTTCTCACATGACCTACCACAAACCACAATGTTGACCCTCTGCAAAGGGGGTCAAGTTGCCAGCAGTAATGGCTAACCTCTGCATGCTCCAAGAGCAGCTTACAGACATGTGGAAATAAATGCTTTATTTTCTTTTTTCACTTGCAGTTTCCCTCAATGACCCTCATTTAGGCTTTGAGGGTTTTGACCAGAAATGAAGACATCACATTCTTGACCCTACCAAGACAAATCCGTGTATGACAGGAGGTCCCCTACTGACTCCCCCAAAGGCAGATGCTTTAAGCATAATTCAGTGGAAAGCAAGAGCAGCAGTGCAGTTACCCCACAATATAGACAGATGTCAGCAATTAATGCAGTGGAACAAACCTTAGAAATGGCCATTTAAGGAGTAAAGAACAAGAAATGCATTATGCTTTGGAGTCACATAGAAAATGCAAGGCACTAACTGCTCTATGACTTGCTTAGAACCAACACCACCTGGCACTACAAACTTAAAACTTCAGGGTCAACATCACCTGGAGACCCAACATAAATATGCTCTCAGTGGCTGAAAACATGCCGTGTAGACAATAACACAATAGGATATTTTTGCAAGGAGACCAAATCCATAACTGTGACCCTGATACCCGATCGACTGCACACTTCACCTGGTGCATTTCATGAAAGCAAATGAAATGACCCTTTGGGACCTGGAGGCATCTGCCTGCATGCTGCAAGGTGGGAAGTGGACTGGAATATGGGGTGTGGCCATGGAGAAAAAGGAGCGAGGTACTTACCCAGGCCCCAAATTTCAGGCCCTCTTCAGAAATAAAGAGTGTAGATTTAATTTTCCTTCACTCCTCTGTCATTTTCCTTCTCTCTTCTCAAAGAGCTGACTTGGACACAAGATACCACTTGTGAGAAGAAACAGGCCAACCACCATCTCCACTAGCACCCCCATGTTTGCAGTATCACAGTTGTTTCTTGTTACTACCAAAGACATCTGTCCTACCAGAGTTACAATATGAACATCAATCTATCAACCTGTGAACAAGAGCTGTTACACAATTTTCAATTTCCTGCATGAAAATATGCCACTCTATTAATTATTTTCTCATCAATTAAAAAAACCCAGTCCATTACACTTCCATCAGTAGAAGTAATTGCAGAATGTACTTGTTTTCAGTAGCTAGAGGTTGTAATGTCCAGAAACATGTTAATTAATAAAACAAGTGTTTCTATTTGATTACTTAAGGCAAGTCTGTGTTTCCACTGCAGAATTGCTACAGATTTGAAGATATTAATCTTTAAAACTTTGAAGTGTTAAAGGTGTTTGTGACACGCAGAGTGGCAACCCATCCTATACTATCAAAATGTCTTTTTTGTATCAAATTCAAATGCTTTACAGGATTTCTTAGGACTTATTTCCTGTATTCTGTATGATCAGTCTTGGATTACCAGAAAGTGAACGTTACAGGAAACACCTTAAATGAAAAAAGCAACTTTTCAGGTGTACTGAGCTTATTAAGAAAGCCAACTCTTATTTAGCTGGTGAAAAAAACATTTTTTGTAAGCTTTTCAAACCCGAGACTAGAGAACTGAAATTATTCAGCACAAAGAAGAGTGTTCCTCAGGCTTTAAAGAAAGACTGTAAAGCATACCTAATAATTATTAGATTGAAGAAATTAATTATAGGAAGTCAAAGATCCTGTAGAAATCTTTTCTGCGACACTGCATACTTCAGTTCTCCATTCTGATTTTAACCACTATTTATTTCCCAGGAAGGAAAAAGAGCCAGTTGTGCTTCTCATGCCTACTGCTAAAAATTTTGAAAGGTATAAAACAAAACAGAAAATCTTTTCTCCTTCACATAGCACTCAGAACAGTTTTTTACATTTAATCAGTGGTCATCCTCTAAAGTGAAAAAAAAATTAAAGTAGGGAGATTTATTGATATGGTAAGGCAGAACTGCTTTTCCCAAAAAAGAGGGCTCTCAGGCTGGGGAGGAGGCGGGCTGGCCACTCAGGCTGGGGAATGGACAGTGAATCTGTGTCTGGAATGCTCAGGAAATCATCAACTCAGGCAGTCCCTGCTGCCCAAGGGACCGGGAAGTCTCTTTCCAGGGCTCCTCGGCAAACGCATGGTGTCCTGCTCTTCTCCTGGCACAACCCATCTCCCCACAGAACCTACCCCTGGATGAACACTTCTGTCATGACTTTACCAGCTATTCCTGCAGCCCCTCCCCATGCTCACCACAGCCCCCGGCATGAGCAGCCAGCCCCTCCTTCCCTGACCTGAGAGTGACCAGCCCTTCCCAGCAGGAGCACCAAGCCCCACACCCCCCAGCTTTAAACGCATTTAACTTTTTTCGCCTATTTTCCATCAGCTCCCATCTTGGGGCGGGCACCTTCATTCAAATCTGCCTGATATCCAACACGAAAATGTCAACCCCAGGAAGGACGGAACCCTGCGAGCCCTAGAGGGGCTCAGCACTGTGCTGCTGCCACCAAAAGCTGTTGATTTAGGGAAACAAATCCTAAGACTCCAAGAAGTTTTGGAGCAGGTATGTTTTTTAGCAATGTTGCGAGGATGGGGAGGATTTTCCTCCTTGCCCGCCTAAGATCTGGCATTACAATCAATTACAATATGCTTCATAATCATACATATGTATTAAGAAAAACATGCATAAACATTAAGTATCCCAGGATAAGAGTGGTTTATGTAGATTAGAGTCCGGTGTCTCTTTAACACAAGTTTCCTCCCAGTCTCTGCCCTGGTTCCGCCTCTCTAGTGTTCATTTGGGGGTCTTTGAGGCCAAAGTAAAGAGTCTTCCTCATGTGGACTTTTGAACTTTGCTAGGGTTTTTTCAGTGTTTGGCATCCTTCCTGAGTGTTAATTGCCTCTCCCTTCACATCTGGCAGAGAAGTCTCTCTTCATCCTTGCTTAAATTAGGGGAGTATATAATGTACAACCTAGCTTGCCTCCTGCCTTATCACCAGGACTAGAAACTTGACAGATTTACTACAACAGTCTTTCCTGTTATCTCTGCACATTCCCTCTCAAGGGTGAGAAAACCAATGTCCTTATAAAAACGTTTTCATTAGTTATAACCACACTAATATACTTAAACTTCTATGTTACTAACAAAGTGTTATATACTTCCACAAAATATAAAAGTGATAGTTCTTTTAATCACTGTGGAGTCCCACAGTGGAAACAGTAGAGGAAAAGTAGAGAGACCTCTCATATTCATATGTATTTAGAGACAAATGCTCACTGAATAAGCTGACCCACTAGCACATGATGGGGAAAACCACACAGGGAGAAGAGCTTACTGCCTGGAAATGACAACTAAAGATACTCTTACCTCTCTGTCTAAGTACAGAAGTCTTTGGCCCCTCTAAGTAGGGGATTGCCCAGCTGTACCCCTTCATACCTGCTACTCCATGCACTGATAACAAGATTAGTGGGAAACAAAGCTCATAAGACCACTTTTGGAAAGATAGAGCAGAAAACAGGTGGCAAGAATTAAATCACCTGGTGCTTCGCTATGTGTTAAATGCACATACCTTTTGATTTCTGAATTATAGATTACCAAATGCTGGCCAGTTCTGGTAGGAATTTAAGGTCCAGATACCCTGTTGTAATGAGCAGAGGCCCTTTTCACATTTCTTTTTCTGCTTATATCACGACTGAACAGACCTATAAACAAAATGCAGCTGATAACAATTTAACATAAACCATCTTTTTCCATCAGTCACCAACAGTTACATGCTGCAGTACACAGCTGACCCAGGAATGAATACATTTAAAGCAAATTTCAGAAATGAGTTGTGAAAAATAATTTCTGCCATGTTACATAAGAAATAATGTCTCATTGGCCCTGTCTGCACTTCACTTTTACTTGCTCAAGTGACTTTTATGCTAGCAAGTCAGGTACTGAGAGCAACTTAACCACAGAAATTGTGGATACCACCATTAGTATCCCAGATATCGATGTGTCTCCTTGGGTAAATTTTACAGCTTGTGTTATGCAGATTGCTACAAATAGCCAAGAAAATGTCAAGTTAAATTGGCTTTAGATATGCTTTTAAAACCACACCTTCCATCTATCCTAGTCCCGCTTGTGAAGCCGCGGACTACCCAGACTATACCCTGTGCTGGACATGGAGACATTGCCACCAGCATTTGATAAAGAACCCAAAAGTGTCAACAAGCATCTTCCCCTCTGCTTAATTTGAAATAAATTGCTGTTGATGCCCTTAATAGCTAGGTACAAGAATAGAAAATGTTGATCACGTACATGCATTTCTGCAGAGCAGAAGACTTTAAGCAGTAGTTTTTTTGCCTGTAGACAAGCTTGAGCAGAAAAGCAGATAACTGTGACATTTTTCAGAGGGTCATTGCTGCAGTATCAGAGCAGATCTGAATTTGAGAGGCACAGGATGATGACAAAATGGACAGGAGAACTGCTTTCA
Organism: Pitta sordida; assembly: GCA_013390025.1. Classification (NCBI taxonomy): domain Eukaryota; kingdom Metazoa; phylum Chordata; class Aves; order Passeriformes; family Pittidae; genus Pitta; species Pitta sordida. The sequence continues at coordinate 968,247 of WEKX01003762.1, read as the reverse complement.
AGTTGCAGAATCTTTGTTTTGGGAGACTTACACACTACACCAATAAATGCCCAACTTCTCTGCCTTGAGCCTGATGTCCAATGACATTATCAAGAACGAACTGGTGTTGAGAACTCTGCTTTAGGCTGAAGGAAGTTGCTGATCTGAGGGCTGCTAGAAGCTATTTTATGCTAGGGAGAAGGATAAACCACAATAGTACAGTTCAACATTTTAAGAGCAGCTAGTACAAAGAATTTGTAAAGGTAAAGTTTTAAAGACATGATACAAAGAATCTTGTAGAAATGAAACTTTAAACAAGTTAAATATTTAGAAAGCTGAAGAGTTTGTAGGTATGGCAGTAATTATCAAAGAAAGTACCATAGGTGATAAGGTGATAAAGGGGCTTAGGTGAGTGCAGGGCAGCAATTAGAAAGGACTGTATCAAGGACATACTACTAGTTAGCAAATAATGTAAAAGAGATAACAGATAACTGTCCAAGGACAGTCCAATTAACTGACCAGAAATGGTGAGTCAGAATCTAACAGTTAATTAAGAAAAGAAATAAAGCTAGATTAGGTTGGTTTGAGAATTTTTACCAAAAAAAAAAAGTATTAAACACAACATGCTCCACAGTAAAAGTTGAAAAGTTGAACTCAGAGGAAGACTTATGGCCTTCATCAAAAGACCAACAGAAAAAGCTGATGACCACCACAATAACTGACTACACATGAGCAAGAGCAAGGACTTACGTAAGGTCATGATGTAAATTAACAAGTTACTAAGAACTACCCATGGGAGGAATGTATATTTTCTGTATGTACAAAAGCTTGTCATTCCTGTTAAGAGTCGAGTGGATTTAGTCAGAGAAACCCCCCCTACTCCCACCATGGAATAAACAAATACCTGCTACTCAAAGATTAAGGGCTCTGAGTAGTTTACATTATGAAGTATATTTTCTTGGCTTCATAGTTTAATCGAACATGCATTTCCTCATGCAGAAAAAAAAAGTTCAAAATGGTATTTACTTGACCAGATATTGTCGAAATAGTTATGATGATAAAGATGTCTGAAATAAACAGTGACTGGAAAATATATTGAAATTAAACCCTTTAATCAAGGACACATACACATCATTATGAAGCAACAATTCAGAGTGATGAGTAATAACTATAGTTAGAAAGAATGGAGATATAAACCAGAGGACAAAGTGGGAATTTTGCATGACAAATATTTTATATTTTGGATAATTGTGGTTTCATACAATTGGTAAGATGGGCAAAGTAACTTATACTAGATTTTATTTTATTAATGTTTTTGTAGAAGACAGTCATAAGGTGTGAGAGTCACTGAAAGCCTAAAATCAGTGTATTACACCTTCATAAAATCTATTACTTGTGCCATTTTATAGAACATAAACACAGTAAATCCTCTTTTTTCATGGTACTGCAGGTACTGCGGACCGCAGCCTCCTCGCTCCAAGCTGAGCGGGGTGCGCGCGGCATGGTGCAGTGGAGCAGTGCACCAGCAGTCCATGCGGCACGGCACAGGGGCTAATCTGAATATTTGTGACTGCCTACTTTGAATATTCATGGCTGTCAGTTCACACAGGCGCAGTCGAGAATGCTTCGTGAAACAGAACTCCTCAATTATGGAAAAATCATGCCACAAAGAAGTGAATCCACGAATGGGGAACTGCAAAGTAGAGAAGGTTGACTGTATTGTGTCCCCAAAAATTATTCAGTCCAAGTGTGCTGGAAATAAATGGGTCTAGAATAAAACTAAGCTGCACTCACCGTTCCTCAGCAGTACCAGTGCTTTTCTTCCACCTCATGCCCTGCAGTGAACAGGATTCCAAACAGACAAGGGACGCAACATAGGTGCAACAAGAGTGCTGCTTGCATTGGCGCTGCTACCACCGTAGCCTAAAACTTATACAGTGATCCCTTGGATATCGTGGGGACTTGGGTCTGGGAGCATCCCAGGATAAGTGAAATTCGCAAAGTAGCAATTCATATATATGTAACTATGGCCAGTCCCCCACCCCCTCAGCTTCCAGCAGCAGCAACAAGCAGCCGCTAGTGGAGAAGGAGGTTAATATACCTTTGAAACAGCGTTACAAAACTTCCCCGCCATTTTATTAATAGTTGCAACACTGTTATAAGCAAGTGAGTTCTGGGTGTCCCCCCAAGCGAGCAGCACCTGCTGGCACTGCCCCCTCCACGTGGGGTGAAAGAGGGGGAAACCCAGAAAATGTCTTCACAGGAAAAAAGACCGTGACATATTGAGGTTGTCATAGGTTAACTGCGAAGTAATTAGGGATTTCTGCATTACATAGGTATTTAGCAACTTTGTACAAGTTTCCTAGTTTTTTAAAATGCAGCTTTTCATGTCTGCTAAAAGTTTCCACTTTTTGCTAAAAGTTTTCCACGAATGGGAATGTTACCAAAGGACACCAGCGGTTTGCAATGATTGGATTAAAAAAGGAGACACAACATCTACAGTAGTCAAAGCTGTTCCAAAGAGCCCTTGAAACTGTTCCAGAGGACATGGTACTGTGCCGAGAACCAAAGGTCAAGGAGGAAGAAGACAACAGGATTACGACAGGGTTTTTTTTCCTGAGATCCCTGATTCGAAATGGGAGGCGTGCCAGCGGTGTGGCAAAGGCAGTGCCATGGGAGGGACAGCTAGGGAGAAGGGTGTAAGGTTGATGTAATGGCTAGATAGTCTACCAAGATGATCCTATAAAACTGTAGATTCTGTGTAATTCAGTGTGCTCCACTGGGAAACTATTCCTGAGGCACCCAGTGCCACAATAAAGAGTGCTCTTTATCTCAGAGGGACTCACTTTAGGTATCACCACCAAGGTCAATGCCAGCCAGGCCATGACTGAGCTCTGACCACATGTTTTAATAGCTCAGCAATGTTCTATCTATGCCAGACAGGCTATATAGCTAATATGAGAAATTCAATTAACATTTCCTTACTTGAAAAAAAAACAAAAAACAAAAACAAAAGCATTTTTAGCTCTCATGAAAACTGCTTCTTTTACAAAAGACTCCTTTGGTTCAAGAAAACATACCACTTGTCACATAAGAAAAAGGTTAAATACTGGACGCAAGAATTAGAGATTTGGAGAGATTCTGCCATGCATTCCCCTACTTCAGCTGTTCTAGAGAGCAGGGCCACAAAGACAAATTCATATGCTACAAACATTTAGTGACCTTTAATGTAAATTGCTCTAGGACTCCCAGATCTTTGAGGAGATACCAGAAGTTGGATTGGAAAATAACCTTCAGCTGGGAGGTCTGCCTCTTGCCAAATCTATGATGAACCACAAAGGAAGGGGGAAAACCATATGCAGATTACAGTTTACAGTTCACATGCAATCACACTTTTATCACTGTTAGCAGCTAAATTCTCTGTACAGTCCTTAAGTTTCTACAGTGAGCTTTTGGATAAACTTTCCTCTCCCCTACCCAGAGGGTACCCCATCAGCCCTCAGCACATCCCTTTCCCTCCCAATACCAACAAGACCTACCACACACATCATCTCAAGGGTGGCAAAGTACATTGCAGGCAAAGGCTGACATAGACAAAAAAATTCAGCAGCAGTTCATTGGACAGCAGGGAAATGCACAGCCTATGTCGCTTGAAAGTCCTCAGACACAGCCCCACAAGACTTGGGCGCAAACCACAAAGCAGACTTGCACCCTTTTTTTCAGGAAGGCTTTTTGCAGCATGTCTCTACAGATCTGATTGATTTTCCCCCACAGAAGTTTTTTGTACTCACATATCCACCAAAACAAAATCATACAAAAAGGGCATTTGAATTCACCAGTTAAGCTAAGACAGAGGTTCACATGTCCAGCAAGTACCGCATCCAACATATTACAACCGTCTCACTCCAGAACTGGCTCCTTCCTGGAGTGTTGAACAAGCCCAGGTTTGCAGAATACTTTGTAGACACATCTCAAGCCTGCAAAATCATCCTCCTAAGCATTGTACCTACAGTCAAGGAAGTTATGTAGGCTATGTAGGTTTGTTTGGTCCTGCCAAGAGCCTCAGGAAGTCCCATCTTTATTTTGTTACTGTCCTCTATAAGAAAGATGATTGGTTTGGATTTTTGTTTGATTCTGTTTGTTTTTTTTTAATTTTTGAGGGGTTTTTTAATTTTCTCTCATGTGGCTTATGACTGTCTTGAGATCAAAGACTCCCATTATAAGCACACAATAATGTTTTCCAGCTCAATGAGAAGGAAAATAAAATGTCATATTTGAGTTAAGCTACAGAATATTTTTTAAAACTAAAGTTAAATGTGGAATTTAGTTGTAAAGTATGCAATATTAGGGCTGCAAAGACCAAATAATCTTTACTTAAAATGAATTAGAGCCCTCAATTTAAGCTCTTTCAGATGGTACAGAGCTAACCTCTTTAATATCCACCACAACTGGATGAAAATTTTTATGTCAGCAATGGAAGGAACAAATTACAACAAAATATAATAAAATACACATTTTGTGATAAACAAGAATGAGCATAAGGACAATATAGCTTAGAAGTCAGATGATATTGCTTTAAAAATTTTTCAGGTGCAAGATATGAAAAGAGTAACTGACCTACGTGCCAAGTAATAGCAGGTTACAACAGCCACACCATCCACACCCTGCAGAAAACTGGATTGGAAATTAGCCTCCTACTGCCAGAGAGGCACAGGCCCAGCTCCTCACAGTATCACAGAATATTATGAGTTGGAAGGGACCCACAAGGATCATCTAGTCCAACTCACCATCTAACACCCTTACAGAGACTGAAAGCACATCCCAGAGCGTAACACCAACCTAGATCCCTCACAGTCTAGCAGGCCACTCCGAGCCAGAAGGGACCCAGGATCAACCAGCCCTACACCCCCCAGCTAGACCATGTCACTAAGCTCCTCATCGAGTCTTCTCTTAAACACCTCCAGGGACGGTGACTCCACCACCTCCCTGGGCAGTCCATTCCAATATGCAATTACTCTCTCTGTGAAAAACCGCTTCCTAACATTAAGATTAAACCTCCCCTGGCGTAGCTTGAGGCCGTGCCCTCTCGTTCTGGTGTCATCAGCCTGGAAGAAGAGGTCCACACCCATCTGGCTGCCACCTCCCCACAGGTAGTTGTAAACAGCAATGAGGTCACCTCTGAGCCTCCTCTTCTCCAGGCTGAACA
>WEKX01003762.1:903640-962335 GCA_013390025.1 Pitta sordida | reverse complement strand
TTTTCTCCTGCACTGCTTAACAGCTTCCTTAAACAGACCCTGACTCACCTCCCCTTTTTCCCAAAGGTTGTACATCCTCTTTTTCTCCCCTAGTTCTTTCAGGAGCTCTTTGCTCATCCAGACCGGCCATCTGCCCCTCCAACTCATTTTTCAGCACATTGGGACCGCCTGCTCCTGTGCCTTCATGAGCTCGTTCCTAAAGTATGCCCAGCCCTCCTGGACCCCTCTGCCATCAAGGACTTTTTCCCATGGTACCCTCTCAATCAAGTTCCTAAACAGCCCAAAGTTAGCCCTCCGGAAGTCGAGCATGGAGGTTTGATTTGTGCCCCTTCTTCTCACGCTGCTGATTGAGAACTCTATGATCTCATGATCACTGCATCCCAGATTTCCTCCAACCACAATATCACTGACTAACCCTTCCTTATTGGTAAACAACAGGTCAAGGACCGCACCCCCCCGGTAGGCTCACTCACTTGTTGCATCAAGAAACAGTCATCAACTACGAAGCAGGAGAATATGGTCACATCCCATCATCCAGGTCTTCACCAAGAGACAGAAACCTACAATGCTAAACGTGGAGGACTGTTAATGGTGTCCATTGACAGTGTGCAGCACAATAAAGGAGGAGCCAGAAGCCACCTAGGAAGGGGAATAGGAGACTACAGCCCCACAAAAACACTGAGAAAATAACTAGCACCTCCAGGCTGAACTTAAATAGTCCCCCAGGCCACAGTGTGATTGGAGGGTACAGGTGAGGCTGATCAAGGGGGTCATCAGGCCTATTAATGCTCATTAGGCTTTTCCACAGGTTTTTCTTCAGGCTGTGAAAGACCCTGAGCACACAGACATGGCTTACAGTATCTGACGAACTCTATAGAAGTGACAGAGTATGAGATGGCTAAGGGACATGCAACAAGGATGGCCTATGAACTTCTGTAACCTTCCCAGATATTTATACTTACCCTTAAACTCATTTGGCAAAACAAGGTCAAAAAGTCTGAATATAAAATAGGATAATTCATAAGAAAACTTGGGAAAAAAGCAGATCAAAGGCCAGTTGGTATTTTATGTTTAAAATTTTATTTCCTTTTTTTTCCAGTTCGAATTTCTCTTTTCTTCATGCATACTGTATTTTCAAGATCAATTACCAAAAGTTCTCTCTGCTATTTCCCTTGCCCTGACATGGCAACAGCTTTTGAAGAACAATGATTCCAATGGTCACTCCTGGCCTTATTTCTTTCAGTTTTACACCATTGTTGTACTTGCTCACAGCACTTTAAAGCAACCAGTTTTTGAAGGATGGATGTTTGGAAAAAAATAATGATTCCTTAGACTTTTTGAGTTGGAGGCATGCAAAAGTATTATCTGCATTTGAAGGTGCCAGGAAAGAATATTTCACTGGTGCTGATAAAAAAGTTATATAATTTGTTTCCTTGACTCAGAACCTCCAAATCCCACAAGCCTTAAAATAAGTATGTCTTAAAGTTCAGCAAATATAGGTCTGACTAGCTTGATAACCTTAAGAAAAACATGAACTTGGGTCAAATTATTGACCAACCTGGTTTTTTCCCCTGAATGAAACATTAATACAATGGCCATCATATGGCTGACACGTATGTTCATACAGCAGTAATTTCCCTGAGGAGTTTGCGACACAGAAGTGAGTAATTACATTATGCAACATTTTCACAACACGCTCCACTTGTTCACAATTAACCACGGAACTATGTGCATGTTCCTCTAATTGTGCTTTATGAACTGTTGTTCTTCATGGGAACTGCTGTTCCTGCGTTGGTGCTCTTTGACCACAGGGAGGTGAGAGGAATCTGAGTCATGAGAGGAATTTTGGTCAGGAGCAAGTTTCAGTGCCCTAGTTTTCACCTTGGATTTCCACGATTTCTGAGTTTACCATCTGGAAGAGGACAGTCCAAATAAGAAGCCAATTAAGATGAAAGCAGCAGCCTGAGAGACCTCCAAAACGGTGCCCCCAAACCTTGAGTTTAACTTAATCGAGAGCACCTTCCCACTGACAATCTTCACATGCACAGCTGCTGCATCATGACAGCAAATTACTGCTGTTCATCAACAGGAGCAAGAAACCTTGTTTTTAATCTTTAAGCATGACCTTTAAACAGGCATGATAAGGCACACAACCTCAACAATCAGTGGGATTTGGATGCCTACAGCGATTACCGATTTGGAGATCTCTTGGGGTACTCACAGCACCATTAGATTCTCTGATTTGTTAGATATTTTACTATGTACCTGCATCCTCAGGATTTTCAGTGAGACACACGGAGTTGGATATCTCTAGACACCTCAGTTTTGAAAATCGGATTTAGTTTCTTCTGACCCACACTTTATTCTGCAACCAAACCAAAAAAATTGTTTCTTTTTTTCAAATAATCCAGACGAATATTGGCAGAATGAGTTCCTCTGGCATCTACCCAGTGTTTCCCACAAGACAAATTCATAAATTTTATGAGAAGGTAAATAACTGCAAAATTTCCAAGGTTAATTAAACACAAGAGCAACTGGGAAAACCTCTGATATTAGATGCATAATTTGCACAAGTACAAGTACAAGCACAAGTACACAACCTGAGACAGAAAATGAAAGAAGATTGAAGGTGGGGAAACTGAAGCTGTCAAATACCACCTGACCTAAGTCAGTACAGGGTCTTAAGCCTACAAGTAGTGAGTATGTCCAGGCCTTCTGGGCAGGGAACAGTATGTTTCTTCCATGGGAAATATCAGAAAGGATAGTGGTGCTTTAAAGACATGACCAGGCATGCCAGTAGAGCAATGCATGTGCAGCAGGGATGGAGAACTTAAATGTCCTTGGAGTGATGCCTGGTTTGAGGAGGGATTTCTACCAGGATTTGCAGGGAGGAGGAAGAAGGAGTGAACAGAAACAGGCTGTGGCACAGACCTCTGGGTCTGTAAGTCCATACCAGGATGGACACAGCTGCAGTTGCATCCAGGACTGCAGTAAGCAACTCCAAGCTGGTGCCTGAAGCTGCCATGCTGAGAAGGGCTTAACACCTGTGAAGGACTTAACACCTGTGATGGAGCCAGAGTGTCCAAGAGCCATTGGATTTTCTAGGTTTTACCGTGTTAAATACAGACTGATTTGTGAGATGAGGCTGTAACAGAGCTCTGACTGCTTTTAATAGCCTGGCTTTTCATAAATTTTGGGAAGCCCACACCAGGTCCCCACTCTCACAAGTTCTGGCTTGTCCTTGGCTGCGTACATGTTTGGCAGGAGTTACTGCATTGCACAGACAAACATGGGCTCACAGGAGCTTCTCAAATCTTTAAACAGCCCAAGAATAAAACTGAAAGGAAACTATTGATAGTAACCAATGCTGTGGTAGGCAAATAAATAATCCAACTCTGTGGAAAAGCAGCCTTGTTCAGGGAATTCATATTCTGTTCTCATATTTGTTTTAAAGCTTTAAAAAGTGAATATAAACATTGCAATGCATGAGTCCTGCAAGCAGGAATCCAGCTGCATGATGCTCACAGAAGAACTTCATGATCAAGAAACTGTATTCCCAGGGGATGATACATATATGTGTTAATGAGGTCTGCTATGAGGAAGACAAATACAGTGAGTCCTCTCTGTATCGCGACTTCTCCTTCACGACCTCGCGCATTTGCGATGTGAATTTATCGCAGTTTTGATTCCACCATTTGCGAATTTATACCGCTCGCGCATGCGTGGTGCCTCTGCTCCACCGAGAGGCGGTGCCGGAGCTCCCTGTGGGGCGGTGCTGGCCCGGCCCAATGGGGACAGCCAGGAGTCCCGCTGTCCCATTACTCTGAGCGCAGCTGGGGAACTGAACTCCCCGCGGGCGCATGTTACTGTTTCTGTGGCTACAGGGAGGGAGGGCAGTGCCACAGGAAAGTGGGGCTGGACTGGGCACAGCAGCTATGCTCAGTCCGCTGCCACAGCTGAACTCCCCCGCCCCGCAGGGCGCTGCCGGCAGTGCGCGGCGCGANGCGATGGAGGAGGTATAACTGTACTTCAGTTCTTGCCTGGTCTTCCAGCAGCGTTCAAGACTGAATTTGGCTGACCAGTGTTATCCCATGTACTTTGCACAAGTAAGAACAGCTGCAATTCCAAAGATTACTGCGTGGAATAGCAATTATGTAAAAATCCATCAAGCAAGTTGGAAGCTATCACTTCAGAGCACTGAAACGAGGGCACTGGTGGTACTTTTCAGTCAACACATATGGCGCTTTGCTGTGATTTCCATTTCAGAGTGTACTATCACTTATTCTCTGTTTTTCTTACAGCTGCTCACTCACAGTGTTAGCACTCCCAGAATAGCCTGCTGGGGTATAAATAGGGATGTCCCTTTCCTGCACATGGTAGTGCTGCAGATTGTACTGGTCTATGATTAATTTTAAGGTACTGTTAATGCCATTAATATCATTCTGTCTCTTCCTTCCTTGCCCCCAGAAGCCAAGACATCACAGGTTCCTGGGGTTATTCATTCTCAGGGGTTAGACAAATGGCAAAATAAGAGTTACTACATCCTGATTTAATAATGAGGAAAAGCAATGTAATGGGAAAAAAAATCTTACTAACTAGAAGCTCTTACTTCTTACATGATTCTCTTGAGGTTCAAAATGATCACTCCTCAAAGCAGCCCCACCTATAAAGGAGACATACTATCTTCAAAGAAACCCCAGGCTTTGGGCAGCACAGTTCTCCAAAGTAAAGCTTGTGATGTGTCACAACCACTACATGACCATTTTGGGTATTGTCACATTTCCCAGCCAACAGCAAGGCTCAGCCGAGAACCTGCATCAAGTGTCACTCAGGTTGCTGCAGCCAGGTCCTGGTGTCCTGGTGTTTGATAGTTCCAAGGTGTTGCACAGCCTCCCATGTCATTTCATCAGGTGCCTGCCTTCCATTTGTTGAGACACTGCAAAGAACAGCAGTTGCTTCACACTTCCTGCTGAAAAGAGAGAAGTATTACAGAATGTATTTATAGTTAATAGAAGTAAGAACACTCCAAAAGCTTAAGAGGAAAGATTAGGACAGAATACAGGGTGCACAACACCATCATTATTATTATCAACATCATCACTATCATCATCCACATTCTAATAACAAACAAATCACCATCATTATTATTATTATTAATATTCTAATAGTGAACACATAAAAGAGGTACCAAGAAATACTAAGGCTTCTGCTTTATTTTCTCTAGTTGATATACACAGGGATTCCCCATTACTCGTGGGCTGTGGGGTCTGGTCCGCCTCCTGCGAGTTGTGAAATCTGCAAAGATAGCGAAGCCACTACGTAGTCAAGTACGCCACACCCATAGCCACACCCCCTCCCCTAATAACGTCTGGAGGAGGGTGGGTCCTGAGAGCGGGACTTGTTTGAGATATCTGGCTGTGCTCCACCAAGGCGGGCAAGCGCTGGGGCAGGGGGGGCGATTGCCGAGGATGGGACTGGCGGGGGCAGGGGGGCAAGCGGCGGCATGGCACGACANGCTGTGTGAGTGGGGAGGCAGGGGGTGGGTGGGGCCAGCGCCGCAAGCCATGCAAGCAGCGGAGATGGGGGCCGATCAGACTGACGTCACGGTAGGCTCTGCGCACGCGCCGAGGTCGCACAGCTTGTGGAAAAATCACCCGCAAATACTGAAGCTCGCAAATAGCAGATTGCCAATACGTGGGGGCTCACTGTAATTTCTCTTTTCAGTATGTCTCTGGAAGAAATTTGAAAAGTGCAGTTGCTCTCAAAGTGATTTTCCTTTTTCCTCTTGGCAGGTTGCCCACCATGTTGAACTTACACCTCTATCATCAGGGCATTACTGTAACAAAATATTTACATTCTGTGTTTTTATGGGCTCTTGAAGTCTGTGTAGCACTCCTAAGTGCCACTGTATTAAAAGGCAAATATAAATTAGAGGTGTTAAAACTGTTTTGCTCAATGTATTTTTAACAAGTTATTACCTATTAACCAAAATAATAAATCTGCTCTGGTCTAAAACTTCTGAATTTCCAAGCAATAAACCTGACAATTAATTAAAAATAGCTACTTGTATTGTCAGCAAAAGTTAAGATTGGACTTTTTAAAAACTGACACACTCAGAACAAAGACATTTTAATGGTTAAGAAATCCTATAATTTTACATAGTAAATATGCTGTCTAAAAATAATGAGAAAAATGATGGCCATGTTTCCAACCACTAGGTTAAATTAATAACACAAAAATGCTCCCTCTCTTGGTTGATTTTCAAAAGGTATTCCAAATATCACAGTACCATCCATTAAGAGGGTATATTTTCTTTGGGAGGAAAAACCCACAAACATAAACCAACCAACCAAGCCAAAAAAACCCGACAAATCTTCACAACCCAAAGCAAGGCACACAGGAACAATCTGTTCCAATTATTGTCAACGTGCAAAATAAAATTAATTACATTTTAACCCAAATTTAACCCAAATTATTTGGATCCAGAACTAAACAACATGCATACAACAAAACTCTCCAAAATCTATTTTAGAAAGTTTGCAGGCTAATTGTTTCTGGACCAGGAAAAGTGTTCTTCTCTTGCAATGGAAATAATACTACTGCTATTCTATTTCCTTGTGGAGTGAAAAGGCACCACTGTGCATCATTAAGAAAACAGTTCTCTATTAGCATTGAAACCAATAACACTAAGGAGGAATTTGCGAGTTTTATTTATGCACATCAAATTTCCAACAAGTAGTTCTTTAGGAGCTTGAGTGGTTTTGTGCAGTGAGGAGCTTTCCTGAGCCTAACAGTTTCCATCAAGGAAAAAAATTCTGTTTCCATGGAAACATTCGAGGTGGACCAAGCATGGATTAATCAAAATACAATGATGTTTTTTTGCAAGGTACTAGAAAAAATATCCAGTTTTAAGTGAGCACCGCTGCTCTTTCCTTCTATTCACACTAGAAAGCATGGGAAAGTCTCCCCAAGTATCTATGTGACATACAGTTTAATTAGCACAATAAAAAGTTAGGTTTTCTTACATTCATAATTAGCATGTCGTTGTGAGCTAGGAGCCAAGGATATATTAACATGAAAAAAGAGAGAGTGTGAAATAAATAATTTAAAACTACATTTACATTCCTCTTTTATTTGCTACTGGTTGTATCTAGTGGCATTTCTTATGCCTAAAATATTTTTTCTGTATTCTTAGTACTGCAGGCTCATTTCTTAGTACTGAAGGCTCATTCTGCTATTCAAAATCCAAGGTATGAGTTAGGAATTTTTTTTGTTGTAGTTGCTATGAGTGTACATTGATATTACATCATTTTCAGCTACCACCAGAGAATTTTCTGACAACAGAATTTAGTTTTGTCATTGCCCAGAGATGAACAAAAGACTGTGTAAAAGCCAGCCTGCCCTCATCCATGTTCTCAACAAAGCAAGAAGAAACAATTTTATCAGTGCTTCTTTTGTCAGTTCTTTGTGTTAACAAAATAGACACCTTTTTTATGACAGCCCAAGTTATTTTCTAATTATTCTGTTATCAGAGGGTGTTCAAAAATACTCTGAGGATGTAAGAGTGGCACACAATAATTACAACAGAAACCAACAAACGTCAAATGTCTGTAAGCCCTCCATTTGTACACAACAACATGACACTAATGTCAGAGATACAAAATGCACTTCCACTTCTAATCCTACCTCAGAATGAGCTCCACTCTGAAAAATTGCCAGCAATAGCATTGGCAGGGTTCCACTTTTGTGTTTTTCAAAGGTTTGGTAGGAAATACACGCACAGATTTTTTCCTCTTTATTTCATTATTTTCCAGCAGGGATCTGAGAATCAAGCTGGGTTTTCCATCTCCAACACCACCATTACTAATAAAGGCTATATCGACAGAATTATGATCACAATAATCTGTGTTTAGTCCCTCTATTATTAAGAGATTTGCTCAGATGTTACTTGGTGAAGAAGTCCCTGACTGACAAGTGGCACATGTGGATACGTTGATGCATGAGGAAAATGAGCCCTAGAGGCTTCTGCGGGTTTAAATAAAGTAGAAAGCAGCAAAATCTCATTTCTGTCATCCCTGCAGGTAGATAGGACTCTGAGTACACAACAGCTTGGTTTGTGCAGTCACACACAGCACTAGCACATCCTGAGAAATAGGTGACAATCAGTCAGGCATTACTTATACTGGGAAAAAGGCTGTAACATGGTGGGCATTGTCTGGTCAAGTGAGCCATGTAGTTATTTTTTGGGCAGTGTAGGGGCATACACACCCATCCATGCAGGCACACAAGGCATTATAGGAGACCAGGAGTGCTCCCGGAACACAAGTTCACCAGAGTCTTTGCAAGGGCACATACATGCTGAGCAGCACAGATGCCCATGCCAAGGTGCCAGCCATGGAAGCTAGGGACATATGGAAACACAGCTTCCACTGTGGTGAAAACATGGCCACACAACTATGGTCCAGGGAGGCATTAACTCTAAAAGGACTGCTGGCATGCTCCTACTGTTGGAGACCGCCTTTCAAACCCAGCTGTCAAACTGGGACGGAGGGGCAAGAACACCACCAGCATGGCAGAACCAGTACAGCTGGCTGGAGGAACAATCAAGCCACAGGGCAAACACAAGCCTGATGCTGAGCAGAACTAGGCTGAGTAGCGTGGGCTCCACATAGATCTGTGCATGCTGAGTGAAGCAGGGGCTGGTGAAATGAAAGGTCTTCGAAGGCCAAGAGAAAGCAGGTTTGGGATATTTCCTTCTGCTCCCTTTAGACGCTGCCTCCAAGAGCTTGCAGCCTCTTGCCCTTAGCTCTGCCTGCCCCATGTCACATGCCTACACCAGTTCACCTCCCTCAGCTGCTGCTTGCTCTTCCAACAGGCTTTTCCACTCTCTGTGAGGGCTCAGTGAGCCTTTGGGGCTGTGGCTGCACCAGTGAGGTGGGGGGCTGAGTTCTTCACAGAAGTGACATCTTTCCCTCACCTTTTTCAACATAAATGACTAAAATGGTAACATCACTAGGAAGGTGCAAGGGAAGCCCATGGTCTTTTCCCCCCCACACACACCCCCTCAAGCTCAGCTGATGCAGGCTGCCAGTACCCCGGCTCACACCAGACAAGCCTGTCTTAGCAGGGAAAAGTCACCTGAAACCACAGTGTTAGGCTCACCAAAACAGCATTTCGTAGGATGATTTCTTTTCCACCAGGAAATATTGAATTGCCCTAGTGTAAATACTCTTCAGATCAAAATAGTCCCTAAGGTGGAGTATCTTCCAATATAAATTGAAGATCTTAAAGAAGTAACTTTCTCCTTGCTACTCAAGACATTACCTCACAGGCTAATACAAAATTTTTTCTTAATATAGACACAACTTTTCTCTGTATTTAATGCTTAAAACAGAGGCTTTATTATAATACTACATCTTACATGCCTGAAGCGCAGGGATGGGGATAAGCCGCCTACCTCGCTCGGGTGACAAGGGACATCTAGCGGCATCGTGGATCCCCGCACCACTTCCCTGCTAAGGCTGCCGGGACAGCACACAACCACTTCTCCGGTCCCCAGGGTATCCCACCCCACCGCAGGGAAAACCCACAGGCGGTACCAGGAGTAACAGCTCTCTGCCTTCCCCAGCCTTGCATCCCACCTCTGTGCACAGAGCGACCCTCCTTTGCATTCTCCTCACTCCATCAGGCCTGATCATCTGTTTTGGTTCTACTCCACTATTAAGTTTCCTTAATAACATAATAATATGTCTATTATACAGATAACAATATATTTTCAGTAAGAGGCTCGTTATCTCAGTGGGAAAGGCCTGCCATGGATAAGCAGGCATATAGTCTGCTCTCTTTATTCAGGGGAACATACGGCTTAGGAGGAATGCCTGTCTGTGTGAAAGTAAAATAAATCAGTGTGTGGTTAGAACAAGACTCTTGAAAATTGCAACCATATGTCCCGGAAAACTTTTCATTTTGCTTAATTAAAAGAAATAATAAATAATGGCATGACATCCAGCTTAATTATTTACATCAGTAATAAATCATAAGAAACAGAGCAGTTCATACTGAAAGAGAGTGGCTTTAGATTAGATCTAAGGAAGAAATTCTTTACTGCGAGGGTGGTGAGGCACTGGATCACGTTGCCCAGAGAAGGTGCAGATGCCTGTCCCTGGAAATGTTCAGTGCCAGGTTGGATGGGGCTTTGAGTAGCTTGATCTACTGGAAGGTGACCCTGCCCATGGCAGAGGGGTTGGAACTAGGTGATCTTTAAGGACCCTTCTAACCCAAACCCCTCTGTGCTTTATGATCCTGAAGAAAGCAGTTTTACAGCATGTCAATTTCTTTCACAAGAATTGTTTTGGTGCATGGCCTGAAAAAGCGATGGAGATTGTCCCCTAATTGCTCCGATTTTGCATTAGTGACATTTAGCGTAACCCCTGACTGCCACAAGACCCACAGCGTAAGCAGAGTGGCACTTGCACACAGTTTCTCCTCTGCTGAGTGGAGTGTGAGGGCAATCCCGTCCTCAGTGGTGTCCAGAGCAACCACGGGGCTCCCAGTTGGAGCTACAATGACAGGATGCCTGAAGGCTACTTTTTCGTTGGATTTAAAGGCTTCACCTGAAAATAAACCTGAGGTTTCAGTTCCACAGGAGGAGTTTTGATCTTCCGGTGCAGAAGTTTGTGGGGGTTTGATAATTTTTGATCAAAATTATCTTTTTGGACCATTTTTCAAGGTAGCAAAATGCTCCTTCCCCCCCCCCTCCTTTTTCTGCTTCATTTAGATTTCCCTATGAAAACATTGGCAGGTGAGGTGGAAACCATAACACCACATGAGTGGAAGAGTAACAGAGGGCTGGAAGCAGTGCTAAACCTTCTGGGTGGCCAAGTTCTCCAGCTTCAATTTAAGAGAGCTCGCGTGGCTGTGGTCCACCTGTGCCTCAGCCTGGGCTTGTCAGGTATGTTTAAGAATAGCTGATTTATTAGTTTTTCTCTCATATTCTGTTCCAAAAATTATGAGGAACATTTGTGGCTGAGAGGAAGTAAAAAATGGCCCTTTGGCAGATGCAAGAAACACACAGAAATCCTGACTCACTGAACTCTTTTTCAGTTTCTTTGGCTACCTGTGTCCTTCCGTCCCTCCTTTTCTTTCCTCTGCAAACTTCCTCTGTTCATCTCTCCCAGGTTTATTGCTTTACCCATTCACCATTTCCCCTTTTTCTCTGCAAAGCTCTGTTAATTTTTTCCTTTCCCAGTTTCCTATTCCCTGCATACGTGTCCTCTTCACTGCCACCTCCTAAAACACTGTAACCCCCGTAGAATAAGACCAGAGGCCAAAAAGTAAAGGAGACAGGAGGGAAAAAAAGCCTTGCAGAGCAAAAAAACCAGTAAGATCACCTTTTCAGAGGAAATGTTTAAAGAAGCAGGCATGTCTTTTCCACTTGAAGGATATCCACCGAGAAGGATATTCTGGGAAAAAAAACCCCAACAACTGAACCAACCAACCAACCAAAAACACCAACAACAACTCAAATAATTTTTCTATTAAAACATTTCACTGAAATTTAAAGAAAATGACACTTACATGTATACCTGTACACCATCTTCTTTTTCTTACCCTCTCCATTTTCTTTCCTTTTTTTCCCCGGAACAAAACCACTGTATAGGATCTTGTGCAGAAATACATAAATCACCACCTAATTTTCCCCAGAGCTCATTGTGGCCATAACACATATGTGTATCTCAAATTTGTTGTTGACAAATTGCTGCCACAATTGAATAATTAAAAAACTTCTGGGGAGCATATGACATCTTCCATGGCCCTCCCACTGCTCAGAGCAAAAACCTTCTCCCTCTGAGCAGTCAGTCCTGGGAGATCAGGAGAGATAAAGAGCTTTAAAACAATATTAACAATTATCTTTGCAATGAATGTGAGCAATATTGCAAGGGAAGGTAACCAGCCCAGGCAGGTAACTGCACGCAATAGAATATTATTTTGGTATGGAAACGAGAACTAGCAGACCTGGGTATTACTGCTGAGTAACCAAGCCATCAGCAAAGAGGTGCTTCGTTTTAGGTAGTGATGACTTTAGAATTAAACTTAAGAGGATCAATTGCACCCTCAGGCACCACCGGTCCCCTGGCAGGCCAGGCTCAGCAGCCAGCAGTTGGCACTGTTGCTCCATTGGAGAAGGGACAAGCAGCGGCAGCCAGGGATGAAGCAGCAGCAGAGCGCCAGCCCAGGGACAGACCTTCTGCATCACTGTAAACACAGCCACGAGACACATTGCCTGTACATGAGCACACCCACTCTGCACAGACATGTCACTAGGAAGGAGAAAGGATTTCCATCGTGCATACAAATGCCACCCTTACTTAGACCCTACAAATCAAATCTAATTGCCCAGCAAGACAGCTGGAAAACAGAGTGACATGCTGCAAAATCCAGATTTATTTGCCATGTGTCACAAAGTAGCAAATGACAAAATCCTTTACAAAAGCAAAAAGGCATTTCCAAACGCAATCCAAGAATATCCAGGAAAGGAAAGCATTCTTCCATGTGAGCGGGATCCTCCTCTCTTTCAGTGGTCTGCTGTTTGCAGCGCAGCACAAAGTAGTGGTAGTTGGTGTAGATGAGTGAAGCAAGGCCAGAAGAGGGGACATCACAGTGGAAAGGCAGGCCTTGCAGAACATGTTGATAGAATGGAATAGACATTTGTTGATATTCACTGCCTCAAAAGCCTTGGAAAATACACAGCACACCAAAAGGCAAAACCAGATCCTGTGTCTTTACCTTATCTGCTCCCCACTGGGGAAAAAAAATACTGTTTCCACTTACACATCTGCTCCTCTTAGACTTTAGTACATGTAGTACATATCTTGGGAAAAATTTTAAGTAAGGAAGAATATGTAAGAATTATATAGGGACAAGTTAAATTTAAAGAAAAGATATTGAATTGGAAACATCTGGGAGATGAGAAGGAAGGAACTTAAAACAAAGAGAAAACAAAAAAACCCCACCACATTTAATTGTGAATCCATGTAAAAGGAAACCAGTACTTTAGTACATCTCATGTAGAATTCTATCCATCTTTAAGCACAGGAGCATGAAAACTTGCCTAAAGAAAAGGTAGGTATCTGAGCTCTGCCTGTACTCCCTGCTCAGCACCAGAGCTATTTCATCACTGTGCCATGCTCTGTAATCAAGATAATAACTGGCCTTGAGCACACACAAGACAGAAAGGTGGAGAAAAGTCTGGGCTAAATAAATTACATGGTTAAGGGTGAGAGATTCTTACTCATGGTCTTTCTGCTGGTGACTGGTTTGAGGAGGTGAAAAAGACCTCATGATAGGAGAAAGAGAAAAAAAAGAGAACGAGTTATTGAGAAAGAGGAAAGAAACACTCAAACAAATTAATTCTGCAGTTCAGATGAGAGAACTGGCCAAGGAGCTAGAGTAGAAGTTATCCAGTGCATTAAAAAAACCCCTCCAAGAATAAGAGACAACTTTGTCTAAAATAGTGTCACAAGAAAAGCATGACAACAGCAGCAGCAAAATCCTTCCCTTCTGTGATTGCAGCAGCAGGAATTTCAGACAACATTGTGGGAGGGCGTGTATATATTGCATTTGATTTAATAGCCTGGAAAATAAGTAATCACTACCTTTACATAGAGAAAACTATGCATTTCTCAGACTGGGGAGAAATAAGAGGCAGCTTAACAACATATTACCATGTCTGCCTGTTACAATGATCCTCAAAAGGGAGATGTAGCCTTTTGGGAACTGCATCTGAGTTTCTTTACCTGGTATTGGCAGAGACTCAAAGATAATTTTGCCAGAGGGTTGTCTTTCTGTGGGCACATTCCCTCAGAGCAAGCCTACCACCAACGGCATAATATTTAACAAGGAAAATCTTTGTAAATCCTAAAAGAAAATAGGATTATATTAGTGATCCTCTTTCAATCTCCCTTCATATTTATTTACTTTGTTGTCTTGCATGGATACCTATCATTACATTCATTCTCACCAGTCACAGAAGTATATAAGCACGTGGATAAAGGAGATACAGTGTTGTCTCTTTCAGTTTTACCCCACACGACAGCCCCAATTATTGTCCGAGGAGAGGAGAAATATGATGGTGAAAAACAAAGCACTATAGTATTGAGAAATCAGCAACTGACTTCTGCAGGTCTGTGTCATACAGCAGGGTCTCACTGCATTGTCTAAGTCATGAATGTCTCACATATTCTGTAAATTCACATAAAAAAATCAAATGACAAAGTTTAAGTTACTTCTGGTTACAAGGTCTCCACTTGCAGAGATACAAGACCCATCAGGCCATGTCAGGAAGACAGCATCAGTTTTACAGCAGTTATGTGCATTTTTCTTGTGGAAGCCCCACTACCATTGCAAGGTTGCTGCTCAGAGACTTAAGAGCTGAGCTTTGCCTGTGTTCAGTAGCTAAATTTGACACTTTCTTTCACAAGGAAAACTTGACACAAGACACCTTTAATCTTACTGCTGCCTCTGCCCATCACTTGCAAGGAAGCTGCAGCAACAGTGGAAAAACTAGATGCCTCTAGTTAAAGGGAAATCTGGGTCTTAAAGTACCACCCCTAGACGTCCCCTTATCTCTAGTCAGTGAAGCAGAATTGCTTCTGTAGCCCTGTCAGATTCTTCCAGTCACACTGCGCAACACCAGCCATCAGGGAAGGAGCAAGGACTCTCCAGGGACTCTACTTATCACCTCACAGTTTTTAGACCATGTCAGCTGCACCCACGATTTCTGTGTCACACCCCGTGCTTGCCAAGCAGAGACATACCTAAAGTGTTAGTGGTGGGCTGAGAAGAGCAGGTTCATTCAGGCCTGGTGGCCACCTGCCTTTGCCTTTTTGACTGCCTAGGGAAAGCCACTGAGGTGGATCTGCACCAATTCCAGTCCTAATAGGTCTAGAAATGTCCTCTGATACTTTAATGATCTTCTGGATGTTCAGTGAGTGTAAGGCAGAGCAGTTGTCAAAGGAGCCAGGCTACACACTCTGTGAATGGCCCCTTACCTTTCAGAAGAGAAAACCTTACATTCCCCACATCCTGCCAGTCACATGAAGTTAGATAAAATATGTTTAGGAGGCATGACCTGGCCTGTAGCCCAGCTGTCTGACCACAGTAACCACACTCTTTCTTTATAAACAGGACACTATTCCTTCTGGATACCTGCAATTTGCCAGTTCAGCTTTATTCAGCTCACTAGAATGATGTTACTGCTGTTGTTGTTAATGAATTTTCCAAAATCAAAGCAATGACTGTGGAATGCTGTTCAAAAACACTCTTTTCCTGCAGCTTTGGTGAAACATGGTGAAATCGGCTGAGGCACAATCACTTGAAATGGGTTGTTTAGCTACTTGAAAAAATTCTCAAGGAAACTTCTCTGCTTGAGAGATGTGGTAATTTTCTGAGACTGATACTCACTTTCACCTTATGTCATAGCTCACAGGAATGAGATCATCACAATGACGTCAGGCATTTCAAGCTGAGATAAAAGGACCAGTTGAGAGCTGATGTAATTTCTGCTCTATCACAGAGTCAGAAGAACAGGTTAATGACCCCAGGGAGGATTTTCTTTCTGGTCCCCAGTTAAACCAACAACCACTGACTTCCTCCCTAATCATTTTCACTCCTCATTAACATAAATTCAATAATCTCTCTGCCAACTGGGACTATTGTGAGTAACTCATCATGAAAATTACCTGGACACAGTTACAAATATTACATTAACAATCACCCTGCTGTCTTGCTGTGCTCAGGTGTTTCACCTTGACTCTGGTACGTATCTGAAATTGCTCACTCTAATCTAAATGGGGTTGCAGAATCACTGCTGCTCCTGAGGATGGCAGGTCACTAGTGCTTACTAGTGAAAGAAAACACAATCTCTTTCTAGTACACCTTCCCATATTCCTTCCACAGTATCCAAGTCTTGCCACTGTGAGTCAGGACACCCTTAGGTGCTTTAAATCTCTAGTGGTATGGTAAGAGTGGAGTTTTCTGTCTCACAGTCAAGACCCTGTTCAGTCAGAAAGGCCTCTATGTCATCTTCTGAGATGTGAGTTCACTTTCTTCTGTGTTTTCTATTAAATTCAAGCATTCTAGGTGAGCATATGTAAAGTATAAATAATGGAGTTGGGGGGATTAGGGCAAGAAGTAAGAGTCTTTAAATCACAGGAAGGGAGGTTCAGGTGCGGTATAAGGACCTGTTTTCCAGCACTAGGGATGATGAAGCAGTGGAGCAGAGTGCCTGGGGATGGTGTGGAACATTGAACTCTGGTCATCCTTGAGGACAGGTTATGAAAGCAGCCCTGACAGACATTTGCCTGAAATTGATTCTCCTGCTGAACATGTTCCCAGTCCCATCATCTGTCTGTGGTACCACAGTAACCCAGTGGGAACAGTCCTCTAATTTAAAATGAGATATATTTCTCTGGGTACTCTGACGGTAGCAATTACAGAAGATGCAGAAAGTCGTTCTCCTTCAGGCTCCAGCTGGGGTTATTTTATAAGGACAACTTTTCAACCAAAAAGGGGGCAGAGCTAAACCATTTCATTGCCAACTCCACCCTTCACGAGTAGACACCGATCTTCCTTTGGACTTTGTCCTTGAATTGGAAAGGTAACCAGAAAGTATCAGATAACAAACTGGACACATCAAAATAGTCAAACAAAACCTGAAGGACTTTGACAACAAACACACACGGAATGAAGGCACTTTCACACAGATTGCTTACTTCAGTATGTAGGAAGACCTACAGCAGGAATTTCATTTAAGAGAACAAAATACAACATTGGGATCTTTTTGCCAATCTCTAGCCACTCCCTCTGGTACTTTTTGTCCCACACACAGAACACAAGCTTACAGAGGTGTCTTCTTTTGGGCACCATAAAAACCTGGGACAAATGCAGGAAGGCCCTGAATGGTAACGTAATACAAACAGAGATAAGGAAAGAGGAACAACAGCAGACAAATTCAAATGCATTGTGATTACCAGAAAAATCCTGACTTGCTTCCTAGAGAAGCTGTGGTGCCAGAAGCTGTGGTGGCACTTGAATCAAAGAGGCGTCCCAGAGCAGAGGACAATGTAGTCTTAGCCAAAATACATGGGCTGAATAAATCAAATAAGAATGTCATCACCATGGCAAGGCAAAAGATAACCAGAGAAGGACAACCAAAAGATTCAGTGTACTCATACCACTCTAAAGGGCCACTTAAACAAACTAAACTTGAAACAATTCAACCGGCTTATCTTTTCTGATAATTTACAAAGCAGTATTGTACCGGCACAATGAGGTCCACACAGAACATGGATGTCATCCCAGCAACACTCCTCGCTGAAATACCTCTTCTGGCAGAAGCTAAGTGGGAGATGCAGTGGTGCTGGTGGAAGTAGGCTCAGGTGCCTTATCCTGTGCCCCTTGGGGGTGACACAGCTCTGCTGGCTGAATGGGCCCTCACCACAGCAGCAGGGCTGCTGCCACCTGCAAAAAACAGGCACTCACATGCATTCGCTCCAGGTTCCTTCAATAGACCACACTCCTAAATCATTCTGTAACTATGGTCCATCTGTATTCACTCCTAAACTGAATACAGCTGGTGTCAGACCTGTCCTGCCTCTGGTTTTCTCAATCATGTCCACACACACAGACACACTAGAAAAATAGAGAGAGTTGGACTAGATGATCCTTGTGGATCCCTTTCAACTCATAATATTCTGTGATTCTGTGATTCTGTGAACAGGCAATTCAATGTTCATTCAGTGTAATTTCTTGTGTTCCACTTTCTAGTGGACATTCCCCAAGTCTGCTACCTCTTCTTAATGTTAAAATATGGACTTTCACTCCAGTAATTTCAGAAAGGATAGATATACTGCTTTTCTTTCAGCTGAGCAAATTAACTAAATTTGCAAAACCTAGCTATGTTCACAACTGTAGCACTAAGACAGGGTAAACAGCAGCTCAGCTAGAAAGTCTTTCAGCTCTCCATGTCTGAGAGTAACTCTTCTTGGACCCAAAAAAAAGCAAACTAATCTTTCTTTGAACAGATTTCCCTCCTACCACTTTGATGCCAGGCTGCTGCCACTACTCAAGTACACAAATCTGTGCAAACCACCAAAATAAGTGCTAAAAAAGTACAAACTTTGACATCCTTCTCCCATCTTCCGAGCAAAGGCTACTCTAGGAGCGGGTAGAACGAAGCTCTCCCAGTGAGGTGGGAGCAGAAACACAATAGCTTATCTTTACACACTGTCTTCAGTGTTTTGCTGAGTTAGAAAAGAGCAGGACACCAAACACATTCCATGGCACTCTGCCAAGCAGAGGCCCAAAGGGTAAGCAGAAAGTAATATGCAGGATGCAAAAGTGTCTTTAGAAAAAAAAAAAGGGACACCAGGTGGTCACTGAAATGATCCATAACAGAGGAATGTGAACAAACGTTTCAAGTTCTGCTCTTAACACCTTATTAAACATATAAGGATCTGTGTTTTGGAGCAGCTGCATTCTGGGAGAGCCATGTCAGGCTGAGATTTTGCAAATAATCCATCTCCTTCACAGACACCGGTGGAGTCACCACCTCAGTGCCCAAGTGTCCCGCTCCTTCCAGCACTACAGTTAAACATAATCACCCCAATCATTTTTCCTGATTAAACTGACTTTCAGTGCCATTACAGTGAGTTACCACAAGCAGGTTTTGTTCATTTGCTTTTTAACTGCAGACTCATATAACACAGCGTGCAAACCCTAACGAAGGGCATTTGTACCCCAACAAGGGTCGATACCACAGTTTAACAGAGAGCAGCTTTGTAAAGGGAGAACAAGGCTACTGCAGTGTGCTCTAGGGCTTTTACTTCCTATGGCCGGTGCCGGATCTCTGTTCTGTGTTAATGAACAGCTGCTGTTCATTCAGCCATCGAGGTGGTCCTCTGGGACAGGCCACTGTGGGACAATTCAGAGGGGACACGCTGCATGCAAAGTCCCTCTGCTTATCTGAACACGTAGCATGGACAATGCTGGCAAAATCATCTGTGCATATCACAAAACTCAGGAAGTCATACAGCACCATTTAGGTTTCATGCTTTTTGTTTCAAAGGCAGAGTGAGCAAGAAAAAGACTATGCTTCTCAGAGAACTAAGCTCTCTTAGAGCTGAGAGGTGGCCATTACAAAAGCTGTGTTCCTTCAGCGAGGGACTCTATAAAAGCTTTTGGTCTTCTCATGTGGTTGAAACACTCTCCCATACAAGCTAACGTTTCAGTGATTTTCATTCAGCCTCAACAGACTTTTGGCTACTTAACAGAAATATATTTCTAACTTTTAAACACTGAAATGAAATTCCAAATGTCAGAAACTTCCATGCTCCCATCCTAAAGTTTCTCTACAGAGGAGCATGCATTTGTTCTTTAAGAGGTCACAGAATAAAATCTTGGGAGCTGCTATAAGGCACCACACGCTGATACAATAGGAAGGAGCCTGGGTACAGTGAGGCGCATCAAAGACGGGATCACCCTGCAAAACCAGGTCTAGAAAACCTGGTACAAGAAAAAACTTTTCCTCTTCATCTTTCTGGAAAGGAACAAAAGTTTATCAAGCTTTGTCCCCCAAGGTTTTCTACAAGTCTAAGTACCATATGACACATTTTTTTTGAGGAGGTGTGAAAATGGTGTATTAATTGCAGTCTTCCCTTAATTGTTTTTCTTAACTTAAAATAACTCAAAACTCAATTATTAAAACCAAAACAAAACCTAAAACAAACCAAACAACGAAACCAAAACAAACTAACTAAAACAAAGCCAAAACCTGCCTTCATGCTAAAGTAAAAGTCCAGGCACTTAGACTGGTTTATTGGAAACCTGCTCAAACACACAGCTTTTTCTAAAAGGATGTAGCTTTTTTTTACACAAACCACAAGAGATAGCCTTGCCTGGGAAAGGAAAGGTGATGGGGACAGGGTGTTGATGGTCAGCCCAAGGAAAACCTGGCTATGTGACCACAAAATATTTTTGTACTAGCCTTTTCTTCCCATCTAGCTGTTCATCCTGTCTGGGAACCTGGCTGCCTCCCTAAGCACAAGTGGAGGGGGAGCTATGCTCCCAGTCTCTGTGCTGCAGCTTCACTGGCCTCACAACAGCCTCAGTCAACCTCCCCTTATCTTTATTGTCTCTACCTTGAAAAAGCAAATAACCCTTCCTCCCCTCCCAGCCCCCCCGGGTCCCGAACCTCTCCAAAGCCAGTTGCCAAGCAGAAACGAAGCAGAAACCCCAAGCAGAAACATTACCACTAGATTATTTACAAGCTCAGGAGAAGGAAATGAAAATACATACATGACTATTGCTCTAGCCCCTTCGTTTCTATTTTCTCACCTTTTTGTTTTGGCACAAGAAATAGCCAGCATGTGACAGTAAGGTCAGGGTATCTCTGGTTACAGCAGTGGCCAAGAAGCGTTGTTCTAGTAAAATGACACCATGTACAAGCCACATTATATAAAAGGTGGAGGAGGCACAGGCGTGGGATACGAAGCATTCCAGACACAGAGTATCCACCCTAGCCTTAAAGGATGAGACTACTGCTACAAGTCCTGCCCAAAAGGCAGAGTGTTAGCCCACTCTAAACTTAGCACTGCTGTGGCAAAACAATTAGGAATAGCTGGAGAGGCAATCCTACTGCTGGAGCTGCCGAGTTCATGCAGCCTGGGTCCCTACACAGAGCTGCTCTTCCCCGCCCTGTTGCAGGGTGTTCACATTCCTGATAGACCTCTAGTTTAAACACATAATGTGAACAGAACTAGGCAGCACTGCCAACATCAGCCACAAGATAGGTGGAGAACAAGTAGGATGTCATCACCCAAAAGTTTATGAGGCAACCACTCCCCTTGCATTCATGCCAGTGCAATAGGACAAAGAGCTGCTTTGGTTTTTGTAGGTGCCTGCACAAGATTTCCCGTCCTCAGAATGTCCCTTTCTCCTGTTTTCTGTTTGGTTTGAATCCTCAAAATACTGATTTGCACCTGATTTCAAAGAAGCAGCAAAATGTCAGTGTGGGTTGGGTAAACATGGTGCAGACTCCCCAGAAGGTTCATAAACCTTTCACTAAGCTGTCCAGAGCTTCAGTTTTCTACCAAAGTGCATGAAAATAACTTGTCTGCTTTCCTACTTCATTAGGAGTCTGTTGCACAGCTCTAATGCTGATATTTCAGCAAGGAGCTTTTGAAGCTACTGATTGGCATGTCTTTTCCAGTTATTTTCTAATAAAAAAGAATCATATGCACCAAGCTTTCTGAAAAGCAATTCTACCGGCACTCAGCCAACAGAGGAAAGTACTGCAAAAGCCCCTGATGCTTTTACTTTACAATAAATTCAGACAGCTTTGTTTCTAAATGGGGCTGACCTTTCATTTAACTAACTTTTTAAAGAAAACTTGGGAAAATTTATTAATCCACTGTGTCAAATACCTTTTCTGAGCAACAAAAAGACCTCTGATCCCTCTTACTTTTATCCAGACATTTGAAACCTGATTCAGTAGATGCTTTCCAGTTTTCAGTTAGCGGAGGCTTATTATTATTTATACACTGTGCCCATTAAAATTAACAACATCTCCACCAATATCTTTAGGTGGAAAGATTAAAAAGGAGTGCTCAAAACCATGTGCTCATACCAAAAATCTCAACTTTTTTTTTTCCCCACAAAGATGTCCAGCTAGACTCTCCCCAGCCTTACAAATCACATTTCCATAACATCACCACAGTAACTAAGTGCAAGACTTTACCGAAACACCTCAAAAAATCCCAGTTTGACTTTCTCCCCCCACCCCCTTTAATTCAAGTTTCTAATTAGATTTGCATAAAATACTGGAAGATGCTGTGTATAGGTGTAACCAAATGAGAGCTGTCTTCATCAAATGCCATTTGCATTCCTGGAAGTGTTGGGAAGCACTTTATGTCAACCTGTTCCCAGAAAAAGCACTGGAGTCGCTGCAAGTTTCCAGCCCCAGGGAGAATCTGGCTGGTGAGAAGCACGATGAGCTTTGGCATCTACAGAGATTACAGTGCTGGAGGAGAATATGAAGGTGAAAGTTTAATTCCTTGTGACAGATTTCAATAAAGGCTTGAACTTCTGTCTCCTACATCACACTCAGGTGCTCTCTTCTCATGATTAGTTAATTGCCATTTGTTTTCTCATTTTTCTTCTCACTTTCTAAATATTTCAGCATTGGTCAAAGAGGGAGCAGCCCAGCCAGCAAGCTCAAAGAGACAGACACTTCAGGTCTACATCCAGGTCCACCTGATCTGTGGCTTGAAGCCAGTTGCCCCTTCAACTTCCTCCCCAGCAGGTGGTGTTTCATCTCCTGAATTCTCCTCCTTAAATTTCTTCTTGAGATCATTTATAAAATTCTCCTTTTTCTTTGATGAGGAACGAAAACCAGACGTGCCAGTCCTCACTTTTTCAGAAGGAAAATTTCCACTGCCATTTCCTGCCAACCCCAACTCCTGCCTTATTAACACACTTGTATTTCAAGAATACAGACTGACTGCCTCATCAGAGTGGAAATTTAGATAGGAACTCTGGAACAAAGACACAGCATGCAACACAAAGAGAATCTAGATAAGGAGAAAATTTGGGGTATCAAGATTTGTACAAATGTGTTTCTATAGTATACATGCTTTCAGCAGAACAAAATGTATTTCAAAAAATGAAATCATCCTGAAAGAAAAAACAAATGGAAAATGTGAAAACAAGATGAAAAAAAGAATTAAGAGATTTCTAAAAGAAAGGGTCCTTTGAAAGTACATTGATGGGACAGTCTATAGTGAATTTAAATACCTATTAGTCTGCAATTAACTCCATGTAACAGGATCCTCCAGCACAGACCAGCTCTTAGGGAGGTTTCAGCTCCACTTTCCAGGCGTATCTCTTCGACCTTGTCTCTGTCCCATAAACGAACTGAAATGAACATATGTTTTTAAGTTTGCTTCTAAAATAGCCAGACTGAAGCAGAAATACTGCGCTGCTGACACTAGTCTCCCCCCACCTCCCTTAGGGGAAAGAGCAGAGAAAAACCATACACGTTAGTCAGATGAAGTGCTACAGCGTCGAGGGTTTATACAAAACAGATACAAAAAAAGTCTGCTGAGTCCCAGCTGCAAGTGAACAATGAGCTGTGAGATCGGGTGGTGATGGAGTGCCAAGGCTCACTCACCTCCAGGCCTGATGGACTTCCGAAGTACGCATCAGCCCTGCAAGTGTGCAAGAAAACAACAGGCACATTGCTGCCCCAGCCTCTGCTTTCACAGACAGAGACAGGCCACGTCTAAGGGACTATAGGTACCAAGGAGATTCTTTTGTCTTTCAGAGGATGCTGCAGCATCTACAGTAACAACTGAAAAATAATTACACTGATATCAATAAAAGGTGGGGGGATGAAGGGATCGAGAACAGTCCTGGTGAAGAGTTCAGGGTACTGGAGGATGAGAGGTTGCATATGACCCAGCAAAGAGCACTAGCAGCCCAGAAAGCCAACCATATCCTGGGCTCCATCAAAAGATGAATATTTGTCATATTACTGCAAGTACAGAGTTACCTGTGAAAGCAAACTGTGGCTGCATCTACATCCAGCTCTCTCCTTCCCACCCTAGGCAATGAGCCCTTAAGATACTTTTCCTGTTATAGGGGTGCTTGTTCCTTGAAATCTAGGCTGAATGCGCTCCACAGGATAAACCCCCACATTTCACATTCATGTCTACAGTAAGTGCAACTACATATACCTGAAATGGAAACTTCATTTTTCATTAAAGTAAAAAATTCAGACACATGGTCTTTCTAAAAATCACTCACTAGTGGATTTTCTCATTTCTCGGTTTGGAGACTCAATAGTTTCAAGCAAGGCTTATATGAAAAACACATCATCAAATAAGTAGGAGAACTGAAATGCTCCTGTCAAAAATGTTATTTAATGAGGCTACAAGTAAGATTTAAAATACTTCTGTAAATGAAGGAAGATAGGAAAATTAATTTCCACTTTGCAGGATTTTATTTGTTGTCTGCCCACAACAGTACTGTGCATAACTGGTTGAATTGCCGTCACAGTGTAGGGACAGCATCAGCAGGGAATATATAGTATAGAGCTATTTATTTTTTTAATGATTAAAAGTTTCAGGATCTAGCACTCCAAAGACACTTTAACAACAATGGAAAAATTTACTTTGCAAAATCTTAGAAAGCTCAAATTGGCAATGTCTCTATAATTGGCTTGAAAATATTTAATAAAAGTTTTATGATACAACCCTACCCTACGGCCACCATTAATCCCATATGGCTATGAGAGATACCAAATAATCTATGAAAGCTGGAAGAGAACATTTTGGTTTGTTTCCAGTCTATTACTGTTTACTAAAGCAATTCCAGGAGATTTAACAAATCATCTCAGAAAAATAAGTTGCTGCAAGCTCCCCTTTCTTGTTATGACAGGCAGCTCCATGACTTATTCTGGGTTCTAGCCCCAACTTTGCCCCAACTGTTTTCCAGTTGTTATGCAAACAAGGAATTGTTAATTTCTTTCTATTTCCTAATCTCAAATTGGATCACTGTAATTTGATTTGTAGAGATGCTACACAATGCCTCAGAGAGAGAAAATCTAGCACTGTGCTGCCTCGTTGCACAAGATGACACAAGGCATGGAAAAGTGGTAGGGCAGAAGGATGTGACTTACAGAAAACATATCTATTTGAGCATAATCTCGAATAAACCTGACAATGACGTTCCAATGGGCAAGGTGGTATGAAAGACAAGTGATAAGCTCATATAGCTTAGCAGAATATAACAAGCATGTGTCACAATACATCAGGAGATTTATCAACCCACCAATGTACATGTGAACATCAAAAATTCAGTGACAATGTGGCAAAAGAAAAGCAGAAGATGATTTTTTTTTTGGTACTCTGGCTATAAAGCAGACAAAAGAAGTGGCCATTGCAAATTGAGAGTGTACTGAGAGGAAAAAAACACTTTTGTGGTCTGCATGTAGCACCTTGGTACTAAACATGGAATTGAGTGTTAAATGCAGCTGTAAATCCCACCAGTCCTGATAAAATCTCTGTTCAGAAAGCACAGGCACTTGGGTGGGGCTTCATTCACATCCCTTGGCAGCATCGCTCTGCTTCCACCTGCACCACCCTCCTGGACTGCTGTGACAGTCCCCTTCTGGCATGCCAGTTCCAGAATAAGGACTGGCCCGTGAGAAAAGGAGCTTATCTGGCCTTTTAAAGTATTCTGGTACACTTTAAAAAGCACACAGGCAGGGTGAAATGCATCAATGGGATGCTTTAAAGCCTACTCTTGTAAATTCCCTCTTCCTTTGGATACAGAGCATTGCCCACAAGCAGGCAGCACCAGCAAACCCCACAATACCATCTGTTTTTAAAGCATCCACAGGAAATACCTGCAAGCAAAGAAATCAGCAGGCTGTTAGACTTTACCTGTGGGGTTCTCTTTAAAAGCTAATAGTTTCCTCCACATGACATTGGCTCCTGTCCAAAGATGAACTTCAAAGGAAGAGCCTCCCCAGTAGGGACTCAAAGCTGGAAGTGCTGTGACCAGCAGCAACTGGTCACTTTGGGACTCTCATTTCCAATACTGAAGGATAAAAGATGAGGAAAAGAAATTGCAAATGCCTGTTCTCTGCTATTTTTTCTTGTGGCCATTTGCCTTGTGGTGCACTGTGGAAAAATTCTGTGGATTTTTCTTGCTGTCCTGACTGCAAGAAAGTGCTTTTTTGCAATTAGGCAGGTATGCCTGCTTGTTGCTGGAGGCAAAGAAAGAAACAACATGCCAGTGAGGCTCCTAAAGCAGGTAACAGGGAAAACAGCTGTTTATCCAGCGCAAGGAAATAAAATGATCACTCATCAGAGGTGAATTAAGAACTGCTGTACAGCTCTGAGATGGACCCAAGGGAGCCATGTGAGGTTACATGTGAGATAAACATAGGAGCTGGCTGCAACAGGAGTGAGGTACTGAGGTGAATCTCCAACCAAGCTCTGCATTAAAAGACAAGAGAAATCTCATATTTCTGGAACATGCTAAGATCTGCCCCAAGAGCCTGATTTGAAGCAAGAGACTCTCAGTGAGTCCTGGTGGCTGCTCCCCTTCTGAGAGAGGAAGAGAGGTTACACTGATGGAGCCACCACCACAGGAAGTAAGAGGGGCTGTGAAAGCATGATCACCTCTTCTCGGGCTGCCCCTTCTGCCACCGCTTACTTAGCCCCAAGAGCAACACACAGGGTATTTCCCACCAGCATCAAGTGGATGGCATGCTGGAAAACATCAACACGAGGCTCAGATTTGCAGGATGCCAAAGAAAAGGGCTTTATATTGGACAGGATCAAATAGCAGGCCAGAATAACTGGGGTAAGACATGAGGATTCTTGGGGCCGAAGGCTCATGCCCCCCCACATACCCCTCAGGTCGGTATCTGAGGAATCCAGAGGCCACTGTGCAGCCACTGACCTTTGCTCGGGGATCTGAGAGGCAGTGCTCAGGAGCTCCCAGGGAATCTGAGAGGCAGTGCTCGCCATCTTCCCCCGTCAGGCATGTGCAGTAGCAAAGACAGACTGGAGCAGAAACTGAGATACTGTTGCTAGAATTAAGTGATAACATCAGTAAACAGACGGTGAGGCAGGGTAATAAACTGGCTTCTGGCTTGATTTGTTGCACGCCTTGCTAAGACCAAACTGGAGTGTGAGAACAATGCCCAAGAGACAGCACGCTCCTCGGACAGTGCCTATGTAAATGACGCCAGTAAAGGACGAGAGGATTATCTTTCCAAATTATTACTTTTTCAAATTGAGCATCTCTTTTCCTCTCACAACAGTTCCTGATCCCCTGAAGTTGCTCCTGATTCTCCACGGGTCTTTTCAACCCACCAGTAGCATTCCCTGGAGGCTAATGGAGCAGCTGTGCTCCTGAAGTGGATCCCAAAAGGAAAAAGGGGCTATACTGCTAGTGCTGCCCATCCTCCTGCTGTGCTATAGGAAATAAGGTGGTGCTGTATAAACAGCCTGGGTAATTTTGACTTTGGTGTTGAGAGCTTTTGCTTCCTCTAGTTTCCGTCAGCTGTGGGAGCTCTCCTGTGTGGCTGCTGCTTCTGGTACAGCATCCACCACAAATTCATCCAGCTACTACAAGCCAAACAAGACAGGAGTTAAACTTCTCGTTATTTGCACAGCCCCCCACCCAGCCGCAGCATCCCATGGCACCCCTCAGCACCCAGCACAAGGGCTGTGACAGTGTGCATAGTGTGCAGTGTGCATTTCTGGTGATTCCACAGCCTGAGGCTCTACACCTGTTCACAGGTAGCAGGGGGACAGGGTCAAACTGGGATGGCCACTTCCAGACCGGCCCGTAGGGAAGCCCTCATGCCTTATTGCAGTGAGAGTGCATTTCCACAGCCTCTGGAATGGCGGCAGGATAATCTGCTTCAGCTGCTGGCATTCCTCCTGTACCCCTGGAGCGATCCAAAGGCCTGCAGTGGCTTCATTTTTTCAGTGTTACTAGAAGTAAAGAAACAGTGTCAAGGATACATAGAAATTTCCCTTATATCACGACTGTAGCCACAGAGCATTCATAGGAAGCAGAAGTAATAAGTTATTCACAAATCTCTCCACAGACACGAGTTAGGCACATTTTTCTCCCTGTCCTAGTGCTCTCCTTAGGGGTCAGCAGAAGTGCTGTACTAGTGCTGGAAAAGTGGGGTCAGTTGAGGTCTTTGGAGGTCAGGTACTGCTTTGTGGGGTTTATAGTGAAGAGTTTCACTAGAAGTTCAAATATATGCTATTTCACCACTTTCAAGCTGTAGGTCTTGAAAGTTCCAAATCAAACTTTGATCTTTCAAAGAAGAATTCATCAATAACAAGTCCTTAGCAAGACTCATTCAAGAATAATTGGAATAAAACAAGAACATGTCACTTAAAAGTTCCATTTTTTGCTGAGCAGTTTATCTGCTACAGTGGAATCTAGGAAAAAAATGTCTTTGCATAGAAACAGGTAAGAATCCCTATTGTATCACACTTCCCAACAAAGCCCAGGCTGCTATCATGGCAGGCATCAGCCTCATTATGCAACAAACATGATCAAAGAGAAAAGATCACAAATACTTCCATGTGAGAAATCCCTTGGTCACAAAGGAAGGACTCATGCAGGCCGTGTAAGGTCAAGGTGAGATGCAACCCTCATCTCACCAGATGCTCTCAAGAGTTATGCTGTGACAAATCTGATGATCTGTGAATATAGAATAAAAAGATGCTACAACAATTTTTTCCAGAGAAGCATTCTCCAGTTTATCTTAACATTTGTTTCCACACTGAAAAAGTACTAAGAAGAAAAAAGTTACCTCACTTCACGTGTAGTCCCCCTACTAAACACTACAGGGTTCTTATTTCTTAGTTTAAAACCAAAACTTGAAGTTTTGATTGATCTGCATTAGTTTATCATATCTAATGGCAAAAATGGAAGAGAAATATTAGTTTCAATACATGCTCCCAAAATCTCTAAGGTAAATAATTGAAAATATACATACAAGTAGATATTCCACATGCAGGACGAACACAGGCTGAACATATGCAGACTTTAAGACCTTGTTTTAAGAAATTTTAATTAAAAACACATGCAGAGTATGCACAGACTGGAACACGAGTCACAGAGAACATAGAAACTGTAGCAATATGCACTCTTATCTAATAAATACATGTATTAAAAAAGTAGTTTCAATTTTCCTTTTTAAGTAAGCTGATTTTAGGCACTACAGGTCACCCACCTCTAGAATATCCCTAATCTAATCTACAGTGTGTAAACACACCAAGATTGAGAAGATTCAAGAGAATACTATTTTTAACATACTCTCTTGTCCAAATCAACAGTTGGAGGAGGAGGAGGGAGGGGGGGGAGAGGGATGCAACCCACAAATATCCAAGAAAACATGAAATCTAGAAGATGAAAAGGCCAATCAATCCAGTCAAGCCTTCTCAATCCACGACTCCTCCTTTCTTCTAAGGACTGGGGAGTCTATATTTAAAGCCCTCACACATTTTCTCTTGTTCCCAGGATACTCAGCAGTTTGAGATAAAATGAGTAAAAAGGTGACCTCTTTACTCGAAAAGATTGCTGACGAGTTTTCCTCAGGTAAGGAGGCTGTTAAGTACTTTCTTTACCTGAGATTCCTGTGAGTTTTTAGCAGTAAAAATCCACAGATGTCTGACCCACTTTTCCGTCAAAAACTTAGATTGGAATTTTCTTTATACCTTTTTAATCTGTATTATTTGTGTGTGGATATAGGGGGAGTAGGGAACAGAACACATGTAAGTATAAGATCCCGCTCCTCTTTACTTGTCTGAGATGACTAATGTAACTGTAAAACTCTGTGCCTTCGATATAGGAATCACAAACTTGCCTTAGTTGGTTTTGAAGGGGGGTTTTGTGTGCTTTGCTAGAGAAGGCAAACTTGTGTTGATAGGATGAAAACCCTCACTACTTGCTAGTAAAGCCAGGCTGAAACTTCATTGTTTTTGTTTCCTAGAGAAAGAACTGAGATCACATCTGTGTTTTATAAAAGCGCCTGAATAGTTACTGATGGACAACAACGAGCAGCCAACACTTTGCCTCTAGAAACTCGCATTGTTTTGCAGTTGGAGTTGCTAGATACCATGTCCTCATAAAAAGTCTGGTTAAGACATTTAAGCTCTGAAACAGATAACTTCACTCCTCTAAACAGCTGGCAGAAATTGTTACTAACAAGAATTATATATGACAGGCTCTGGGCTGAATGATTTGTCTTCCTTTGTTCGTTAAATCATAGTCATTGTCAAATAATACCTGTTCGTATTTCTGGCTTCTATGAAATAAAGCTATTTTGAGTTAGTAACTCAGAGGGAAAGGGGGAAAAGTGCATTTTTCTATTTGTTTTCTGGGGTTTAATATAAAATCTGTGAACTCATTAGAACAGTAGGGTAGGGAGCTAGAGCTGGTATGGCGCCTAAAAAGCCGCACGCGTAAAAAGTCTTCACACCATTTGCTGTCAGTTAAGGTGCAGGGGTGAGGGGAAGGACTTGTAAAACTCTCTGTCTACCTCTCTACTTTCTCTAACAAGCACACTGGCTGAATTTTATAAGGACTAGTCAAACAGTGAAGCTAGAACTAAGGTGAATTTTGTCTGTCATCCAAAAACTGTTTGTTATCCTGACCCTGATGAGTGCTGAGGGCTCATGCCCGTGGCAGGACAAGGGTGCCAGAAGCTGCCTGTCTTGCCTCATGGGTGATGGACTGCTCTGCCTGCCTGTTCCTAGAAGCACACGTCCTTTTCCTGCTCAAGCTCCCTGTTCTGTGAGTTACGGCAAGTCCATCAATCCTTCTTTCACAGTTGTCGTTGAAGGCTATCAAGTATCAGGCTAGCGTACTCCTGCCAGAGAGGCTTCTTGCACTTGCTCACTTGCTCAGGACAGATACAGCCGTTCTTTGCTTAGCTCAGGATCAAGCACAGCTTAGGGCACACATTGCTCTGTTGCCAGAGTGCATGAGCAAATTGAATGTGCTCCTAGCCTAAAACAAATGAGCAAGCTCTGCCTTAAACCTCCCCACAAGATGCTGAATTGGAAGGAGTTAGGGAAAAGCGGGTTCTGGGGTGGACTTGCAACACAGAAGCTAAGGTGTAGGGCAGCAGAGCCTCTTCATGGGATGCTAGTACAAGACTGGAAACAAGGAGGTGCCCAAATGCCCTCTGCCACATCAGAACTCTTCTCTACTTACCCCATTTCCACCTCTCCATGCTTTTGCTTCTCTCTTGGAAATATGCTAGAACAAAGACAAAATCTCAGATGCGTAGTTAGTATTGACTTGTCCTCCAACAAACACAAAGCATATTTAAGCACGGCTGGTATGAAGAGAGGAGCTTCTCCTGTAGCAAGAAAACAGTAATCCATTATATAGGAACAACAAGGAGGCATGGAGTTGGTCACTGGGTTTCCCTCTTCCACATCGCATGTAAATACCTCTTCCTGCAAGTACCCACAGTTTGCAGTAATATGAAGACAAGTTCTAGCAGGGTGAGTCTGCCCACAGTAATTACAGCCAGGCTGCAGTTTGCCCCAGCTTTGCCCCCTTGACCTGGAACCCAGTCACCTTTACAGATAGCTCTTTGCACTGTGTTGCCCAGGAAAGCCCCAGCTGCACGCAGTTCTCCTTCCAAGGAGCACTTTACATACACCACAGCACACTACCTTTGTCCTGTAGGACATCATCCTAGCTATCTAGAATTTTTCTGACTGGGATCAAGTTGGCTTGTACTTAGTCCTGAACTACTTTACATGTTCCTACAGGTGAAAGAAGTAATTTTTCCATCTTCACTGGAGACCTTTGCAATTACCTAGCCAGTAACAATAAAAAGGTCTTTTGGTAGGGTATTCTGCAGGTAGGCTCCAACCCCAGCAGTCTCTAATCTTTTCCTTAAGTACAAGCTAGTGCACACCTGTTGATTTCAAGAGCCATGCAAAGATAACTTATCACGATGGATCCATTAACCCCTCTTGGAATTGCACAATCTGCTGAACTATTACCATGCACAGAAAACCAAGTGGGGTATTAAAAGAGATAAAATAATCTGTCAGGCAGAGGATATAGTCATGGCTGAGGAATAATTTTCTTTGAGGGCTTAATTTCAGACTGAACTAGAAAGACATAAAAGACTATAAACTTCAAAACCAAATGGGGAGAACACAGTTTAGATACAGGACATAAAGCAGGTGGCTCAGGACAGGGTACATCTCTGCAGTAGTGTAAAAGCATGGATGGCCTTGAATGTTTTATGAGGATCAGAAGAGACAGAAAAAGCAATGTATCGAATTTCTGGGCTATCACTATTAGGAAATACATAGATATTTTTTCCACAGTGGAGCAGAACCAGACAAGGAGGAACTTGAGGCCATTCACC
Source organism: Pitta sordida (assembly GCA_013390025.1). Classification (NCBI taxonomy): domain Eukaryota; kingdom Metazoa; phylum Chordata; class Aves; order Passeriformes; family Pittidae; genus Pitta; species Pitta sordida. The sequence continues at coordinate 930,336 of WEKX01003762.1, read as the reverse complement.
ATTATCTGGGACTCGCACTCAGGCAGAGGAACTATTGGCCAGTCAGGGATTTCCTTCAGTCCCTCCTTGCCTCTACAGTAGTGGGTTTCACTCGCCGCGGTTTTATACCTCTGTGTGAAAAGCTCCAAGAACTGACACCCCATACCGTGAGAACCCCGTGCCCTGCTGCCGGTAGCTCCGGGCACAGCGAGGCTTTCTGGAAACGGGCAGCACCACCCGAAGCGGCTGCGGGTACTAGTCGCCTTGCGGTGCACACNTCCCCGGCAGCGGGAGCGGACAGTTCGCACCTCGGCCCCTGCAGAGCCGCCGTCGGTGCGCTCCGTCCAGCTGTCAGTGGGTGCCGGTGCGCAGGGGCCGCGGCCGGCAGAGAAGCGGCGGCTCCCGCCCCCACCGCGAAGTCAGCCCCAGCCCGGGGCGGCCCTACCTGCCAGCACGATGAACCTTACAGCCGAGAACCACCGCATCCCGCTCAGCGACGGGAACACCATCCCGCTCTTGGGGCTGGGCACCTACGCCGACCCCCAGAAAGTAAGTCCGGGCGCGCCGGGACGCCCCGCGCCGCTGGCGGGGTCAGGTAGCGGCCGCCCGCGCTGCAGACCCCCGAGCCGGGGTTACCTTCTTCCTTTCCTCCCGTCCCGCGTAATTTTCGCTCCTTTCCCCGTGCAAAATTAAAGCCCCAGATCTCCCCTGAGCAGCGCGGGCAGTGCGCGGATCAGGAAAAGGTGGGAAGAAATAAAAAAAATCCCGCCCAGCCTACGGTGCTGTGCAGCTGCCGCTGCCGCCCATCGCCCCGCGCCGGCGGGTGCACGGGAAGGGGTCGAGGCAGTGCCCTGCAACCCCTGGGCTGGGAGGGGATGCGACCTCCAGTGACCGCTGGCTCTCAGGCAAGGCGGCTGAGGGCCCTCGGAGCTGAGGGGACGGTGCCGCCGGGTCCCCCGTGTTGCCCCCTGCGCTGAGCGCAGAAAAGATCAGAGATTTCGGACAGTCTTGCAGCTGGCCCTGACGCTTTCCAAGGAATGTTCCTGAAACAAAGACCCAAATTCCTGCATTCTGATTCCTGCGGCTCCCACAGCTGACTGCCAGCGGCCAAACCACTCTCAAATATTCTGCATCCTTCGGTTTTGCATGTCCCGGGCAGGCATCCCGTCTAACCGTAGCTGGTCGGCTCCGTGGAGGCTGCAGAAGCACACCTGATGCTTCTTCCCTCTGCACACCTGGGAGTGCAAAGGCAATTCGCTACACACTGCCTTTTAAAGCTCTCCTAAACCGCCTCATCTTTCAGCAGTTCTTTGTTGTTTGTTTGTTCGAAGAGTTGGAAAAAGGGTATCGTGGCCAGAACTCTTCTTGTGTAATAGTATCAGTTGAGATACAATACCGTGTACGACTCCACATACTTTAAGGTATTTTAAACTACCTTTTTACAGAAGACTCTTGATTAAAACGATTTACCATCCACTAAATGTACCATGGCGAATAAATAATGGTGTTGAAGATTTTTCAATAAACACTGCTGTGAATGACGCAGACAGGGTGTAAGAAATCCCCAGGGCTGTAGATCTCGCAGGTTAACGATGCTGGGTTACATGGGGAGAATCAGTAGGAATTCACAACTTCAGGGGCTGCTTATCATCCCCCACATCACTAGACTTTCTGGAGATATTTTCAGCTAGTGTATGCTTTGAATAATGGTTAGTAAAACAAATTACGGTCTCTAACAGGAGTTTAATGTGGCAAAGCAAAATGTTGCATAATTCAGTGACAAAATAGCTCTGAGTGAACTTGAAGCGTTTCTTTCCCTACTTGTGCATGATGCCCCCAACCCTCGAGTTGCAATTTTACAGTCGTTTTAAGCTGAGAAACATGCAGCTGCCAGCAGAAGGGCTCCTGTTTGCACTTCCCGCCAGCAGCCCGGACAAGCCGTGGCCCGATACTGTGGCATTAGCCAAGGCTCAAGAGGGGAGCCCAGAGTGGCAAGTAGCCTGCCGGAACTGGGAGTGGAGGTGGATGGGATTCCTCTTTTGGAGGCAACTTCTCGGCAACCCTATACTCCTGCTAAGAGTTCATTCTCCAGAAATTCCGCTATCCCAAAAATCAATAGAGCAACAGTCCTGCTTCTCTCCCCGTCCTGCAAAACCCTGATGCTTCCTTTGCCCTCCCTTTAGTTCGGAGTGGACAGCAAGCCTTTGCATGGAGCTCCACCAGACGTAAGGAATCATTTTTAGGTAGGGCTGGCTTTCAGACGAATCAGCCCCAGCTAGTGACTTTTTGCTTTTCACATGTACCTCCACTGTTTTTTGTTCATAGAAAGTGGGGAGGACAGGATGATGCAGGCAGGGCAGTCATTGCTACGGCAACTCCAACTGAGAGCAACTGAAGCTGCTGTGTAACTGTACCCTCGGTGGGGATGGGTGCACATACCCAGCCCCCCGCTCTCCCTCCTCCTGCAGTTGTAGGAGGTTGATTTTCTGAGCTATCTTTCTCTTTCGACACGATAAACACGTTAGAAAGTTACGGGTGGGAGGAGGAGCTGAGAAGAAGTAAAGAAAGCAGCACTGATAAGGCACTTGGCAAAGTCTTATTTTCGCAGAAGACCAGGTGAAACAATGTATATTTAACTGGAGAAGCAGGGCTGGAGCTTTACGCTAGGATTAGGACTGCTGTTTTAGTGAGGGAATTTGTCACAGAGAGCAGCTGGGGAAACGCGGTAGCAGAGGGCTACGGGATTTGTTGCAGAATTGTGTTCCTGGTCGGTGATGGGGCAGGACGCTTACATAGGTCAGGGTTTAAAATCCGCCCTTCTCAAAAAGGCTGCTTTACGGATAGTGAGGGGAGGCTTCTGTCAGCACCTTGCCGTGGCAACGGAGTGTCACGGAGCTGGGACACGCTGCTTTGCCGGGTACTGACTTGTGCCTGGCGCGACTGCCACCGGGATGCCTGGCAAATTGTCCAGTCTCTCCTGTCTCAAGAGGTGAAAGGCTTTGTGGCAACTCAGGACCGTTTCAAGGCTTACCTTAACGAGTAAGGCTACAAACTAGCGCTGACACGTTTCCCTTAAAATGCTTAGCTGTAGCCTTTTGCGGCTGAATTTCTCAAGCAGCAGCATCTGAGCCACCCATTCTCCAGCGGTGGGGGCAGGCAGCTGGTAGTAGCGACGGCTCAAGCTGTCCCCAGCACTCTATTTCTGCTCATGAGTCAGCTTTCCACAACTTCTAGTCATTTGGTGCTTTGATATAAAATACAGAGCTATTCACTTGTCAGATTATTCATCTTGTTCTTGAAGGCAGGTGGGGGGGTGGAGGGTGGTTGCTTTCTGTTCTCTTTGGTTTGATGGGGTTTTTTGGTTTGGGTTTTTTTTTTTTTCCTAAAGTTTACTCACCCTGACACTTCCATATCAGAGCAGCTTGTCCAAAACAAATCTGTTTTCTCAATGTTGTGCTCTAGCGCAGTAGCTCGTAACGAGCCCAGAGTGTTCTTCCTGAAGTGCAGGAATGTGCTCGCTGGTTAAGCAAACCAGGCAGATCTAGTTAGCCACGGAGCAGTGAAATCTGCTTCTCTGACAGTCGGCTACAAGAAAACAAAGGCAGGAGGCCAGCTTTCACGTTTCAGGCTTTGTCTGGATAAACTGAACTGCAGTGCCTTCATAACTTAAATATGTCAGCAGCTTGCCTTGCTCATCTTAAATAACTTAATTGTTAAAGACAACTTTGGGAGATAAGTCATGCTTTTCTGGTTGTGAAACACAGACCAAAAAATAAATCGTTTGGTAGAATTGACAGAAATTTAGTCCCTTGCACAAGTTTACTGACTCAGTGTAGTACATCAGTCAACTGTAGCAGAGCTGGACCACTGTGGAAAAGGTCTGTTTGTTAATCAGATTCATTTTAATTGAATGCTCTTTCACCTTGATGTAAGAGAGCTTTTTTTCTTAATATTGGTCAGGATGACAAATCAGCTAATTCTTTGAAGCTTAAAACTGTAATGTTGGGAATTTCTTTTTGCTTTACCACAGCAAGAAAGTACAATTTGCTATGAGCTCGTCTGCTAACAAAAAAAAATAAGTCTTCACTGGGTCATAGAATTAGTCCTAAATTTGGGTTGTTTATCTAGAAAAGCACTGAAAATGTTTTTTGCAGCTATAATTGGTGTTTCCTATCCTTATTTTTAAACAAATATAATATTTCTATGACTATAAAGCTTAATTTTCTTTTTGGTGCAGATTTCATTGTATTTAAGTTAGTTTTGCATTCTTGTTCACATATGGAAGGAAATCTATGAGCTGTTTTACATTCTTGTCTACATAAATTAGGCTATTTATCCTAGCAAAGATGGACTGAAGTGAAGAGCTGGAAATCTAAGTCACTGACTTCTTCCCTCATTCTCTCTTCCCCTCCCCAAATAACTCCTCTCCTCATCAGTCTAGGTGGGAACCACAGAGAATCTATCGATGACTATCAAGGCACTCCAGACAGATTTAAAATTAGAGGCCTGTTCTACCTCTGTCTGGCCCTGTGGATCCTTCTGGCAAAACCCCACATGTGCAGGAGTGACTCTGCCAAGGCTCCAGCAGATGTACCACGTCCAGTTCTCTCTCCCTCAGGGCCCCCAAGCTGTTGACCCAATTCTCCAGGGTATTAAATAGACGGGGGAAGGGAGAGAGGGCAGGCCCACAGGGGAGGGTGGTAGAGGAGGACAATCCACTTGATGAGCCCATGGCATTGCCTCATGCTACCACAGAACCAGATCAGCCCACCTCAGGCTCCCACCGCCTCCCAGCATTGATGTTTATTTCCCAGCTCAGCCTATTGAGTGGTACTGGTACCCATCTGGAAGTGGAATGTATGCGGGGATGAGCAGGCTTAGAGGGTAAAGGTGCTAAAAACACTTCTAAATCCTGGAAATCCTATGCCTCGTTAAAACTGCACTTATGCCTGCTTCACTTTATAACTCATCCCTGTCAACAGAGCTAAGATCATCAGTCCAGTGTCTCCACATAAATACTTGCTGTTTCCCTGGAAGGTCAAGGGGCCTTGGCCGCAGCTCCTCTCCTGCCTTCCTGTTTTGACTGAGGGAGGACAGGGCTTGGACGGAAGGTTGTAGCAACCACACTGTACACAGGCACTGCTTCTGAAACATAAGATTGGGCAAAGCACTCAAGAATAGCACTGGGTGAGGGCTTTTGGCAAGTTGCGACTTAGCTAAAAATGAGGTTCTGAGGTAGCCAAATCCATTCATAAATTGGAAGCAGTTTTGTGGAATAGTTTCAGGCAAAACAAATGGCAAAGCATTTCATTTTGGGCACTGGCAGTACAAGCTGAGGAATCAAAGAATTATTAAATCAGTTGGAGGTAGCAGTTGCCTCTCCCTGAATAGCCCACCGGTAAGGAAATCCACATGGGCAGTGGGAAACCAGATTCAGTCCTCCTCTCAGCCTCTGGGGATTAAATTCATATCACACAGCTCAGGGAAATAACATGATCGTGGGTATGTGATAGCTAGAGAAAGGCAAGAAGACACATGCACAAGCTGGAGCAGGAGGACCGTTTTCCCCATGGGAAAGCACACTACCCACCATCCCCATAGCTTTGGATGCTGAAGAGCTTGGTATGGCACCCAGCCAGGAGGGAGAGAGACCCATTTCCCCAAATTCTTAACTACCACAAAGTAGCCCTTGTGAGTGCCCAGACAGTCTGGGTTTTGTCTAAGAAGAAATTGCCGGTTTGAATCAGGGAGAGGAAAAGTTCATCCAGGGCTCCCATACTCAGCCTGAGTGACCAAGTTAAAAAAAATCTGTTTTGGATAAGTAAAAACACTGTTTTGGCACCCTGAATTACTTTTTACACCCAAGCTAGATGGCTGAACAGAATAACTTTTCGTTGTACGGGTCTAACAGCCTCTAGTGCATCATTTATGCCAAAAAGTTCCTCACACAACGATGTGAATATGCAAAGTATTTCAATCACTCTTAACGGTGCTGGCTGCACCCCTGCTGCAGGCTGCCTGCCTTCAGAGCTGCTGTAGGATACTGTGAAGTCAAAAGAGGTAATGAGTGATTTGTCCCCATGATGTGCTCTGGATCTCTGAGCTGCAGTAAGGGAGGCACTACACACAATTTGTTTCCCGCTCTTTTCCTCTTGACCATCACTGGCTTCTGAAATATCATTAGGTGGAGACAGCAATGATTTCAGTTGACTTGTAAAGAAAGTCTCCTGGCCTGACCCAAAGATAAAAAATGGACCATGTATTGGATGTCCCAGGGAGAAGTGATATATGAGATCTCTGCAGACAGTGTTGAGCTTAAAGGCTTCTACTTCTTAATCTCTTTTCTATAGATTTCTCCTTGTCTGACTCAGACAACTGTCTTCCTCCTGAGGCAAACCTCCCACTTCTGTTTCCAGAGTTTTTCTTGAAAGAGATGAGAGAGGCAGTGACAAGAGCAGGAACTGCTCTAATACCCAAGCATTCTTCCAGGCTTACCTTATATCCCATGACATAAATATGTAAAGAAAATACCTCAGTTCTTAATGTGAAGGATTATACATGAATATGTGTATTTTGAACTCAGTGTTTGAACTAAGAATATACTGAGTTTGAAGTCAGCTCCCTAATGAAGTAATTTCTATGAACTTATGTGAAATTACCACAGATGTAGGGCAGGGAAATATTTTGTTCCCAAAACAAAGTAATTTTTTTAAGGTTGTTGGGACATATCCTCTGATCAACATTTCCAAAGGACTTTGTGTCCCTTTCAGTAACCACCACTAGTGTTCTCAAGCCGTTTGCTTTTTAAGCAGCAGTATTACCTCATGCAGTACTCGCTCTTCTTGTCTTCAGGGAGCACTTTGGAGCAGCAGAGCCACAGCTACCTGACATGTAGTGACATGTGGTCTTTCAGGGTTGGGATTTCTGAGATGTTTCAGAGGGTAGCCTTATGTTCCCTTGGTCTCTGAGGACATACTAAAACCATACTTCCAAATGGAGATATGTACACTCGTGACCAGGGCAGAAGGGAAGAAGATGCATTACTGCAGCCCAAGAAGACAACTGTGCCTGATATGCCATGTCTCCCAGATGGCTCTTTGCCTGCCTGTTAGTAAACTCTTACCCTAGCCTTCACACTGAACAATATTTATCCTGAAACCAAATATCTGTAGCCAGACCACTCATGAAATAGTGACTCAGTTAGTTTCATGCTGGAAGGACTACACCAGACTCAGGCAATTCTGTTTGCATAGACTGCAGATGGCATACCTTTCCTTCGGTGGCTGGTATCCTGGTGTTGAGTGATGTCCTCAGTCTTTACTCCTTATTCTTTGACTAAGTCAGTTATTGGCAAGACACGGTTGCCAAGAGCAGAGAAAGGCAGAGTGTCCTGATATTTTGTCCCCAGATGGCTTGTGGAGGTGCAGCGGCAGGCAGCAGAACAATGGCTCTTGGGCAGCAGCCTGTGTGAGGTTTCAAGAAACTGTAGTGACTCTGGGCTGTAGTATTGCCTTAATCCATCTACTATTTGCTAGAGGGATGACAAATACATCAGGGGATAAGTCCTTTTACGCATAAGATAGTGCTCTCACAGGTCAGACTAATTACAGCAAAGAGGTGAGGGTATGAAGTAGAACAATACAGCAAATCCAAAGGATCTTGGACAAGTACTTTGCATCAATAACTTTTGCTAAAAAATCAGTGTTACATGACACATTTAAAAGTTCCTTTTCACAAATGCTTTAATGGCACATTTACTACCTCTGAAAAGCAGAGATCATTTATCTTGCATTCTCCTTTTCTCCTCTGCCATACAACTTTTCCATTCTATCACTAGAGCAGTCTTTCTCCATTTCTGTGTCTTCAACAATGTCTTCTTGGTGTTTAGCACTGACCTCCCCTGTCTGCAACAACCTATTGATGCTTCAAATCCTGCTAGTTCCCTATAATCTCGTGTTATACAATGGAACATTTTCGATTTTCATAAATGCAAGATTTCATCTTTATCTCATTAAGAAAGAAAAACTAAGCATAAAAAAAAATTCCCTACAAAAATCAGGTGATTAGAGAAGGTAGATGCTCTTTTCCTGTAACATGACAGACTCAAAAATACCTAGCTTCTATATAATATCTGTACTTTAAACATCAATTTCAGATTTTGAATTTGGACTTGACAAAATTACTTTCCATTCTCTGTCAATCTGTAGGAAAGGTTCTTGAATAAAAATTTCTTGAGGACATAAGCTTTGTTCTTATTTCTTTGATTTGCACGAAATCCACAGCTCTAAGACATTGCTGAATTTCCCTCCATGTATCTTCTCTGCCAAAATCTCCATGATTCTTCATTTCTATGAAACCTGAAGCTTAATAGAAAACAAATCTGTAGTACATATTACTCACCTCTATTTTGTGCCAATGACTTCTGTTTCCAGTTGTGAATACAATTACTGTGTAATTATGTGTGGCAGATTAAAAGCTGTGCTTACTGAAGTGGTCACCATGTAAAATTCCTAATGAGGATGGGCCTAACCTTGTAGATGAATATGAATGAAAGACTAACTTTCCAGCTATGAAGTTTGTTAACCTGTGAAGGACTTCGGAGCAAAATGGCCACAAATTTCTAGTCCTGGAAAATGGTGCATTTTTCAGTTTGCTCTGAAGAGTAGATTGTGCTCTCAGAATTATTTCTTTCCTTCCCCTCATCCCCTCCACCTGAGCATGCTTTAAATTATAAGTCTTAAAAAAAAAACCCCAAAGCTCTTTTAAAAAGTTACTGTCTCCAACCAGTGCTGCCATCTCAGCTGCTATACGAAAACATTTTCAGGCTACTCCAGGACCAACAGTCGTACACCTCTGTGGAGCAGAGGATATCTACTAGAGAAACTGTTGACAGCCAGATAATTTCCTGGCCTTGTGCAGTGATGCCTGCTTAATCCAAGCAAGGGGGCTGGCTCCTACAGCCCACCTGGCACCATGTCATTTGGCTCCCAAACAGGGGACCAACACATGCAGACTTGGACACTGCAAGAGCACTCCAGAGGAAAATGTTCTCAGAGCAGGGTCACATTTGTCTGGGAGTCTGTACATTTTTTGAATGGCAGATATCAGATGCCAGTGTCACCCACAATGCTCCCTGTCTGGCTATGACATAGGGTTGAATTGCTTTAATCAGTACAGATCCAAAACTAATAGAGGGTTAATCCAGATAAGATTTTAGGACTTGAGCACTGCTCAAAGCCAGTCACAGAAATTCCTGCATGAAAAGTAACCAGAGACCAGACCTTTTCCATTCCATTGCTGTGTACTGCAGTGACAAGCACTGGCTGTTTCAATATACTCCTCTTCCAAAAACTACAAAGCTAGCTGTTACCAATGCAATAAAACCAAGGCCAAACACAGACACCAAAAAACCAGTGAGCTTTTCCTTCTCTTTTCCTCTGGCTTTCTAAAAATGCTGAGTTTTTTAACCCTGCTCAAGAGCCACAGAGGAAGCCCTCCTATCTAAATAAAAGTTGTTTTCCAGAAGAGGAGACCGGGAATCACTAGCATTGTTGAAGAAGGGAAAAGCTGAACCCCTACGAGTGAGTAATTGGAATTACCACAACTGAAAGATACGCTTCTTGGCAAGAACATTTAGAGCCCAATTTTCCAGGCAAAGCTCCATTTTTAAAATGTCCCCGACTAACTCCATACATTAAATATGGCTGTGCAGTCCCATGTGTCCCTGATTCCCTGCAGTTCTCCAAAGAACAGTGTAAGCATGTTCTTGCAGCTCATGTGGGAAGCTAACATCTGGGTTGTCTCTTTGGTTGACCTAGGAGGCCAGATTTGTCAAAACTTGAAAGCATTGTGCAGAAAATGCTGCTCTAGGCCTCATCAAAGCCAACTTTTGTTGGTTCAGCTAACTAGGTGGTGGAATTCCCCAAATTTTACATTTGCCTTTGCAAACATTTCTTCAAACTGGCGCCAGAAACCTCTCCCCTTTAACTCTAGGGAATGAAGGAGGAGAATTACTGGCAATCCTTTCTTCTCTTCTATTGCACAAGCCGGTGCTTTATCTTCCCCTTGTAGCTCATGCATCCCTGTGATTGCATTTCTTGTCTGAAGGGTGTTTTGATAGCATCCACCCTTCCAGATAGATCCATGCTTTCCAGGGTAGCGAACTCACTGTTGTGTTCTCCAGCTTCTCATGAAACTTTCTCAGTCCACCCCAGTAGCAACACAAGCACGGGAACCTGTATACACATCATTTGCTTGGTTTGCTTGAATACTGGATTTGCCAGAGAGGCAAGGCAGCTCTTTAGCTTCAGTTTGCATTAACTGAATTTGCATCAAGTGAAAACTTGCAGCCATCCTAAATCTGAGGATTCTGCAATCAAGTGGCAAAAACTCCAGCAGCCTCTGCCAGCTACAATAATAAGGATTTCCTGAAGATAACTTCAGCTAAATGCTAGAATAACAATGTCACAGGAATTCTAGAAATTCTAGATCTGCAGTTATGCAATCTAATTTCTGTTGTATGTACAAACCTCGCACTTCAGGACACTGACAGAGCATCGCATTAGAGGAGAACAGCACCCCTTGTCAGTGCTCATTCACACAGTGACACAAGGTCACAAGCAACACCATTTCCCTCATCCTCTCTGGAAATGCATATTTGCTGTCCTTCACCGTCCAAGGCAACACACTGAATGACATAAAGCAAAATTCTGGGCCAGCATAGCAGCTCATGGCTCTCAACTGTGTTTGCCTCCATTCCTAGCTCTACCTGCTTTTGCAGAGAACCCTTTGCTGAGTTTTGCTTCCTGGATGGTGGCTGCCAGTGCTTCCGGGGATGAAAGCCAGGTTTTCCTGTGTATGAGAGAGAGGGATGTGCTGGCGGTTGCATTTTCCAAGAAAGAGGTGTACAGTACAGCTTCTCTTTTACAAGGTTAAACAATTCTAAGAATGTACCCTTGTGTGGTTCATATCCTCTGGCTTTGTAAACTCAACCTGTGCTTTCCTGCAGTGCCTTCAGTACACACATGCTTTCTATGCGTTCTGTTCCTAACATCTCAAGCCAATCCTTTTTGACAGTTTATCCAGAAAACAGGCAAATGGAAATAAGCAATTGGGCTTCTAGAAACTTGCATAAGAATTTGTGTGTGTGTGTGCCGAGCTCTGGTGAAGGAGGCTCTGAGCCCAGGAATGTACCTACTTTCTCCTTCCTGTATTTAGCTGACTAAGATTCCTAAACAGCAGCTCCACATCTTAAATTATAGGCTAGGATTGGAGTGCTTGGCCCACAGTTTGGATATCTTGTATAATTTTGCTGCAGCTAAACTCAGATTTTTCCAGGAGGTGGCCCTGTGTCTCCTAACACCTCAAGTTTTTCCACCCAGGGCCATTATTCCCAGTCAAGGGACTGGATAGCATTGCACTCACCAGGTGAGCTGCTCAGACCTAAGGCAAAGGGCACCTTCCCTGAAGTCCTGCTTCCTCAAATCTCATGTGATGCTCTTACCAGTACAAGTCTGTAAAGCTGCACGTGTGAAAGAAACAAGGCAGAGCAGAATCTGGGTGTCTGAGTCAGATTGTTTTCCTTTACTGTATGGACTAATGCTAAGATATAAAAGCAGTGGCTATGATGGCTGTTCACGTGGTTTCACAAGATTACAGTCCACAGCTAATGAGTGCTGTTGGCTTTGTCTCTGGAGATAACCTCTTAATCTGTTGGAAAGCCAATGGAAATTGCTGATCAGAAAAAGATGCTACAGAAAAAGCAAAAGAATTGGAGGGCAGCTGAACTGTGACATTTAAATAACAGTAGTAAGTTGGACAACCACTAATAAGTTGGGCAACCACGAACACTGCTTAGAAAACACTGTTCTGCTTGAGAGGGAAGAGAAAAATTTACGGATATGTCTGCACAAAAATATTCTTCTGTGGCTTGGTCACATGAAATCATGAACAAAACTGAAGCTCTTCAATTGCTGTGGTAGGGAAAACAGTTTTTGACAAAATGGATGTGATGGAAGGTGTCTGGAATAAACATTAAAAAATAAGAAGTTTTATGGTCTCAGAGGAAAAAGAGAGCAGACCCTTTCAGACAGACAGAACTGATGAAGCACATTGCTTTTTCAGACTCAGAAAAAGTAGTAACTGGCCAGTTGGCTACTTCATCAATGGCGAAAGGCCAAATTGCTGCTTCATTTCTCTCAGTGAAGGTGCATATCTGAGTCTGCTCCCCCAGATCTTCTGTTGGATTTATGTATTTACCATGGAGCCCAAAGGAAATAGATTCTGGTTTAATCTGTCATGTGGTGGTAAACCAGCAGGTTTACAAGCTTTTCACTAATAGAAGGAATTATTGCGTGTGTTGTTTCCTTAAACTTTATGATCTTAAAAATAACACAGATGCTATTGAAGAAATTTATTAGTGATTGAGCAAGTTGTTTTAGTAAACCAAGCAGATTTTCTTTTATTATAAAACATGAGATAAATTTAATACCTTCTTTGGCACCAAGTAGTGACTGACTTCAAGAGCACTGAAGATAAGTATCTGACTTACAGTGTACAAGTGGTTAGAAAATTCCAGTTCCAAAACAAGTCCTTGATCAAAGTAGCATAGTTGTAGGGCACATTGATTAGAAGTTGAAACATTAATTATAGCTAAGGATCAAGCATACCTCTTATCTACACTTAAATAAAAAGTAATAAAGAAGCAAAGGTTTGTCTTAAGGCCAAAGCCAAGGAGTCTTGAATTGCTACTGACAAAGCACAAAGGTTTATATCATGGAGACATTTCAGTACCTCATCTGGTGTTTCTACTGCTCTAAATATTAGCCCTGTTTATTTGGGAATGGTGCAAGAATAAAGGCGTATTTGGAATGAGTAGACAGCATAGGCAACCGCATTTTAGATAGTGTACCCTAGAGAGTATGACCTGCAGTAAGGAGGAGTAAGGATCTGACACACAACATAGTCATATCATGAACTTCTATCTGCACTTAAATGAAAGCTGGGTTTCAGTTGTTAATCTCTGATCTGGTAACTACTAAAGACTTCAATTTCATGAAAGACAGAAGAGATGAATCATTTCAGCCTAAGCAGCAAGGTAGAGAGGAAAGATCTATGTTTGTGTCTTCTCTGATTGAAAGATGTGTGAGCAGTGGTGATCTGGGTCATCCAGCTTTAGTATGATCTGACAGGAAACAATAGAATAAGATACAACATTTAAGGCAACAGTTCTAAAAAGTGGCAATACCACAACATGACTAGCCTGTGAAACTCATCAGCGCAGTTTACAACAGCCCATTACTGCAGGATTTGGAAGGATTAAACACATGAAATGCTAGAAATTATAGTTTCTCCATCAGAATGAAAATAAATATATGGTATAAAGTTTCCAGACTCACAGATATCCCAGACCTTCAGTTGGGATGATTCAATAGAGGTAGAATTTTCCATTTTCCCCCACCTATTCTATCTGCTTCTCTTACTGACTAAACTGGCCCCGATGTCTAAGAAAAAATGCAACTCAATAATCAACATCTCCCTACTTGATGGAGTTTAGTTTACATCTTCAGGAAACACCACAGAGCTGTGTGCACACAATCTCTTGAAAGTGCAGAAAGTAGAGAGAGGAAATTCTGGTACGGGGTTCACATCTCATTTTCAGGCTCTTTAATAAATGGAAATTTATTTACCAACTGAATGAAGGTAATGCATCGCTGTCCACTAGATGTTCTGCTTTCATATGCTTGAATACCAGAAGTCAATGAGGATGAAGGAATCTAAGAGTTGCATTTTTTCAAAAATCAGGTTTCAGAGGGAAAGCCCTGACTGCACTTTTGGAAACATATTTCTCTTTCAGAGAACTAATCATCACTAAGACCTGAGCTCACCAGACCTTTAAGGCAAGTTGTGTTGCACTGTTTTAGTCAGTCTGAGCTTTGCAACTGCAGTTACAACTTCATGTGGCTCGTTGCTGAGACAAAGGTCTGAGGTTACTGTCATCAGTAACTGCAGGCTTGTAATACTTGTGTCAGAACTTTCTTCCTGTTGCTTTTCTCAAATTCTTCCTTGCAGGTTCAAGCAGGGACAAAGCAGTGAACATGTTGGAGGTTGTCACTGCTCCATGCCTCACACTTCTGCAATGCTGCCCAACATGTACCAAGTGGAAACTAGCCATTGACTCTGCCTGAAAGGCTGTTAGCTGCCATGGTCTTCATTACATCCTACTAACAACTAGGAATGGGCCCTGGCAGGGACTGAGTGCGCTTTTGGGAAGCTCCCACAATAAAAGCAGCAAAGCATTGAAACAAGTGTTTCGTTGTATCTCTCAATTAAGCACAAAGTATTGCATCATCACTGTGGTAAATACTGCAGATTGCCAAATTATGACATTTTGTGTCTCAGCCCTCACTCATGTCAGACATATATCAGGGCAAACATGAGCTGCTTTGCATTTGAAGTAACCTTTAGGCACTGCATGCTGGAGCAGAAAGTCCCCACAAGCCCAAACAGAAGCTGGTCCATTTGTGTCCGATAGCAGTCAGCCAGGATGGGACACTGAAGAGCAGAGCAATCAGGCCAGGATATGGTCCTATTGTCTCAGAATAACCTGTCACCAGCCCACAGCTCTGGGACTTAAAGAGACAGGTTGACCCCCACGTGTCTTCAGCAGTCTTTCATAGACCTTTCTCCCATGAACATAGAAGGGAAGAACAAAGTCCCATATCATTGAAGCATCCTATAGCAGCTATGAGTTTCACACCTTCTCTTTAGCAGATGGTGGAAGAGAAGCTGTTTATTTCACGGCAAACTCCTGGACAACCAGGCCAGTGGTAGCTGTCAAAGCACAGCAAGGAGGGAGAGCTATTGCTATGGTGAAAAGTAGTCCTTTCCAAGAACACTTATTGCTGGTCCTGCCTCTTGTCTTTCTTTGGCATCAGCAAAACCAACAAATTTAATGTTCTCTCTTCATACTGTCTCACTTCCAAATGTCTCTGGCATCTGTTGTCTTCATGGGAGAAGCAGTATGGTTTTGGCCCCACACTTGCAGGTAGCAAAATTCAACTCTTGTCTTTTTGACAGACAGCGCACACAGCTGAGCAGGCTGACTCGCCCAATTTCAGTTCTTAAAGTGAATCAGATGTCCCTGTCGCAGCAGAGCAAGGCCAGTGAAAAGGATGGGAGAATAGTTGCTGCATTGCTGAGGGCTGTTGACAACCACGACTTAGAGTTGTTCTCTCATTACACAAAGTGTAGGAACAATAAGATGTTTTCAGTACAATTCTGGTGACCAGGCAAATTATTTCAGTAACCAGTTTTATGCTTTTTTTGCTTGGTTTGGCCTGTGTCTGATTTTGCTTGCCACACTGGCTAATGGAAAATATGAATGTTACGAAAACACAGGCTTACTCTGAATTTTGGCAGTAAGGACTAAACATAAATACAGCAAGCACACAGTACTAAAATTTCATTTGGACTTACTAGAAGGCTTCTTGGGCTCATTTTGACCTGAAGCAGTAAAATGTATATAAACGTACACTAAAACAACTATCAGTTCTTAACCACACAGTACAGCAGCTGTCCAGAACTAGGAATGCCAGTAGACAATCCTGAGGTGAAAGAAGTCAAATCTAAATTTCTGCACAGCTGAAGGGCCTAAGATATTAAAACAAATCTGGTGGGACCAGCTCTGCTCAACCAAAAAGTCATCCTCCACTTGAGTAAGGGATTTTATCAAATGGCTGTTGTATGAAAGTCCTTGCTTTCTAGATAAGAAATTCTGAAATAGTTTTCATATCACATACATTCAATTCTACTTTCTGAGGACTCTAGGACTTTCACAGGCACAGACAGTTTTTTGCGTTGCTGCTTTTTCCGGTCTAATTCCACATTCACAACAGTTTTGAGAGAAAACGCACAACACTTTTTTATTTAGAAGTTGAAACACAGGTGTCTGGGGAAGTAAGGGATGGTTCAATTGGATGAATTCCAGAATGAATCTTTCACACACAGAATCACACAGAATATTCTGAGTTGGAAGGGACCCACAAGAATCTTGTGCATATCTCAGCAACTCTACAGCATTGAAGGGGAAGTGAGCAGGAGGCTAAAACTATGTTCATTCTTCTCCTGCCAGACTCCCAAAGGTTCCTGTCTGGAGGCAGTGAAGATTGCCATTGATGCTGGTTACCGCCATATCGACGGTGCCTTTGTCTACTTCAATGAGCATGAAGTGGGACAAGCCATTCGGGAGAAGATTGCTGAAGGAAAGATCAAGCGAGAAGACATTTTTTACTGTGGCAAGGTGAGAAGCTGTGCTCAGATTATTTACACAAAATCCAGGATTTCCGTGAATGGTCTTTCTTGAGAATGCCAGTGGTCAACACCTGGCATGCTTCCTTCCAGATTCAACGTCCTTTATTTTTCTTTCCTAGCATTACACAGAGTTACACAGAATTACTATTTCAGTTGGAAAAGACCATAAAGGTCAACCTGTCCAACCATAGTCTAACCTCATCCAACTAACACACCTACCCTAAGGCCTAATACCTAATCTAACACCTGATACTCTGCCTGCCATAACCTGATATCAACATACCACAACCCCTGTCGTCATATCAAGTCAGGCTAAGTGCATCATCCAACCTCTTCTTAAACAGCTCCAGAGACTACACTTCCACCACCACCCTAGGGAGCCCATTCCAATGAGAGATCACTCTCCCTGTAAAGAAGTGTTTCCTAATATTAAGTCTAAATCTCCCCTGACGCATTACCATAATGCTGTAGATCTTTATAAACACTAGATTTGCTCTTAAGCACAGGAATCACTGTTCTCTGTTTAGATCTCTGATGGCAACAGGAACCATGCAACATCCATTCTTAGTATTGTGGGTATCCGCAAGTTAAGAGCATTGCCACACTCAGCCATGCTGCCTAAACTATTACTGTACTGCACGTTGCACTGTCACATGCATTTTTGTAGTCACACGCTGAACCCAATCTGGACAAAGATCCTGTAAATGAGTTATTTTCTGTTAGAGTGATTCCCTGTTCAGTTTTGCCATCAGGTTGCACAATAAAAGGGGTGGGAGCAAGCACGTGCATGTCAGTGTCTGTGTATGGGAGAACAGTAAGTGCTTACATTGGTATTGCTGCCAGAAAATTACTCACCAAGCTACACCCTTAGTTACTGTATCACCCGTCATAAAAAAGTTCTACAATGATGAATCAACGTAGAGAGAAGATGTCATTGCACTTCTACTCTACAGCAATGAGACGGGAGTAAGCACGAGATAGCTAACACCTTAAGGTCTTTGCTGTAGGAGTTGACTCCTAGAAGGATGAAATCCCTTGTCCAATTAAGTGTCTGACAAAAGCTGTTACAGCTACGATTACTATATCCCAGGTCATTGCACACTGCAGAATAAAGGTTGATGGTGCCTGTCCAGATTTTAAGGGAGTTCATGGCCTCAAATTGCCCTTCCTGCAGTGCTTCTTTGAATATATCAGCCTAATATTTTCCCTTCCTCCTTTTCCAAATAAGACAATCTATGAAAGTTCTTCAACAGATTTGCAAATAAACACCACTGTTCCTAGAGTGAAAGATCCCATGAGATAAAACACATGCTCTACTGTGAGCAATTTAGTTAACTTCTATGATCTGGGAAACTAAGCTTTGGATTGGGTAGTTTGCAGACCAAGTGGATTTTCAGCAGCTATAGACCAATTTCCAAGTACAGCATTTCTAATCTGTAAAATATGCAGATTTTTTCCAAGTTTTCTGCTTGACTATAGGTAACAACCTTGCCATCCTGAGGAAAAACATCATGTCCTCAAATTTTCTGCGTTCATCAGAGGAGTTTCTCAGTCTCTCATATGGCAAAAATAGTGACTTGGATCAGTGAAAATATTTGGTTTCAAGTGTTTATAGTTTCATTACTGCAAATTATCAGTAACATTTCAAAGCAAAACCACCAAGTAGTGCCAAAAGGTTAGAACCAGATGTCCTAACAATTTTGAATATTTTAACTTCCTTAGCTTCTTCCCCTGCAGTTTATTTTCCCATATTGACCTTTAGGTTCTGTAATAAAATTTCCAAACTTACTTTATTTAGTAAGACTTTCTATATTCAGTTGTCTGATCTAATCACTAGATGATTTTCACAGTCGATAATTACTACTTAAACACTGACTAATCTGCAGAACTGCAGATCCTGCAAGCCACAGGGCTGCAATACAAAAATCAATACCTGTAGTCCCAGCCTGCCTCATGCCTGTGAGATGGGAACATGCACGGATTTACCTTACTGTTGTGTCCTGTTTGTGCTCAACTAAATTGCCGGTGCTTAGGATGACAGTTCATTATAGCAATTCTGTAGCCTTCAAATTTAGTGTTCAAAGGAAGAAGTGGAAAATATTCTTCAACCAATTCAATCCACCACAAATCAGGATTTTCAAAGCACCTCTGAACTTCCCAGGACAAGTGAGAATGAATGTCCCTTGCCTTATGAACTTATGTTGTTTCATGTACCTCACAAACTTACGTATCTTACAAACTACTGGCAAATGTCAAGCTTCCAGTAGATACACTGCATTGATTCATAAGTGACTGATATGAACTGTTGCATCTTCTAGGAAACATGGTAGATAGAACAAACTATTTTTGGAAGCAATCAGCACAACAGAAGTTAGGTTTATTTTCTGGCTTACTGACATTAGAAGTACTGGAAATTCCCAAGACCCTTCAGACCCAAACCCCTCCTGCAGATCTTTCCTTAAACAAAGACAACACAGATGGAAAGACAATCCATCAGCAAGGACTAACAAGAGCAGCCCCGCTCAGCGGCAGTGTTACTGGAACAGTGACCTGGTGTGATCGGGCTGCATCTGCCAGTTGAAATCATCAGCACTTGCACTTGGCTCTCACTTGCTGGCTGGCTGATCAGGCAGAGCAGCTCAGCATTCAGAAATTTTAGAGGTTTTATATCAACTGCCAACATCTCACTTGGCTTATACAGCAAGACCTTTTTGGTCTCCTCTTTCATCCCAGGATATTTCTTTCATTAAACTAGAAGTAACATTTCCAGGAAATGTGGTGTCCTAAAATGCCAAAGCCAGCTGGCAGCTTGGACTGCTCAAACGTCTACATGGGTTCTACTTAGGTAGATAATACAATAACTTGTACAAATCGTGAAAACATGAGTTATGAAACTCTCATGTTTCCATGGCATCAATGTATTGACGTACTACAAATGTTTGCTGTTTTTAAAGGCTATTTCTTTAGAACTATGCAGTTTTTTTTAAAGGGAAGCGCTGGCAAGTGCTGAGCTCAATAGCACTGGGCTAGAAAGGGCACTTGGAAAAACTGTTCCTAAACTATCGATATACCTCAGGTTACCAAATTTCTAAAACACAGTAACAACTGAATATGAAGGATCTACAATTCCTTGCTGAAGTACAACTTAAGCATATTTTACATGTCAAAAGCTAAAAAAAAACATATACCAAAGGTTTCCAGGAAATCTAGTGGAGCAACTTCAACCTTGAGAAGAGGACCTTGGTCTCTTTACCCTAGTATACTTCAGCCTCTTTTTGCTCTCTACTGACCGTAAACTCCTCACACCTTGCAGCGCACTGCTGGAGAAGGCCTACCATGAATTTCCAGGTGCCGAAACTTGTTTTGGTCTGTCAGCTTAGGGCAGCATCAGATGTACTGCTCTCAGTACAATTTAACTTCAAGATAATGTGTCCTTGCTTCTGCTGGCAGAACTGAGTAGATGTCTTTCCCAGGGAACAATTATCACAGAATTAGTAAGGTTGGAAAAGACCATAGAGATCATTACGTCCAATGTATCGCCTGTTACCTAACGTAACCTAACCTGTTGTCATCCTGCTACCCACACCCATCCTACCTAAAACACACTACCCTAATATCTAGGTCATGCCACCAAGTACGCCATCCAACCTTTTCTTAAACACCTCTAGGGATGGTGACTCCACCACCTCCTTGGGCAGCCCATTCCACTGAGAGATCACCCTCTCTGTGAAAAAGTTCCTTCTAATGTCCAGTCTAAATCTCCCCTGACACAGTTTAAGACTGTGTCCTCTCGTTCTATCACTGGTAGCTGGAGAAAAGAGACTGACTCCACCTGGCTACAACTCCCTTTCAGGTAGTTGTAGAGAGCGATAAGGTCTCCCCTCAGCCTCCTCTTCTCCAGACTGAACAACCTCAGCTCTCAGTCATTCCTCATAGGGCTTGTGTTCCAGCCCCTTCACCATCCTCATCACCATTCTCTGGACATGCTCAAGGATCTCAACATCCCTCTTAAACTGAGGAGCCCAGAACTGGACACAGTACTCAAGATGTGGTCTAACCACTGCCAAGTACAGGGGGAGAAGAACTTCCCGAGTCCTACTGACAACACTATTCCTGATGCAGGCCAAGATACCATTGGCTTTTCTGGCCACCTGGGTGCACTGCTGGCTCATGTTAAGTTTTCTATCAACCAACACTCCCAGATCCATTTCCACCTGATCATCCTGCAGCCACTCCAACCCCAGCCTATAGTTCTGCATGGGGTTATTGTAACCAAAGTGTAGCACTCGACACTTAGACTGGTTGAACCCCATGCCATTGGATTCAGCCCATCTATCCAGCCCGTCAAGGTCCCTCTGTAGAGCCCTCCTACCTTCCTCCAGATCGACATTTATCCCCAGCTTGGTGTCATCCGCAAACCTGCTAAGAATAGACTCTATCCCTTCGTCCAGATCATCAATAAAGATATTGAACAGGACAGGTCCCAACACTGAACCAACTCCTGATCCAGTCCACTGTAAATCCATCCAAGTCACAAGCTTCCAGCTTCATCAAGAGTTTGTTATGGGGGACAGTGTCAAAGGCTTTACTAAAATCCAGGCACACCACATCAACAGCTCTTCCCTCATCAACCTGGTTTAAACAAAACAAAACAACCAAAATCTAAAATACCTTAAAACTTATACAGGTTATGCCCTCTAACACCTATAATCAACATCTTCTCCCAAAAATTGCAATTCAAGTGTTTTCATGCCTTAAGAACATGCAGTGGCTGTCTGATTTGGATGTAGAACTGACTAGACAATGATCATACCAGCAAACAACAGGTTTTTCTAGCCAACAAAAGTGACCAAACACTCTGCATGATTCCACATGACAGTTTTGTACATTGAAAAAAAGAAATTAAAATATCCTAGCTTATTGCGCGCATTCAAATGTCACTTCAAACATTCTACTGTGTGCAATCAGTTTACTGAGGATTCTTGGTTACTAATTACCATGCTATGGTTTTATTCTTGCCAGAGATATGCATCAGTAGAGTTCAGTTAGAGATGCATGGTAGTGAATGCTAACCAACTAAGCACACTCCATAGCAACCTTGAGGCATAACCCCAAAAGGAAGCAGTTGGGAATAAAGAGGTGGAAAAGACTGGTTTAACTAGTTACACCTGTGTTGCAGTGACTACACATGAATACATCGTTCAGTAAGTACTGGAGAGGAAACAAACTTCCCTAGGTCAGGCAGTCACTCAAGCTCCACGACCACAGGAGAAAATCAAAAGATTCTCTTTGCATTGGGTTCTTGGCTGTTCAGTAGCTAACTTACATGATCTGAGCTTCTGCCTCAAGCATAAAACTGACCACAGATTCCTTGTGGGAACAAAGTTTTCCAGTGAAAGCATATGTTTGGAAAGCTTGGAAAAGTAATCTGTCTAAGTTCATTGAGCAAGACTTTGCCATATACGTACTAAACTCAGAGGAACCTGTGTTGTAATAAACAAATGCATAATGGCTTTATTGGGTCAACACTGAATGAGTCCTGGGCAAGAATCTGTCTTGACCTCCTCACATGACCCTACCAGAGAGGAGACCTCTCACCTTTGCCTTGCAGGGATGTAGATCACAATGTCTTTGCACTATGCATAATGGGCTCTGTTAGAAGGACAAGAGGGATTGAGTGGAGAGGGAGAGAGTGTGTGCTGAGGAGCTTCAGATGGCTCACTGTTCCTATTGGCACTCAAAAAAAGACCCTGTGCTTGCTTCCCCAGCTGTGGAATACCTGCCACCCCCCAGAGATGGTGCGTCCCACACTGGAGAAAACCCTGAAGATTCTGCAGTTGGACTATGTTGACCTCTACATTATTGAGCTGCCAATGGCTTTCAAGGTAAAAAAAAAAATTCTTGAAAAAAGTGCATGAACCTGGTTCGAGCCAAGGTCTCTGTCTACCATATTCCTTGTACTTCCAGCCATGTTGACAATAGCACTTTGGTCAGATAACATTCGATGTATACTGCATGCATATATTTCTGTGCACTACACAGATAAAGAGAGGGTCATAGGTGGTGTGAGAACAATAAATGACAGCTGTGGCATGGAGTCTTTTTACTGGAAGGACAGATCTCTTTACTAAGCATTTCCTATGCTGAAGAATTACTGTAGCTGAAACAGTATGTGTTCAAATCCTCTCTGACCCATGAGGAGAGACTCATTGAGGAAGAAGGTTATACAAAGCAGCAATAGGCTGGGGGCAAATTTAGGCAGGGGAGAGAGAAAAACATGGAAAAGCCACCAAGTTGGTTTCATCACTCTATCTCAAATTAAAGCCACTGGACAAACCATGGTTATGATCTTACTCTCCATAACTGCAGTGCTGCTCTTGGACAGCTTGAATAGATCACAGTTTGTCCCAAATACAGGTTGTTCATCTCTCGTTCTCAAAAGTTAAAGTCTGATGTTCCTTCACACTGCTAGCCGTGGGAAAATTGTAGGCAAAACCTTTGAAGCCTAGGAGCTCATATCAGAATTCCATGCCTCCCACCTTGCAACCAGCTCTTGGAAGTCCACAAACTTTCTGGTTTCACAGCTCTTTGTACCTTGCTTTACGATTTTCGTCTAGAGGTCCATGATATAAAGGCAAATGAAATAATATTGAAATGAGAAGAATGATATTCAAAACATCGAAGTTGTTATGAACTAATTAAATCTTACTTCTTACAGCGATTAACATCAGGCAATTAGCTGGTTAATTGTTTCTGAGATATGTTTAAACTCTACACTGGTCTCTTTTTGCAAGAAAGGTAGATTTCTGATTATTAAAATCATATTTTGGTACA
Organism: Pitta sordida; assembly: GCA_013390025.1. Classification (NCBI taxonomy): domain Eukaryota; kingdom Metazoa; phylum Chordata; class Aves; order Passeriformes; family Pittidae; genus Pitta; species Pitta sordida. The sequence continues at coordinate 907,212 of WEKX01003762.1, read as the reverse complement.
GATTCCAAACTACCAGAAGTATCAAAGAGGAAGAAATTTATCAACAAGGCCATCACCTTAGAACTGCAGTCATTTTTTCCCCAAGGAAGACATATCCTAGTAAGACCTGTACAGGAACAACCAAACTCTGATAATAAAATTTTGTTTAGACAGTCACATGTATGGAATACATTTAGGTACATTTTTGAAAATTTCCCACCACTAGCAATTTCCTGTTTCCTTTTGCCTGTGTTTGTATTCTCTAGTAGTTCATTCTCCCACATAGTGAAGGTCATTGTCTCACAATATAAAGATATAGACAGCTGGCTTTAAAGTAATGTACGTCTGACTCCCTGAGGCTTATATCAACAATCTTGAGTTGTTAAGGGAATAGCAAACCTAGAGATTAATTCACGTCCCCCATGAGAGTGGAGGAAAACAAGAAGTCCCTTTCTGCCTGAAAAATATACTTTTTTTTTTTGGTGCCAAATACAAAAAGAAAAAAATCGAATCCCTTTGCAACGGTGACAGGTTCTCTTTCTTTGCTCCCTCTCTCACTAATACACCCATCCTGTGCATGATGTTCACAGGTGTAACATTAAGAAACTCCCACCCTCCCTAGTTTGCAAACACGGGTGCTTTCCTGTCTCCCCCAAAGCCTTCTAGCAGAAGCAGTCTCTGCTTGGAACCAGTAAAGTACTCAAGATAGAGCTTAAAATCCCACTCTGAAAACAGTCAGAAATGTGCACCTGCAGAGCACAGCCAGTGGTGCAAGTTGCCATAGCGACTTTCAGGCAGAATGAGAGGAATCTGGTTTCAGGGAGCACCACTCAGAGGAGGAAAGCCCCATGATGATAGTGCTTTTCAGTATCTCAATAATGGCCAATTCCAGGGTGACATTATTCACTGACCTACAAACATTAGCCCCACACTTTTCCTTCATGTAAATTCCCCATGCAGGACTTTTGTCCTTCCTGCCTTCAGCCCCCAACAGTGGTGCTCAGCCCCTCTACCCTAGTAAGGCAGGTGACCAGCAGAAACAGTTCTCCTGCTGGCTACCACATGCCCTCTGCATGGGGAGCTCATACCCACTAGCAGATTTTGTAGACCTTGCTTTGATGACTGATTCATCAGTAAGAAGGTATCTGTGCACTAAATGATCTGCAAAACCCTCCCAACTGAATTATTCCATGATCTGGCAGAAAAGCAGGTATTTTAACCTTACACTGAACAAGTCTCATCTAAATATCTTGGAATTTTAAAAGAATAACCCAACACAGAGCAGTGGCCTCACTATTCAACTATACATTGCCTTCTACTTATAGAATAGGCATTCACAAGTTGTTAAAATCGATCTCTTGAGAAACCCTGTTTGTCCATGACCATCTTATGAAAGCAATGGGATGTGCAGACCCATCTTCCTGCATCTGTGTTGGTGAGAAAACAATAATAATGGGAACAAGTGCTATGTTTTAAATAGGCAAGTAGTTTGTCTGGTTATCTTTTGGAGCACCTCCAGACATTGAACATGACATGATAAGATGTGATTCCTGCATAGTGACAGTGGCTGCACAGCATTATCACACATTTCAAACACTCCATAACCACCATCCTATCACCATTAAAACGCTGCCTTTCCCTCAGCACTTTATCCATCTGCAGACATTTCCATTCAGGAATTCTCTTGCATAAAAAGGTAGCTTGGTAGAGAAAGTATTGCCTGGAGAATACTGAGCAGAGACAACCGTACTTCAACACCTTGCACAATACCGCAGAGGTCGCAGGAAGGATTGGTTCCTGTAAAAATCCACAATAATTGACATCACTTATCTCAGTCAAGAAAAGTTCATCTTCAAGCACTGTTTATACTGACTTGGTTCATTTTATAAAACATGAGTGATAGAAATGGAAGGACGATAAATTAGCTAAATTGCGGTCTATTGACTACTAAAAAAAGTTACACAAAAGTTAATGCATTAGAAGTGGAATAGAGTAAAACAGTCTTGAATTCAGACTCATCTCATGAACTTAAAGAAGTCCAACTGTTTGCCTTCTAATAGAAGAAAATGCCCCCAACAACTACCTACTTTCTTCTAGTCAAGATATTCTTTTTTTCCAGCAAGACACAGCAACAAAAGCAACAAGTTCTCTTTGTGGAATTCTTTGAGGGAAGACCGGCACATTTAGAGGAGACAGGCTTATGCCTGTAACTTAGACACTCTGAAATCTGAGGCTGTGTTTTCCTTACACTTATTTTTCCTATTAAATGCCTTGAATTGTACTTCCCTGAATTGAGAGGTGCCAGTTACTGATCGTATTAGTCACAGCTGCATGTTCCTAAGGAGTTACCATGTCAACATCTTCTACTGAGGCCTCTGAAATGTAGAGGCTTGAAGTCAGATCAAATGTCAAATATCACTGAAAGGTATTTGTTTTAAAAAAAACCAAACCAAACAAACCAAAAAGTGTTGTGATCAGACAAAAGGGAGGGAGATGTTAATGTATTGCCTGTAATAGCAGTGAAATGACCAGCACGTAAGAGAAAGCTGTGCTCATGAGATATCAGCTCATAACTCATCTCTGAAGTCCATAGGTTATAGAGATTGGAAGAAAGAGTCTCCAGGGCCCAAAGAAAGGGGGATAATGACCTAAAGAGGTTTGCTATGCACATAGTGCTGTACTGCTAGTAGGTCTTGGACTCTCCAGCTGTTGGGAACTGGACTGAGCTGGTACTCCTCCTAGAGCCTAGGACACAAGCAAGATCAAGGGAAGGGCTAGGAAGAAAGAAGAGAATATAGTTGGTACTTTAACCCAGCCTTTTGGATAGAGACCAGTCTTTTGGCTGCCATAACATAAAGGTCAAAATTTTACTGAAAAACAAGGCCATCCGGGAACTGCTGAGTGTATGCTCATGTGACAGCTCAGGAGAGTCCAAGGATAATTTAGCCATCAAGGATGTGGTAAGCCCAACATGCTGAACTTAGGGTGTTTCAGAAAGGTTTTCAATATTTTTTTCGTTTGTTTGGAGTCTGTGGAAAAATCTTCACTCTGAAGGGTAAAAAATTTGTCTTTAAAGCACAAAAGTCTGGTTTTACTTTTCAGCCTGGAGATGCGCTCTACCCAAGAGATGAAAATGGAAAATTTATCTACCATGAGACAGACTTATGTGCCACTTGGGAGGTAAGCCAACACAGCATCCATCCATAGACGCTTCAAAACCACAGTTCCTAATTCTCAGTTTGACCTGTGGTTTTCTTAAACATAGCTGAAGCATATTACCAGGATCAAGTTCTACTAGCTCCATGGATAAATTTTGCTACCATCTCCACAGATGTTGCTTCTTGCTATCATTTAATTATTTTTTTAACAAAACAGAACATTGTTGAAATGTCCAACATCCACAGTCCTTCTTTTAGAGGTTGCACTCTACAATCACTTCCTGAGGCTTTTACCAATAGGTTTTTACCAATCTTTCCCCTTTATCAGATCTTTACAGAAGGAGAAAGTTGGAGTCCTGGACCCTCAAGAAAAAAAAAAAAAGGTTTTTCACCTTCAAGAAAAAGTACATTTTGCCTTTAGCTCACCACAAAAAA
>WEKX01003762.1:727028-903634 GCA_013390025.1 Pitta sordida | reverse complement strand
TCACCAAAAAAAAAAAAAAAAAAAAAATTCCAACTCTTCTCCCCCTCAAAAAAACCACCAAAGCCCAAGACCTTGCCATCACTTGCCATTAGAACAAGTTCACTCACTTCTAACTTTACTTATCAGATGGGAACGCAAGATTTTTCTGGTAAGAACACTTGGAAGGAAGTATCATTTGCCTAAAGATTGCATCCTAAATTTGTTTGTGATGTGCTTTAATCCTGCAGGCAGATTGTTTCCTTACACCTACTGTCACTTGGCCTCAGGATGTTGGGTGAGGCAGAAAGTGTGATTAGCAAAATCCTCACATTTCTGTGCCTCAAAGCCATGGACATTCTCCAGTTCATGGCCACAGTTGGTCAGCTCTCCTTCTGCACAAGGTTGGTTGAAAAAGCATCACTAATGCAGCCCAGTTCACACTAAGAGAGATAACAGAGGCTACTACACTCTCCACTTCAGCTTGCACTGTCCAGATGTGGACAGTTGTGTCCAAGTTTAGCTCTACTGGAGATACAGCAGATAAGATGGAGAAAGGTAAAACTCTGAGTGAAATTTCAGTGGGGGTAAGCCCAGGATGGGACTGACCTTTCCCTTAGCAGCTAAGCCACCCAAACTGGATTTCAGGGGGAACAGGGACTTCCAAGTTAGCTGCTTATGTTACCCTTGTCTTTGGCTGATGCTGTTCATTCCTCTCTTGTTCAGAGGCTGTTTGCTCAAATGTTGAAAGCAACAGTTCTCACAACACTGTTATGTTTTTATCTTTGAGCTTGTGCTTATAGTAAAGGTTATGCTGCAGCAAGCCACTCTCTTCAGCTAATAAGCCTGGAGAAAAATAAGTGGTGGTGAGTGCCTGCAAATAGCAGCATCAACTTAAATAAAAATGTCTCAGCTCAATCCAGATAATTTCACTCTCTCAGTATGGCGCTAGCAGGCAAAAATGGCTCCAGATGACTATATTTGCTGACCTGTCACCAAGTGATATAAAGCATATGAGGCCAACTAGAGGTCATCAAACATACAGTCTCTCTTACCTCCCTGCTTTCAGCTCCTGTGAGACATAAAGGCATAACAAACCAGTAGGAGGGGCACCCAGCTTCATGGTGGGGCCTGCTCTGCCTCAGTCACTAAGTTATTTGTGTGCAGAGTTTCTGGAAGCAAAGGGGAAGACCATTGGAAAGATCCCATTTTCCCTTAACAATCCAGCAGATGAAGTTAATGATGACTAGAGTACCTATTCATACCTAGTATTCATAAGGGTTTCTCAGCTATTAGGATTTGTCTAAAGTGCAAAATATTTAGAATGCCTCTCTCCCCTCACCTCTTTTTTTTCCCTATTTTATACTGTACTGATGTTTTCGCTTGAGGTTTTATGATTCGCCTTGCCAGATATTTAGGAGATTTCACCAGCTGGAGACTGGAGATATGAAAAACTGTCCTACAATCAAAAAGAATAAATTGATTTATCAGGAAAGCAATATGTTTTGTTCAGTCTTCCTTCTCCAGTTTTAGGCACCACTAAAGCAGCATAAATTAAGCAAAACTCTTTGAAAGCAGAAGTCTGCCATTTAAGGAGCTATATTTCAGGTTAATATTTCTGTTTGCCAGACAAATTCTATCCTATATAAAGGGACAAAACATTAAAAGGTGAAAAACATTAGGGTTTGGTTTGGAAAGCAGCGCAACACAGGAATAGGGTTTGGAATGTCTGGACAATACTAGCCCTCATGTTAATAAAGCTGTTACTTCTGTTGCAGTAAAGGGTTTTCTGCAGTCTCAAGAATGGTCTGTTTTCCACCTCTCTCTAAAATGCATGCTTCAAGGAATTAAGCCAACATATGGGACTCTTCTTGTCTTTGCTTTCTTTGCAGGCTATGGAGGCATGTAAAGATGCAGGCTTGGCAAAGTCTATTGGAGTATCCAATTTCAACCGCAGGCAACTGGAGATGATCATGAACAAGCCAGGACTAAAGTACAAACCTGTCAGCAACCAGGTAAGACTCCCAGCCAAGGGCAGTGCCTGCCATGGTGCCACTGCCCTTTAGGGAATGCAGAGGCAAACAGACAGCCTAAGCCATGTACAGAAGAGTGATATATACTTTGCCACAAACACTGCCCTCTGTATTGTCACATTCCCATTTCTAGCTTGAAAATATTATTCTTCCTATCTAGACTAAAGATCTGTATTTGAATGCACTGGAGCAATCACTTTCCTCGGTCTCTGCTTCAGGACTCTGTGCCAAAGCTCCGCAACAAGGTTGAATGCCGAGTCAATGCAGATCTAAAATCTTTGCCATGTACCTTACTTCAAGTCCAAAAATTCTCAAGACAAACCATTTGGAGCTAACTGGTCCTCAATGAAGACATGTCTACCACAGCTGACGCCAACCCAACACTAAGTAGCAGGGATCCTGAGTCACTCTAAGCTTCTCAAGTTTAAAAGCCATTAAAAGCAAGTCTTACTTGCTCCCTTGTACCTTTATAGTATGATGTTCATAGACTTAGAGAAAAAACTCAATTAAAGGAGACCCCCATTAAGTGACTCACCCAAGCTGAACAAGCTCATGTAGATGATAGGCATGTCTGAGTCAAATTACAGCAGTGGGGCTCTGAGAAGGCGATAAGTGGCAGCCACCCGTCTGAATGCCCAAAACCTTTGGCTCTAGCATTTGGCAGGTCACTGCATTTCCTAGAAATCACTGGGAAGCTCTTCTGACTCATCTGGCACAAACAAATATCCACATTACTAGTATCACAGAAAGGGCCAGAGATCAACCAGGACCAAATTCCCACTCACAGTGCATGGCCTGGAGGGCTGGAATTGCTGAGGGCACTGGGGGTGGCTGGCCATAACCTTCAGTTCTGCATTTGTCCTGGAGGGAAAGAACCTGTGAGAGGAGGAAATTCCAGCACCCTTCACTGGTATTAACGTGCCTAGCGGGTGCAAAATGCAATTGCTGTTTCTGGCGTGCCCCTAGGACTGCACTGAGCATTGCTGCTGCTTCCTGGGTTCAAGGGAAACTGGGCAAGAGATTAAGTCCAGCTTCGGGCAACTAGCCAGCGAACATAGATGTGCCAGATAGCTTCAGACTGCCCTGCAAACAGTGGTTGTTCTGTCACCTTGTAGACATCCTTTTTCCCAGAATCCAAGATCACAGCCAGAAAGTCCCTGCCTGTAAGAGAAGAGTATTTGCAATGTGGGAAGACAGAGCTCACAACAAGGTCATAATCTCACCTTTTGCATATCCCTGCCTCACCTTTCTATCTGGGACAGTTTATGCTGACACTTCCCTAGGAGCAACATCAGGTTAGTCATCCTAAGTGCCAGAAACAGAGAAATAGAGACCTGACCCACATGAGATGGGTTGTCTTCCCAGTCTACTTGTTTTTAGTGAGCTTCCCTCAGCTCCATCACACCAACTTATTGCCACCTTTCCACTGAGGACCAATAAAAGTTCCCTGCAGCCAAATTGTAGTCACAGATTTTGATTTGCTGTTCACCCTCTCCCATCTCCCAAAAAAATCCATCATCCAGGAATGTACAATTAAAACAGTAATCACAGACTAAGTTTCCCTATTCTTTAGCTTACACATATCTGTTCCTGAAAGTATTACTTATTCTGTAACTCTATAAATATTGGGATATCATCTGATTCTGTATCTGGTCCTGTTGATTAATCATTCTTTCCTGTAGGTGGAATGCCATCCCTACTTCACCCAACCCAAACTCTTAGAATTTTGCAGACAACATGACATTGTTATTGTTGGGTACAGCCCATTGGGAACCTCAAGGGATGAATCATGGTAAGTGCCCATGCTACTTTGTAACAGGAGGACAATATCCACGAAAAGAATAATAGACTTCTGCATTACTGGGTCACTGTGTAAAATACTTTTGTCCCCATTTTTCAAAGTAGTTTTGAACTTCAGTGTCTAAATATTACAGTTGTGAAAGCAAACTTGCAATGATACTTCAGCATGCTGTCATCAAGGAAAGCCAGGTGTCTGCACAGGAGGTTGCCTTAGGTTTCCTCTAACAGAAAGCAAGTGTTTGTAACCGGGAATGTGTGAGGCTTAAGTGAGAAACTAAGTCACTGTTAGGACATCACACAGGAAGTTGCATTTGACAGCCCGCCAACCTTAGTGCCAAAGCTTTTCTCCCATCTTTCACACTACTTGTCAAAAGGTGCAGTGTTCTGTCCACAAACAAGCAGATGCCCCTATGTTTTGACATTAAAGATGGCGGGGGGGGCGTTGTTTTCTTTTTCTACCCAATTTTCTTCCAGGGTAAACGTGTCCTCCCCTCCGTTGCTGAAAGATCCTGTGCTGAATGCCATCGGCAAAAAGTACAACAAGACTGCTGCACAGGTTGCTTTGCGTTTCAACATCCAACGAGGGGTGGTGGTCATCCCAAAAAGTTTCAATCCACAACGCATCAGAGAGAATTTCCAGGTAAATTCATACTCCAATGGTACATGGACGAATACATTTACATTGGCTTAGCCCCTACAGAAAGTTGTTTTTCCATTTTTTTCTCTAGACATACACAAGAATGTGACCAATGTCAAACTTTGCCACATTTGGTGCTTATTGCCCCCATCATTTAATGGTAACATGACGTGACAATAACAGAGCAAAGCAGAGAGGAAGTTTTGTTGTCTGTGGAGTACCTAAAATTCCAGCTGGTGATATGTCCCAGAGCACCAGTGAGCAGCACAAGCAAGATGAAGTAATTCAGTAGGTCAGCAGCCAACGTTGAAGGTACTCAGGAGCGATTGATTGCTCTGCCCAGCCTTCAGATTTGTTAGGGAAGGATTGCTGAATACAAGTGTGACAGAAAGGTTCATAATCACACCCCCAAAAAACGTCTGGCTTGACCACTCAGCCCAAAAAAGATGAAGAATTTTTTCCTGTGTCCCTTGCAGCATCCTGTACCCACACTGCTCCCTGCTTTCCTTGGCAATGTATTGCTTCCAAAGATGGCTCAGTATTGCCAGACTACCTTCCCCTTCTTGCAAAATAGTGTAGGCAAATGTGACTTTGCTATAAATGCAAGTAAGCATGAATTTGTGGGAGAGATACAGGGAGAAGGAGAGACTTTACTTCTGAAATCTGGAACATATGAAGGGTTACTACAATAAGAAATGTTAATGCATTCCTAACATCTCCTTTCATTAGATCTTTGACTTCTCTCTCACTGAGAAAGAGATGAAAGAAATTGAAGCCCTGAACAAAAATGTTCGTTATGTGGAACTGTTAATGTAAGTACAAGAGAAATTCTACATCCTCATGGACCATTCCTGTCTTTTCAGAGCATTTTTTAAAAATCAATTCTTTTTAACATTAACTTATGGAGAAATAACTTTAAAATAAAGGTATGGTTTAAATATTGGAGGTCTTCAACACAGCCTGAATATACTCCTGTACCCATTGCAAAAATAAGTGTAGGATACTTGCCTACAGCTCAGGTGCCAAAAGCCTACCTAATAGAAAGTGACTGTATCTGTATCTGGCTGTTCCATTTCTACTCCATTTCCTGAAACTGTTTCTGCTATACATGGTAATGACAGTCTGAGACATTGATAAAGTGTAGCATCATCCCTGTCTAGCAGTGTGGACATCCACGCTGAGATTCAAACACGCAGCAGCATTTCCTTGTCTTTCTCTGATGCATCTCATCTTCACTTCTAGTGCTCAGCAAGCCATGTGCTGCTCAAGTACAAAGCCTTATGGATTGCAAATGTAGTGTTTTAAGAGACAACTTGTTTTAAATTACCTAATGAAGGGCTAAGAACCAAGAACGTTGCAACACAAAACAACTGGGCTAATTCAGGGAGAGTTCTGCTCCTTCTCACTTCCTTATAAAAGATGATATATCTGGGTGACCAAAAGTGGTCAGAAACTTGGCTTTGTCCTTTCCTCTGACACAGTCTTCTACAGAAATTTACCTCCCTTGTTGTCATGGTGAGTTGTACCTTCTTCTAAGGAAAACAGAAAAATACACAGCTCATTTGGCACTAAACTACTTCCTAATTCTCTTCCTGCTTGTCATCTAAAACTTACCACCCGATGTAGTTTTGCTTCACCTGAAGGCTGGATTATCTCAGAAGGTTCAGACTGATCCAACATTCCCTCTTCCAGAGGATGATGCTGTTTTTTATTCAGCTCAAGAGCATCTACATTTTATGGCCAAACTTTGTTTTACCCTTTTCAGGGCATTCAATATGTATCCAAATGCTAGAGATTAATTTCCATGCATTTCTCGTTACCTTGGATTATCTGTGTTCTGCCAAACTCTAGCATGCTCAAACACTAATAATAATGAAAAGCAGAATGACAGCATCAATAGCACTCTAAAATGTCGGCCATTGCTCAAATGATGGAGGGAAATGTTGCAAAGAAACAAATAAACCACTTACTGTGCTGCATAACTGTGATCGAAAATATGCACTGAATTAAAACACATCATAATGGAGTCCACATTTAAGCTCAACCAGGTGCTCTGAAGCTTTGGTTTCTTAAAACTTAAAAATAGCCTTCCATCAGTTAGCAGCACTTAGTTCCAGAAGGCTTCGCATAAATGACCTAGGAGTTTCTTATGCGTGCTTTTGTATTTTAAATAGTTTGTTTTTACATAGCTAAATGATTCAAACTTCTAGTGATTATATACACAAAATGTACTCTTGATGCAAATGTAAGAGCCTTTTCCAGAAAAGGATGCAAATGCCCACAGGAGAATAACTTTCTAAGCCACCAATTCAAAAACTACTAAACTAAATGCTTTGCTTTATTAGACTAAATTTGGTCACAGGAGGCCACTGAGCATAAGGAAAACAAGATGCACAGGACAGGCATTGGCAGCTCTAGTTTTCACAGGAGTGCCATGTTTGGGGAAAATGCTTAAATATGGTCTGATCCCTGGTATGAAAAATGCCTTATCAGAAAAGTGAAGTTGCCTTGTAAGGAGCAGCTATATTTATATGCCTGCTGTGTGTTCTGCACACAGAATATTATGAGTTGGAAGGGACCCACAAGGATCATCTAGTCCAACTCACCATCTAACACCCGTACAGAGACCGAAAGCACATCCCAGAGTGGTAACACAGTCTAGTTCCCTCACAGTCTAGCAGGCCACTCTGAGCCGGAAGGGACCCAGGATCATCCAGCCCTACACCCCCCAGATAGACCATGTCACTAAGCTCCTCATCCAGTCTTCTCTTAAACGCCTCCAGGGACGGCGACTCCACCACCTCCCTGGGCAGTCCATTCCAATGTGCAATTACACTCTCTGTGAAAAACCGCTTCCTAATATTAAGATTAAACCTCCCCTGGCGTAGCTTGAGGCCGTGCCCTCTCGTTCTGGTGTCATCTCACACTGAAGTGTCTGGAATGGACACTGCAACAGATAAGTCACCAGTCTAAAGACATTTCTTATTTCATCCAGCAATATATACCTGAAAAAGGCAAACCATGCTACAGAAAGACTTTGTTAGTCAACTTTGTACAAAACCTTTGACTGCTGTGATGCAAATGCCAGCAGGTGTGGGAAAATCCAGTTTCTCTGGCTCTTCCAATTATCAGCTGCCACATCATTACTATGTGCAAATCTGTTGTTCTGATGGTGTTAGTAAACCTATACAAACAGGACATTGCAACCAGTGGAATGAGTAAGCAAGTTAAGTATCTGAGAAGCAAATGGAGGTTTTGTAATAATATGAATACTTCAGGAAATCGTAATCTGAAATTGTTTCTTCTCTTTGAGAAATCTGAAAGTATTGTGTAGGGCAAGTTTTACATTAATCTATCTGTTTGATTTATGGACTCTGCTATGGATGTTCTTCCTTGACAGTTATCCCAAGCTGCATTGATTCCTCTGAATGAATAATTTTCACTTAAAGGACTCAGACTTTTGAACATGTGAGATATGATTGGCAAGTATGCTCCATAGATGGAAAGTAGAGATTGACACTGGCAACTCAGACATTATCAAATTATACTGAAGTCAAACAACCCGAAGTATTGTGGGTAGTTATTTGTTTGGGATTTTTTTCAATCAACTCAATCTGTTAATATGTAAACAGATGAGCTTGGCTGAATATTGGAATGAAATGTTTTGACATAACCAATTTTCATGTTTGATGCCTTCCAGTTAGTTACCTCCAATATTGTGCAATGTGTCCTTCCCAGACTGGAACGATTCACAGCTGGGATAAGTGCCAGTATTTGTTGTGCTCTGCTGTAAGGTACGGCAGTCAGCTGCCATGGTGCACCTGAGAATCTTCATCAGAAATTTTTCATTTTGCTAGTGGAAGGTGTTTGTCAAGCCAGGGCTTGCAATTTAGCATCACCTTCTCAAACAAACAGGAAAACCCACAATAGAAAACAACTACCTCTCTTCTCAAGTCTGCCAATGATGGGCAAACACAGGGTTATTTTTTCACCTGAAGTTGACCCTGGGAATTCTCTTCTTGCCTTTTATAATCATCTTGGATTGTGCATCTTCCTTGAGCATGTAGTTTCTAAAATGAAACCTGCAATGTCTCTATCATTGGCAGTATGCACCCATGAACATCCCTTTCTCTCCTGAACTTGGTCACCCCAAAGCTTCTTTGTAAATTCTCTGCTGCTGATGCTATTAACCTGGTAGAACATCTACATATAGGCTGAGCCAGATGACAGCCAGACCTAGTCTGAATATGGCAGCTGTTTGAAGAAAGTACTATCCCAGACCACTTCAGCTCTAAGGGCATGAGAAAGTAGTACAGTCTGGTGTCTCCACTTCTTCTTCTTATATAGTCCTTATTTCTAGTGGTCTTTATAGACATTTGAACAAAGAAGTCTTTCCCTTCCACAATACACACATAGTGAAGCAGTTCTCCTTTCCTAAAACACTTTACTAACCTGAGTTAAATACACTAAACTTCCACTTATCCACAGTTCAGCTCTTTGTAGATTCAGTACTTCACTGGCCATTTTTCAGCAAAAACCAGGGTCTGGGCATATGTAGAAAATGCTGCGAAGATAGACAGCTCATGAATATGTAAACAAGCCCCACCTGGCACAGAGGGGCAGCAGGGAGTGCTCAGGCACTGGCCCCACTCAGCATGGGGGGGCAGTGGGAAGCACTCAGGTGCCGCCCTCGCGGAGGGTCAGCGGGGAGCGCCCAGGCAACGCCACCCCAGAGCACAGAGGCAGTGGGGAGCAGCTGGGCACTGCCCCTGCTGGCACAGAGGGGCAGCAAGGAGTGGCCAGGCACCCCCCTGCTGCCATGGCAACCTCAGCCCACGTGGCAGGTTTATACACAACTAAGTTAACTGTAAACACACACACCAATAAGCCCTGGCATGGATATGCAGAAGTCATTCCCTTCGGTCTCCTGAGCCAGCTCAGGGCAGTCCTGGGAAGGTCGGGCAGCACTCCGGAGCTGAGGGGGGTGGGGAAGGGGTGGAGTTTAATTGCCCATTCATGAGTCCTCTATCTCCGCAATTCGCGGGCTTTGCAAAGGGGAGCTGGACCCAAAGAGACTACAGTGATCCCCTGAGTTCTGTGTGAGAACAGCTGACATCCAAATTCTTGTTGGTTTTTTCCCGATCTCTCTTTAAGGTGTGAACTCTGTTGGCCTGCAATATGGTCTTTCACTGCCCACTTCTTGGATGCAGAAATTTGTTTCCAATTCTGCAGGGGCAATTATTCAGAGCAGAGAGATTCTGAATATATAGAAGAGCCTTCTATGAGGGTCACATATTGCAAGGAAGAGGTTTCCTAGGCACAGGATAATGGCATCAGTGATGTGATGTCCTGATTACCTCAAGGAGCTCACTTGTTCAATCTGCCCTATCCACAGGTGGCGTGACCATCCAGAGTACCCCTTCAATGATGAATACTGAAAACAAGGTGGGTCTGGACAGTCAGTGATGTTAGGCTTCGCTGAGAGATACTCAACTTTTGGTGCTTTGACTCCATGTGAGGCTGTTCTAAATAGCATTAAAGACATGACATTTACTACTTCTTGCTTGTCGGTCTCTTATTGCTATTGAAGACCAACTCTATTTAATCTATTGAATTTCTGGTTTTGGCTTAGGAGGCTTTAACTTCGAACATTGAAGGTTAAAAACTGAGAGCTGGTAAAACAGAAGACGTCTCAGAAACAGACTCCTTTGATTCAGGAATAACAAGAATTTTCACTGAATGGCATATTACAAGACATTCCACTTCAATAGATGTAAAGCAGAATCAGAATCACAGAATGGGAAAGGTCAGAGGAGACCACAGTGGGGTCCTCTGGTCCAATCCATCACCACTTTCTTGCACGGCAGAAGTAAGAGAAAGCCAAGAGAGGAAATAATCGAATTTGCTGTACAGTAATCCCCCGCTACTTTGCGGTTCTCCATTCACAGGACCAATACATTGGGGGGGGGAGGGTGGTTTCTGCGTTTTTACCATATTTACCCTACTTACTGCTACCTCGTGGATTTTGCTTATCGTGGCATCTTTCTGGAATCAAACCCCCACAATATTTGAGGGATTACTGTATATGCACATATGCTTAGATATTAGATAGGTATATACACTGCTTCACGCAGTGAAGCCTGTTTCATTCTGACCAGAGTATTCTTTAGCTGCATACAAGGGCTTCATTCCACAGGTACACCCCAGCTGGCTTCACATGTAACTAACCAGTTCAAGACCTAAGGTATTGTAAACATGTTCATATTCCCCTGCACACACCTCTCAGATGAGGGCCTTAGTGAAACACAGGACAAGTGTATGACACTTGTGTTACACTGTACTTGCTGTTCAAGGATGGTATTGCATGGCATCACATATGCAACCTGAAGCTAGCACTAATGACATCCTTATTTCTTAAGACTAAAAATCCCTTCAAGTTCTTTCCTGCTTCACAAATTGATATTAACCCAAGAAAATTTCTACACTTCAAAATTCACAGAGATTTTTGTATAAACTCCTGACCACAATACTGAATTATGAAGCTAAGTTTTATATGAAAGGGAAAGTTGTATTTAGTTAAATACTATTTTCTACCATGCTTGGAGATAGCAGAACACTAGCTGGACCAAGAAAGTGTACAAATCAGGCAGAAACAGCCAGTCTAAAACCTGGGCATTTCCTTCAGTCTGTTGTCAGCTCTTTGAAACATAGAGGCAGAAATATGGACACTGGAATAAAGGAAAACTGACTTCCACAGCATCAACTTCTTTTTAAGACCACTTGTTTTGCCAACACATTTTGCAGCCGATAGGTGTATCGGCCTATATCCACACCTGCAGAAGGCTACTTTCCCTCCCTTCTGTGCCCAAGCACTCCAGTTTCCTGCCGCAGAAGGGTTATGCTGGAGAGCTACTGGAGAAGAATCATATACATAGAGAATAATTCATGTACTAGAACACATGTACTGCGACTGGAAAATGTGTCATGCATAATCTTCAGTCTATACCATGTGTTTTGATTTATTAATATTGCTATTTATTATCCCTGGAGCGACTAGAACAGAAAAATGCCAGTTTACAGTTCACAGAGACACTTCTGTTTGGTCATAGTGTGCTCTTCAGAACTGAGACAGAGGAACATGGATGACCATTTCACAAGAGGAGTGGGCAAGGCTCTCAAATGGGACTACTTCAAATGCATCCCTGGGTGAGCTCAATGGGCATCACTAAAGAAGCTGGGCCCCTTCAACAGGGATGGCCTTCACGTAGCATTTGTAAATCTTTTCACAAAGCTATGCCAAGGAACATCCTGTTTGCTGGAGGTTACGCAAGGGCAATTCCTATTTTATTCTATTACTCACTTAGACCAGAGGTGGAAATTTTAAAAAGAAAAAATGTGGGGGGGAGACATAACTGAGGAGGAAGAGGACATGTTGGAAGTCTGCTGGTGTAGAACAAAGGACAGTCCCAAGGTCAGGTGGAGCTCTGCTCCTGGGGTGTTCAGAACCACTATGAAACCCCTGCTTTGCCTCTTTATGAACAGCTGAGGTCCTGGTCAAACATGAACAAAATCCAAGCCTAAATTGAAGTTACCAGCATACCTAACGTGTTATTCCAGTAGCTTCATAAATACAAGCCTTAAATAGAGCTCATGGGGCTCAACTGTTTAACAGTAGCACTGTACAAATTTTTGTACTGTAACTTGGCCAGGTGCAAGCCTCCAGTCACAGCCAACGTTCAGGCCAGTTTTGGCAAAGCTCTTGTTGTCTACAACCGCAAATGTCAACCAGTGCTCATCTTAAATGCTCACACCAGCCTCTTCACAGCTCACTGTTTTCTCCAGACATTCCTCTCCCAGAGGTTAGGCAGCCCCAGAGATTCTAATAAGTCAGGTGACCTTGTTCACATGAGTAAGGAGGATGATATGCTGAAACCTCTCCAACAGGAAATACCATATAACCAAATCTTCAATCTGTACTAATAAAACAAGGCAGGACAAATTCTTAAGAGTTCTGACAAATTGTTAAGAGTTCCTCCAAACCAAGTCATACCACCAAGCTCCTCCCCCCTCTAATTTTAATAGAATCCTGCTCATTTTCCTTTTCATTTGATGAAAAAAGATTCTGCCTCTTCCCAGGGGCAAATGCTCCCATGCCAGTTGCCATCAGTTATGAAAGTGCTACTCATGTATGGCCTACTTTTCCCCCCCTCTACTTTGCTCAGTTTCAGACCATTGCTCCCTGCTGTTCTCCAACTTGCCTACAAAGAAAAAGTTTAGACAGGAGAAATAAACAGGCCTGCAGATGTGAACTTGGGAAACCCACTCCACCAGCGGCTGCACAAAGAGAGAGAAAGCCCAAATCCAGATTTTACAGCCCCATGTACACTCTGCTTCCATCTAGCAGATACTGACTGGACTTACTGCCTGCTGTGAAATACATCACTTGGAATGGCCACATATAGCTCTGCTCCAGCTAGGAGGGTCAGGCATGGACAGAGGGCTCCAGTACCTCCTTCTCCAACAGCACAAACACATGACAATAGACCCAAATGTGTACTGGGAAAACAATCACTTTTTTACTGTAAGTAACCTGTCATTTGTGACTCTTCCTCTAGCTGCAACAATCTAAATCCAGATCCAAGACGTTTGCTTCAACTATGCATGAGTAACTTTACAGCAAAGAGAACAAGAAGTGATGCACTGTTTTACATTCTTTTAGCAGCCCAACAGCTGCTCTGGTCAGAAAACCTGATGATACACTCACGTCCACAGCAGCAAAGAAGTTGCCACAGCTGTTGATTACAACATAGGTCTATGTGACATTCCCTGTTGTTACACAGGGTCAGGGCAGAGAACAGTGCTTTGGAGCTGCAGGAGCCAAGCCCTTCCTTGGGCATGTTGCATTCTCATGTTTAGTCTCTGAAGCAACAAGGAAGCACCACCACACAGTTATCCTCCAATGTGCTGACAGCACCCCCACCCTGCACTGCATCATTAACTGAATTTGTTTCCCCACAGGGAGGCAGAGCTTCATCTTCCCCAAGACTAAATATCTGAAATAGCACTCTTTCAGAAGGGACATGCATCCAACTTTCCCTAAAGCTATGCAGGCGCCCACAAGAATAGGGAAGAGGCAAAGTGGCATAGGCACTGTGCACATTTTATAGCCTTGCATTAAAGAATGCTCTTTGTACTCACATGACATATTTTTGTACCACAAAGCTGCTGAGTATCCATATCAAGCCATCAGCCAGAATTAGGATGAAATTTTGAGTGGACAGAACTGGACACACAGGAAAGGAAGTCAGCACCTCCTATAGTTTGCATCCCCTGCCTGCCATTACAAACTGGGTGCCACAGAGCTGGGTGCTCTGCAGTAAAAATGTGATCTCTTCACCTAGTCAAAGCGCAGTGATAACCAAGCGCAGAAAGTGAGTTTTGCAAACAGTTGGAGAGGATGGGTAGCCATAAAAAGCAGTGCCTTTGATTACATGCAGCAGGGTCCTCACCAGAAGAAGCTTCTTCACTTCATTCCTTTCTTGAATCCAACAAAGCCTGAAAGCTACCCTCCTCTAGACTGGCAGGATATTTAACCATTACCATAAAACTATTGGACATGCAAAGGTATTCAAAAGCAGAGAGGCTGCTACTTTCTTTAACTATGTAATTAAGATCATCTCATAACCAGAACCAGAGTTGATTCTTCAATTTAGTGTGTGAATCGTTTAAGTGTGGAAGCAAAGCCAGTGTTGTAGGCATTCTAAGGGGAAAAGAAATCATATGCTTGGGATGCACAAGATATTTCTCAGATCTCCACAGGAAGCAGTGTGGACAACCTGAGACCCCTTGTTTGGGGTACATCTGATTTGTAGATTTAAGATGAGATACCACCTTCCTGATGTGAGTGGAATGACAATCCCTTTGTTGCCATCTACCAAACTGAAATACTTTGAAATAAATTGATTTATTATTTGCAAGACAATTTCCTTACTTTCTTGGGGGAGAAGAAGGGCTGGATCTGCCGTTTCAAAGCATGTTTTGCCCAGCTCCCAACAAGATGCAATTCACAAATCTAGAGGTATGAACTGAGGTGGAGAAGAAAGTCTGTAAGGGTGACATGTTAGAATGAAATTGAACATGCTTATTTCACTTGTGACCTGAACTGCAAATACATTTGCCTTTGGACATGGAGTAATCAGCCCACAGTTGGATATTAGTACAGTTTTTACACTACATAATTGATTCTCAGCAATGCTGTATTTCAGCTCTTCCCAACATCCTACTACCCCAGAGCAAAACCCCTAGCTCACAATAAATGTTTTGAGAGTGCAAAACCAAAAAACATTTAATTTTCCAATGCCACGCAGAATCCTTGGGGAACCCTAACTCAACGTCCATGAGCAATACTCACAGCAGGACAACACATTGCAAATAAAATGCAAAGCAGAACCAAATGGAAAAAGAGGAGGGAGGGAGAGCTGTAAAGAAAGGCAACACGTGTGTATAAACACTTACACATGAAAACAGAGGAGGCTTCACAGGTTGAAGGTCTTCAATTTTTGCTGTGCAGACTGCAGAGCTACCTGGATGGAGGTCTTGAATCAGTCCACAGTCACTGAACACAACAAAGGCAAAATCCTTCACCAGAGCAAATGTACACTCAAAGGCTAAACAAGAGCTCACGATGACCTAGAGCACATCGCAGAGCAACCTTACTCCTAACAAGGAAAGTCCATGCACATGTAGGGTGCTGGGGACACTGGGTAAGATCCTGTTAACACTTCAGCACATACAAAACAGGAGTGATTCTGCTGACACAAAGTAGAGATGCACACAAGGGAAACTACATATCATCAGTGCAAGAACACATCCCAAGTTTTCTGTTCCCCCAATTAGCCTGACCAATGCTGTGGGTAGCTTGCCAAGGGCACTTTGTAATCTCTTAGGAAAACTACTTTGATCCTCATGTCACTGTGTCTCAGCTCCCACCTACAGGGTGACAACCAGAGCTGCCCATGTGTGAAACAGGCAGGTTTCCCAGCAAGGTGAGACACCCCATCCCACATGTTCAGCATTGATGGACCCAGACAGTCCAGAATAGACCAAACCAGCTGTCTGGCAGCACAGTTAAACCCTGTTTTTCCACAGTGCTGGAACTGCAGTCCTGCATTGTTTTTCTACAGGATGACAAGAGGAAATTGCCTTTACATTTCATTGAATATACTGATCTGTATTTGAGGAACTTCAAAGAGGAATCAACAACCTTCCAAAAGGTTCTTCTAAGTCACGGATCAGAAACCCACATCCTCATTCAACAAGCCAGTGCTACCTCTCTGGTCCCCTGGGAAGTATACTCTTCCCACTATTGAGTAGAAGAAACAACAAAGAAGGAATGTATTAGATGATACACGTGGTGATTAGAAATATCCACATGATCTAGGATTTATACTATATTTTTTATAGTCATGGCATGTAGAGAACACCAGCAGTCCTGAGTTTTCTTGGCAATCTACACCTCTCAAGGCCCAAGACCACCAAGTTGCCTGGCTCAATCCCCCGCGTTCCCAGAGACAGTCTTTGGGTGTGCAAGAGTTTGAGGCCATAAAAGCACCCCAGAGAGCATGGTCAGAGGTCAAGGGATATTATAGCTCCCTTCTCTCAGCAGTTAGAGCATCAAGAAGTGATGCAACAAGTCAGGTTCAAATCTTTATGGGGTTTAAACCTGCATGTCTCAACTTATCCAGTCACCAAGCCATACAGTCTCATGGAAGGCATCTGGCTCCATCAACCCTTCTGAACTTTTCAACTTTGCATGAGAAATTCATTGGGGTGAAACAGGGAAGCACTTAGTAGCTGAGAAACTTAATGTACTTTCTTTGGAAGGAGGGCACTTGTAGTCAAGACCTCACTATTCCTACAGAATAGGGATCAAAACTTCCCCCGAATCCTACTATGGCTTATTCCTATGCTAAGTGAGTTGCTCTTTGCTGTTTCTTTTGGATAAAGCATGAGCTATATTATCGGAGAGGATTCTTCGTGATGGAAAGGATGATGTGAATACCCCGTCATAAGACGTGTAAATGTGAGTTTCACTGAATTTCTAGGATTTATTGCTACAGTGAGAGCAAGCCCCACAGTGTCCCTCAACTAAACACATACCCCAGGCTGCACAGAGATACTATAGATACAACTGAATTAAGACATTGATTTGCACCTCGTTCTCACCCAATTGCTCCATCCCTCCACAGACATGACTGATCTGCATTGTGTGATTACCTTTGCCTCCTCCAAACCTTATTCCCTTACTCTCTTCGCAGCTAAACAGATCCTTTCTTGTTCTCTGCTCTCAAGTTTCATTTTGCCACATGTGTGAACAACTAATTCAATCAAACTCGACTGCTGAGCAAGAGTTCCCCTCACACATTGTCACTCTTTGGAAAGATTGCTTGGACACTTGTCTTCCTTCTTCCTAATTTCTCTTGTACATTGAGGAAAGAGATCTTGATATGGCCCACCTCTAGGAAAGGGTCACTCACCTAAACTAGGTGTTTCCCAGCTCTGGTAAAATTCAGCATTTAGAAATAGCATTAGGTGTAAAGTATATATTTCCTGTAGCATTTATGATGTAAATGTGGATACACTGTGTTAGACCATGAGAATGACAAAACAAAACTTATTAGGAGAGAGAAAGCACAAAGAAACCACATTATACACCTTTCAGTAATTTTGAACCTGTGAAGGTTTATGAACTTTGCGTGGAATAAAGGCCTGACAGAATCAAGACTGAAAAAGGGTTAGAATTGTAGTGAGGAAGCCAAGGAAGATAACTGAAGGATTATGAAGACTAGCTTGTTTAGTGGGGTATGGAGAAAAACCAATATTCTCCTATTGGAAAAAATATAATTAGAGAGATGTGTATATCATGATACAGCAATGAGGAAATATTCACATGTATTAGGAAATATATCCCCCCCAAAAAAGAGGAAATCAAAGAGCATAATATTGGTCCTGGTAAAAATTTTTAACTATGCAGGGATGCTTTCTGGAATTCATGGCTACAGTCATCAAAGGGTCAAACAAGAGTGTTGGAGTTTGAACCCAGTGGCTTCTATAATGGCCAATACCTCCATGTCAGATATTGCCTAGCCAGCCAAACAGGAATGTGATGGGAAGAGGATAGCTTCCCCACCTTGCCCTGCATGCTGCACACAGGATTATATGACCTAGGACTCTAAAGGGATTTTGTCTAATGCTAGGGTCACATGCTGCTCAGGGCTTAATACTTTCAAGTTGCATTCAAAAAAAGCACCATTTACAGTATCACAGTATAGATAAGGCTGGTATCCAATTTAACAAAACATCTCCAGTGCTCCAAGAGGAGCAAAAACCACAGATATCAGGAGTCAAAATGAATAAAAAAACCCCACAAACTAAACAAAATACTGAAGTCTTTTGCATTAGCTTATCACCAGGTTAATTTTAGTCATGGTTTAACCAGTTAGTCCACAGTAGATTGTTTCACACCCACTTGGCTTTATAGCTTGATGCTTTCTGTTCACGGGAAAATTTTTCATAAACATCCCTGAGGAAACACCAAGAAGCACTTTTCCTCCTATACCAATCCAGTCTATCTTCAGTTCCTCAGAACTCACTGCAGCCACCTCACAGACCTATCCTCTGAAAAGGGAAGAGAAGGTTCCTGCCTACCTAACAGTAGCTCAGCAACCCAAGCTACCAGAACAACCTTACTACACTTAACACTCTCCCTTTTTCTATCCAATACATTACAAGGAAAAACATCTTACCTGAGGGAAAGAAAAGGTGTGGCAAAACCAGCAGCCTCCATCTCAGCACCTTGAACTTCAACAAGAAAAAGAAAAAAAACATCCTAACCCTCTATCCTGAGAGACCCAGAAGCTGTAGTGAGCTTATATACTGCTAATTTCAGGAGTCACAGGTGTAGATAGCCTCAATTACCTCACCTGAGAGGGGAAAGTAGTAGAAAAAAGTGCCTTGAACAAGTCCCTGTGTTATATTCCTGCTGTTGGCTAGGGCTTGGGCTGAGAGGTAAACCATTGAACTTGGGGAAATAACAGTGTGTATATGGCTTTTTTATTATTTTTTGCTTACCCCTACATACAAAATGTATCTGTACTGTTTCTAGGTCATCAGTCTGCAGATCTGTCTCAGTCATCTGGCCAGGGTAATTCCAGAAGAATAAATAAGTGAATCATGGTCTTTGCAGACATTGATGTGAAATAACTCCCCCCCACCACCTCCCTTGGCTTTTCTGTATTTCCCGAGCTGAGGAAGCCAAAGCCCACAGCAGTGAGTGTGTCTTGGTCATCGACTGTGTCACCAGATAGCCTTGCAGGAAACCAACTTGAGCACAGCTCTGCTGCTCCTGCATGTGGGGGCAGCTCACGCTCAAGGGCTGTGTCAGACCCACTGCCTGGTCAGGGGTCTGGATACGCCCCCACAGAATCAGGAGACAGTGGGTGAATTCATGCCTGTAAGGGTTGCACAGTACAGGCACATCTCCTGCCTACAAAGGATGTCTTTGTATTTGCAGAATTCTTAGATTTTGAAAATTAAAGCAGGTAGGTAAGAAAAGGTAAAAAGAGAAGCTTGAGATAGATTTCTCCTACATGTGGGCCCACGTCATAAATCCATGCTCTGCACAGGGCCATTCAGATACGATTTTGTGAGCCATCCTACCCAGCAAAGGAGAGAAGTAGGTGGAAGGAGCTCTGTTACAACCTCAATTTTCAGGCTGAGACCCTTGAATTCTGTGGTGCTAAACACTGCATTATTGATTTTTGGTCTCGCAGGATTTGTGAACCTAAGGTTGTCTCTGGGACTCTGGTGGGCACAACTTCAGAGAGCCTGCAAGCGACAGAGGTGCCAGAATAAAGTTCAGAGTGATATAAGCCTCAGCTTACTTTCAGAGTGAATTAAACATTAATATCTTGGTTGTAGGAAGACTCTCATTTTAAAAGTACCTTGCTTCTCAAGATAAAAATGAAGGTTTTCCCTCTAAAAATCCAGAGGATAAGTATTTAGCCTTTCAGAAAATCAATGAGAAGAACAAAAGAATTTCCATCACCTTTTAACCAACTCAATTCTCCAGTCAAAAAACAGAGAACAGGAGAGAAGAGCTTGGATTACAGCCTTTTATGATCTTAAAAGATTTGCTCTCCTTGATATTTCTGGGGGAAGGGTCCTCACACAAGGTTTCAGGAGCTCTGCTGAACCTGTGCTTACACAGCTCTTTTTTAGGCTATATGGCTCAGACGAACCATTTACGTCTCTTCCAGAGAGCTCTTGCAGCCTTCTGAGCAACCGAGTTCAGTGCTCCAGATCATCAGGAAGGTTAACATTTCCTTGTCTTTAACTCCCTACTGTTTACACCAGGAAACCCAAAGCACTCCCAGGATCCTACAAGGCTTGCTATTTGTAACTATGCTCTTGCCTATTTGTAACTTTTATGATGCATTAAGATGGGACTTTCCACCCATCTGGGCAGCACTCGACTCTGGTCTAACTTCCCAAAGATTGCATGCCTGCTGGGATCAGAGACCCCCACCAAGCTGCCCCTTGCTGAAAGGTCTTGACAGAGAGATACACAAAGGAGATTTATGTGCAAAATGACCTCTTTTTTTTTCTTTTTTTTTTTTTAACTGGTTTCTTTCTCTATGCAATGTGATCATCATTAAAAATGTATTTCGCTAGTTACTCAGTGTGATGTTCAAAATTATTCTGTGAATAAATTAGTTCAGATCATTTCTCTGAAGAAGTTCTGAGATGAGTCAGATCTCAGGACTTGCCCACAGTTAGTTATTTTCTGCATTTCTAGTAATTAATGGAATAAAACTACTTGCAGTTTTGTATTATAATAAAATTTTCCTCATCCAAACATGGTGTAGAACTTGTTATGTTGTTACAACTCAACAGAATTTTTCCCTCCAATGGAAAACTGCTCCTTTGGAAATATTTTTGCTTTGGTAATAAATTATAAGAAAGTTACAAGATTTTATTTCTTTATATATGAGTCTATACTTAAATCTGCCATTGATTATCACTTTGTTTATCCACATTTCTGTGAGTTTGTGTTGGGTTTTAATACAAGGAAGCATTGTATTAGCATGCTGTAGAGAACTAGTGCTTTGATACTTACCCTGTGTTTATTCCCCATCAAGCAGGGTCACAGATTTTTAATTAATACTCAACATAATTCTAGTGAGTTTAAAAAAAATTAAAAAGCATAACTGAAAGTCCATTAATCTCTACGTATAACAAACGTGCCTAATAGCCTAAAGTAAGCAGTCATCCATCTTTTCAAGTGATCAAACAGAATGAAAGACAACTAGCCATAACATATCCAGTCTTATTTACTTACCCCTCTTCCTGTTCCCAGCAATATGCACAAATGGATCTCAGACTTCACCACAGTGGTCCAATTTCCTAGTGTCAGAAGAGCAAAACATTATAAGTAATGCTCCTCTCCAGGTTGCAGCTGATGTCTGTGCCCTGCTTGCACTGACCTCCAGCACCACATGGATGTCATTTCTTCTTGGAGCTGCTTCTGTGCCACTGGCACTCGTGGGTCCCCATACATCAGCCTTATGCCCATCAGCAAACAGACACTCCTGGATCAAACATCACAGATGTGTTCCCAGAAATGGGTAAGGTAGCCCCCAGCCTAATTTGGGATGGTTACAAAAATGAAGTGTGTAGGCCTGATCCAGCTAAACTCTTTGAAAGCCACAGTTTCAGGAGATGCACAGGGTCTCTGTAACTCCTGAGTATTTCCTGTTTCCGTGGATGCCATGTTAGGTGATGGTCCAGCTGCTATTTTTTCCCTCCAGTTAGAGGTTTAGAGTACTAACATTCAGGGTACTGTTTCAGAGGAAATGGTGGAGAATTGTTTCAGAAGCAAGTCCTGTAGATAAATCATGGCAGGGGAGGGCAAAACAGCTAATAAATGTTTTGTGAACTATAGAAAAAAATATGGAAATATGGAGAAGAGTCTGGACAGGACTGCAGAAGGACATCCAACCACAGTTGAAGCAATCACACCATTTCGATAGACATTCTTAGAGAGTTTCCTGAATATGATCCTCACTCCCCAGCAGTCTGTAGCAGAGCTGAATGGTCCTTATTGGTTCAAAGCATTTTACCTAAGTCTAAACCAAATCTCTTACTGCCCTTCACAGTCTCTGTCTCTTGCTCTGCCCAGCAGGGACTCAATTGTTCTAATCAGGGATCCCTCACTCACTCTTGTTCCCCTCCAATAATACACAAAGCAGCTGGGTCTTTTACCACAGACCTCCAGGTCTTCTTGAGAGCCTTGGGAAGATTTTTGAGCTGGTTAGGGGACATACTCTACCAGCAGTTTTGAACTGAACATCTACAGTTTACTAGCACATGAGGATGGATCTCAATGAGTTGCCCATTCTCCTTACAGCACCATGTTTTGGCACTGGGCAGCACAAGTCACACACTGTTTCCATTTCATGTCATCTAAACACTTGAGAAAGTTATATGTATCACTAAAGCACACAAACTGCCACTTCAGATCAGGTTATTTCACAAAAATAATAGCAGAACAATTATGGGAAAATCTGACCATGGAAGAAATCAAGGTGGATTATGAATATGAGAGGGAAAAATAATGTTTTGGATTAGCAAAAAAAAAAAAAAAACCAAAAAAAAAACTAATTTTTTCCAGCAAAATGGAAAAGTTTTAATAGGATGAGTTGTCAGCCTTTTGCAAATTAAAATGAAGCTACATTCCTTAAGGGAAAATTGTTTCTAAGTGAATTAAAAATTGTTGTACTTAGAAAATCTAAACCATTGTAACTTTTCCCAGCTTGCTTTGTTTGCTTTAGCTTACGGCGGTCTGGCTTTATAGAACACATGCTGCATCACCTATAGGCTATCTGTCCTTTCTCTCCCCTTTTTCCTCATTGGTTCAGTTCATCTGCATATGGTTTCCAAGGATCCCACTTCTTCATGCGTTTGCAACTAGGGACATGGTTTGTGGAGAATGTCCTAGAGAGAAAGACTTCAAAGACATAGAACAAAGTGTAACTGAAGGCACTTTCCTGTGTCAGGAACTTCACAGTGCATGCTGCATTTGGTGCTAGCAGCTGCATGTACCCTGGTTAAACCTTACATAAACTGGAGGTAAAAAGTGGTATTAGCTCATTTGACTTGTTCTTCACAAACTGACCATCATGTTATTTAAATTCAATGTCTGGGGGGATAGCCCCCTTTTCTCATCGAGTCCTTGAGTCCTGTTCCAAGATCAACATTCATTTAAATGACGCAATCACTTTTACAGAGGCAAAGAGGCTTTGAGAGTCTAGGCTTTGGTGGTTCCACATTACTGCAAGACAGATATGTCTCCCAGTTAAAAAGGCACTTACCCCCACAGTATTCATTTGAGTCAAAACAGTAACCCCACTTCATGATACTATACCTTTCCATTAGTTTTTTTTATTACTCACTAAAAGCACATAGTTGTAGATGGGCAGTGAGTTTTCAGTGCTGACTAGTAGCTGGCATGGCAACAAAACATACACACTCATGTGGCCCTGCAGTGGGTGGAGAACACAACACTGACTGCTGCTGCATTTCTTCATCCCTCCTATTACAGTATCACAGTATTAGCAAGGTTAGAAAAGACCTTTGAGATCATCAAGTCCAACCCATAAGCCAACACCAACCCATCACCTAAGCCATGGCACTAAGTAGCTCATCCAGCCTACACTTAAGCACCTCCAGGGACGGTGACTCCACCATCTCCCTGGGCAGACCATTCCAGTGGCAAATCCCCCTCTAGAGAAGAATTTCTTCCTAATATTGAGCCCAAACCTCCCCTGTCTGGAGCTTGAGACTGTGTCCTCTTTTTCTGTCACCTGTTGCCTGAGAGAAGAGACCAACCCGTGCCTGGCTACAACCTCCATTCAGGTAGTTGTAGAGAGCAATAAGGTCTCCCCTGAGCCTCCTCTTCTCCAGACTAAACAACCCCAACTCCCTCAACCACTCCTCATAGGACTTGTGCTCCAGCCCCTTCACCATCCTCATTTGCCCTTCTTTGGACACATTCAGCATCTTGACATCTTTCTTGAACTGAAGGCCCCAGAACTGGACACAGTACTCAAGGTGTGGCCTCACCAGTGCCGAGTAAGGGGAAGGATAACTTCCCTAGTCCTGCTGGCTACTCTAACACCTTGATTTCCACTGCAACTAACTTTGCTCTTGGCAAATACTGAAATTTTCCTTGTTGGAGAGCTTTTTCCTTGTGGTTATTGTTGTTATTTAACAACATTAATATCCAAGGAACACTATAACATCTATTCCATGAGGAAAACTATGCTTTGTTGTAAAACATTAGGTCTGGCAGAGAAGCAGTTTTCAAGGCAAGACCATGTCTTTTGCTAATCCCAGGAAAACCTACCCAGTGTGGTCCGTCTTTGCAAAATTACACTTCACAAATGTGCTGTTGAAATGCCTTTAGACATCTTGGCAGCTGGGTTCCTCTATGGTTTCTCTGTGTCACTCAGGAATTTGAACAGCCAGTCCTCAAGACTGCAGCTGATGCCATCTTCACTACCTTCACTTCTGGCCTTCACTTCTTAATTTTTTCAAGAAATCACTATTGTAGTCTCAATAGTTTCTTTAATCTTCTTAATTTTGTGAATATGTAATTGAGTCCAGTCAGGCTATCTCACAGCAACAGTCTGAACTGATTTAAAATTATTAGAGGACCTTGGCAATAGATGCTAGAGGAGTATGAGGTGTTTATACTATGTCTGTTTGCTTATAGTGCACCTTTGCCAGTGTCATAATTCCATTTATGCATATGGATCAACTTTTTAATACCTTCCAGGAATAATTATTGTAATCATTTTATGTTCCAGAATGTGTTTTCAAATATGTTGCAATTGGATTGAAAAAGTTAAATCCTGTTTAGAAAAGTCTCATTCAAAGTTTATAGGTTTTAGCACTTTCAGAATAAAAGTAATTTTAGAAGTCATGATGTAGCAGTATCACAAATATCTTTTCAAAACATGAAGACATATATGTATTCCTCTGTGTTCTTACAGAACCTGCCCAATGAAGTGTGATTTCATTCTGCAGCTTTCAATGATACATATCTATATATACATGCATATGTACATACAATGAAGCAAAGCCCACAGCTATGTTCCAAATTCTTTTTCGTGATCCTGTGTAGGACTGTTTGAAATTTGTAATCATTACTTCTTGACTTTCATTTAGAAGTACATTCTGGTGCAGTTGCAAGAAACTGTTGGAGCTGTATGATAAGATGCACATATTGATAACCATGTAGGCAGGTAGGAGAAATTCATAGCATTCCTCCACTTCAGGAGGGGCAGTCCCATGCTTCTGAGTTTCCAAATACTAAACAATCATCCCTTAATAAATCAGTGCCAACTATTTCGTAATAACGACTTTCTTGATGGTCAAGGAGTGCTGCCAGAATCAGTAAACTCATTGTCTGTGTTAAAATTGGTCAACACTGCTATAAACCACAGAAACTTATTATCAGCTGTTTTGCACAGATGCATTTGCTTTTTTAACTTTTTAATTGTTCACTGAAAATTGACCTTTCAGTTGGCCATGAAATAAGTCATCTTTTTCATAGATAAACACCTGACTGAGATAGCACACAGCTCCCTAAACCTCTCAAGCCTTGATATCCTGAGAGAAAGGAGTCGTCTTTGCACAGCAGTCAGCCCCCAATTACTGCAAGAACAGCTACTATTAAAAATTTTGCTTTGGAGTGGGAAATAGCTTGTGGTTTTGCACAGCAGACATTTTTTGTGGCACACAGTCAGGACCACGTCCTCTTCTAAGAAGCTGGACAATTTTAGTCCTTGGAATTGGCAAGGCAGTGACAGCCCCTGGAGGAAGAGTGGCTGTGGACATCCCCCGGTGCCCCACTGCTTCAACGTGCCTCTAAAAATGAATACTCACATACTTGTTTTTCGGAGAACAGCAACAGGCTTGTTTCACAACAGCTTTTGCTCTACTTTACTTATGTTTCTTTCTCTCATTCCCTTCAAGGAAGAAAAGACATGAATCAAGCCTTTGTTCAAAGTGGCAGCCTACATGGCTTAACCCTCTCTGCCCCAGAGACACACACAGTCACAGCCTTCCGGACACACCACCTGTCAGGGACAGGGCACTCTTTGTAACCCACCTAGTCATGAAAAGCATGGAACCCCAGCATTATTTGGCAACTTATGCCTCTGTTGTTCAGCAATCTCAAAATAATACGTACCAAAGATAAACTTTAAAATCAAGGTGCCTATGTCCTGCTTGTGGATGAAAATTATGAAATACAGTATACATCACTGGTGGCTTGTTTATGCCTTACTGCTTAGAGTATTTTAACAGTGCTGGCTGCTGACGAAAACTGCCATTGCCCTCAGCAATAACACAGTCACACAGAGCATCAGTATTTCAGTTCTACAAACTTCAACTTTTTCATGTGAGGTATTTAATCACTGAGTTTTGTCCAAACCAATATGGCTCAGGTATTTTTTCAGGAAGATAAGACCAAGCAAATACTGACATGTATCCAATTGCTTAATTGTAGACTTGAATGGTGGAGCATACAGGTATCATCATTCATTTCAGCACCTCATCCTATCCCTGTTAATGGATGCCAGTCTGCCCGAGTTTGTCGCAATGTAGCCATCTGAAATTACTACTGGTACAATTTAGAAAGGAAAGAACCTACTAGATTTAACAAATCCACACTTAAGTGAATGCACTGATGAACCACAGAAAGAAAGAGACCTGGACAGTGTCTGTGAACATGAACATCAGAAACTGCAGCAGTCTGTTTTCAAAAGATATTGCCTCAGAGATATATTAGACAGCAGTTTTTCCATTGGATATTGACTCCATTATTTTAAAAAATGATTGAAACATTTCATAGAAAATACATTTAATTTGAAACTATAAAAATAAACTTACAGTACCACTTTTTAAAGTACTACACTTTTATTCAGTGTGGTTTTTTGACTTCCATTATTTTACTCCAAATGGGATGGAATCTACAATAGAATCATTAAGGTTGGAAAAGAACTCTAAGACCATTGAGTCCAACCATTAACTCAGCACTGCCAAGTCCACCACTAAACCATGTGATGTCACATCTACACGTTCTTGTAAATATGTACTTCAGGGCTGGTGATTCCACTACTTCCCTGGGCAGCCTGTATCAGTGCTTGACAACCTTTACAGTGAAGAAATATTTCCTGTTATCGAATTTAAACCTCCCCTGGTGCAACTTGAGGTCATTTCCTCTTGTCTTATTACTTGTTACCTGGGAGAAGACACTGATCCCCACCTTGATGGAGTGAGTGACACCAGCTAACCCCAAGGAGTCAAACATCTCATCTATATGTACCAGGCTGCTCCTGGCTGAGGCTGCAGAGTTCTTTGGCACAATGAGAAAACCCTGCAGAAGATCCACTAACAGTTATTATACTCTTGTGAGAGCTTAAATTGTATTATTTGTTGTTCAAGAACAAATTCTGTGAGTCTGGGGGGAAAACTGAAGTGAGAGATGACCCACAAGCCTAATCAATGGTCTGTCAAAGGAATTCCGTGGGTTCATATTTGAAGCTGAGCTGCAGTATCAGCACACACTGCAGAAAACGAGTGCATACAAAATGCATAAGATGAAGAGCGCAGCTGTTGACAGCCAGTCACAGAAACAGTTTGTTTAAAAATAAAACAATTCAAGAAAACATACTAACAACTTCAGTGACTTAATAGAAGCAGACACAAAACGTTATAAAGTGATAATTAAAGTGAACTGCCTGAATGCATAGTTATGTTGTGCAAGACAGATCAGTTTGGAAATGTACAGCTTGTGATGAAATATTTACTTGTTCCATGCCATAAGAACACAGAACATTGAGTTTTTGTTCTGAGGGCGTGGGGGTGTTTGGTGGAGCCAAGGTCCTGCTTGTCAGAGGGCACAGTCTTCTGGCAGGCAACACCTTCTGATAACAATTCCTTTCCTCCTGCATGGGAAGACAGACCTGGGGTGATTAATTAATTACTCAGACCAAACAGATCTATCACAGTACTGAACTTCAAGCTTTCAGTATTTGGTGGTGACTGTGACAGAAACAATGCTAACACTGGATAGGTGGCGCATATTTGATATCTAAAGCCTGCTGGGGAAGAGCAGCAGAGAGCAACATGTGCATGAATGTGTGCCTGTATGCCCTGGACTCTGACTTTGAAAGGAAGCTCTTTATGTGGGAGAGCTGAATCTCCAGCTTTTTGGGGGTTGGGGTTTTTTTGGTGGTTTTTTTGTTTCTTTTTTTTTTTTTTTTTTTTTGCATAAGAGCTCTCTGGCAGTTTGCCTGATTTCAGAGCAGGGATATTTTGCAATTATTGCTGCCTGTTTTGTCTTATTCTTTTTTCCTGTGAAACACACTGTAGCAGGATGAGCCCTTGCTGTACTCTCTTCTCCCACCTCCAGGATAAAATCCCATGGCTGCAGAGAGGCTGAGGAGGCAGCAGAGAACTTGTATAGAAGGAAGAATTTTTTAAAATGTTTTCTGCCTGCTCCCCTCAGCTATTTCATTAAAATTGCCCCAAGTCCATGGAGCTGTTTCCCTGCAGACAGAGAGAACAGCACTGTGGTCCAGCAGAAATAATTTGGCTCACATTTCTTAGGAGGGGAATCTGGGTAGAGGCCGATGTATGACTGATCCTTGCAGCTAGGAGCTTTCCTTTTAAGTGTGCAACATTTAAAACATAAGTAATGTAAGTTACCCCCTGTATTTTGTCTTATGCTCTCATATTAAGATTAATTCTAAGTTCTTGTGTACTCTCAAGTTCATTCACACAGAAAAGCAAAATCTTAACAGTGTAGCAGTAAACTTATTTTTCACTAATAAAACTGCAAATCAAAAATGCTCGTTTCATTTGGATAAAAGTTTGTGTTAATATGCACTAACATTCACACCACATGGGTGCTTATCCATATACAAGTTTGTTCAAAACTGTTCAGAAAGAAGAGTAGCTAGCATTGTACATAAAATTGTATAATTAATATTTCTAATGGTTGGAAAAGATTAAAAAATAAAACCATGGTGAGTGGAAGGAAGAGAGATGGGGAGGGAGAGAGGTAAGAAAGTGCCTGATTCTAAAGATTAGAGAGGAGCTAAAACCAAAGAAACAGCACTGTGCTGAGATGCTAAAATTCGAAACATGCCTCTGGAAGACAGACTAGGTGCACTACAGGTTAGGCTTTTTGAAACACAAAGATAATGTCTTGTTTGTTTTTAAAGGACATAGCAACTTGAAAGACTAGCAGGTACTCAAGTGTGTCTTGTATGACCAGTAGGCATTAACTACTAAGTTTTCCAAACCCTTCCAAGACACTGGTGACCTGTTGGACCATTGTTACAGTTGCAAAGCAGCAAAAAAAAATAGCAAGTGAAGTGGCCAGAGCATCGTTCCAATGGCACACAGAAGAATTCAGATCAGTAGTACCACCTTTGGGAAGCTTGCCCATACTAAGAAACGCAAAGCACATATAGCCATAACCTCAATAAATGTATAGTGAACTGGCAATCCTCATCACTTCATTCAGTAAGGGGACACTCACTAATTTATTTGTCAGAAACTTTGGGAAATAAGAACCAGATGAGTGTGATCTAAGCCATAGGACTTGTTCTCACAGAACTTTGCAAAATAAGAGCAATTAAAGAAGAAAATAACATACATCCTCCTGAAAGGGAATTAGTATTTCAAAATACTATTAAAAAATAATCACAAGACCTACTCAGGTAGAGAAAGGACATTGTGCTCTTTTTGTGTTTTGAGCAGACATACCCCACCTCTACTATTATTAGGACTCTGTAGCAGGAGCAGAAAACCAGATGGTCAACCCCAGTCTCAATAAATGGGGGCCTTTCTCTGTGCTGTCATCTGCTCATCCAGCCCCTGAACTACGAACTCCAACAGGTTTTACCCTGGCTGGATGCTGGGGACCCGAATGGTCACTCACTCCCAAAATAGTAAGATGATGAGGGTGGGTTGGAATAAGGCAGTTTAATAAAAGCAAAAATAAAACAAAGCAAAAGCATGTGCAGCAGCAAAGCAAAAGAACTAACTGCTCAGACAGACCCAATACACGAACCCAAGACTCATGTGATGAAAGAAAAACAATTTAATGGACAGATGGAATTGTTGCTATTTAAGGAGAGATTACAGAATCACTGAATATTCTGAGTTGGAAGGGACCCACAAGGGTCATCGAGTCCAACTCTTAAACAGCACCACTGCCTCCCTGGCAGGAATCGAACCCCCCAGTCTCCTGCATGAGAGGCGAGGATACTCACCACTGTACTAAAGTGCATTTTTGATGTTTGTCTGTGTCATTTATTTAGGTCTGCATGTTTTTTAAACACTTAGTAAGAAGAATGGGGGAAAATAATTAAAAATTGAATGATTGCTCTCTTCAGCTAAAAGGTAGTTTTTTCTGTTAGGCCTGAAGAATTTCACATGCTTATGTACTTATGTATGCCACTATGAATTAAAGCAGTCTCAGAATTTATTCAAATAAAAATTGTTTAGAATTTATTAATAGTTAATTTAGTAAATTGCAGTATTTTTTCAGTATGTTCAAATGTTATTTGGAAAAATAAAGGAATTCTTTTAGTGTGCATTTAAACATCCTTCTCCTTCACATCGATAATAACTATGATGTTGTAAAAGTTGTGTAAAGACAACACGTTTGTAACCAGTACAAGAAAGAAAGAGGGTACAGAAAACATTCACACTAAGGACAGAAAGGCTTACTGGAACCAGTGGGACAAGAAAGAAAATTATGTACATACTGAAGAAAACTATGCATTATTAGATCCTAGGGATATTGTAATCATTTGGGATTTATATAGACCCTGCCCTCCTTCCCGTGCAATGGCCTGTTGAATCTCAGCCTCTGCTCTATGGAATATTCAAGGATTTCTGAACAACGAAGCAACTCGAAAAACAGTAGAGACTCATGAGTGCGCTTCAAAGAGCAACATTTCTCTGGTGTATTTGATGCTTTGATGGAGTCTGGTATATTCGATGGAGAAACATTTTGTAGAGTTTATATACTGACACTTAGATTGTCTTCCTTAACTTACCTTATCTTAGGTGCTTGTCTTTACAAATCCTGCACCTTCAGAGAAACAGGCATTGTTTTGTCCTTGTATTACAGCATGCTTACCTGAGAAACAGCCATCTGATGGCAAAGCAAATTTGTATAAAACAGCCACAACAATATATTAAAGAGTGTGCACCTGAGACCTCAAAGTCCAGCTCATATCTAGGCAGCTCCCCAAGATCCTTTGGAGAAGATCAGATGTAAATAATAAGGGTCAGGGAACAACACAAATAAATGCTTCTGGCTTGTCTAAGAAAGCTTTTTTTGCTATTTTTGATCTTGGGTTCCGGAAAATTAGAGAGTGTTGATGAAAATCTTAAATTTGCTGCTGTAAATTTCAATTTTGCAGATCCAGCCTTTATATTCAAAGAACCTCCCACACTGATGATATCAGAGATAGCCATCTCAACACCTATATTTCAATACTAACACATGAGAAGTTGAGTAATTCACACAAGATAGAACATCAAATTGGTACTGTCACACAGGTGGCATCTTGGCAAAGGTTTTGACCTTCAGCAATTCCACCTAAGACAGCTTTCTGGGCGAATCCCAACATTTGAGTCAGCTTTCTAACCTGGTAGCAGTTTTTAGAGGATCTAGTGCTGCTCCTTCCTGTTTTAATATAAAGTACTCAGCTTCCACCCTCAGTCAGTGGAGTTTAATTTCACTCTGAACTCTAAACTTTCTGTGAGAGAAAAACATGGACTGGAGATGCAATTCTATTTTAAGCAACTGAGTATCGGATAATGAGTAGTAATTAAATTAGAAATTGATAACATTTAACTACCTAAACCTTTCTCTAGCTGCTACCTCACTGTAAAAGATGGCTGAGAAACTGTTGACTGTGTGACTTTGGGACTGAGGCATGTGTTATAAAAAAAAAACTAAGATAATTTTAAAAGTGAAAAGAGAATTCTGAAATCCTTTCTGTCTTGCATTCTGGTTTCTTAAATTTATTTGTGGGGAGGGTAAACAAGTAAATATTTCAAGCTATATGGAACTTCCCAGGTGGTGAGTCAAAGTTTTATCTACTTGTCAGACACTAAATCATCTTCCAGTAAATACACTACAGCCAGCTGTGCCATCCAAGGTCAGCAGGTACTACCCAGTACCAGTCAAAGTCCATTTCTTTCACTTCCTCCTGAAGTCACTGTTTACCTTTATCACACAATCATTGAACCAAAATGTAACAAATTTATAATAGACCCTTTCAGATTTGACCACGTGAAGAGAGAGTGTCCTCTAATGGTGTGATACTCCCCATGTGAAAGCCTTCCAGAGAGTGAGGAAGATGCACAGCAAACAGCAAGATATTACATTCTCTAGCACTTTGTTAGCAAAAAAAGGCTTAGAACACTGAAAAATACAAAGTCCTCTATGCAATAGCATTTTGCAAAATTAAAGTACAGTCATCTCCCTCCTTCCCTTCAGAAAAACACGAAATGAGACTGCTGAATTTTGAGTTACAAGATTTAACAACGGAGCAGGAAGGAAGCGAGCTGTTTGCATGCATGTGATTGAAGTAACAGTGTTTGCTCTGTTATGAGCCAGTCAATGAAGGGTGTTTTTGTTAAATTGGGAATCTGAAGTGTGGCTTCTATAAAAAAACGTAGCAGCAGACTCTCAAGTGTGTGTGTGTGTGTGTGCGGTCAGTCGCAGGAAGCAGTTAACTAAAAACCCTTAGGGGTATTCTACACTGCAGAGAAAATATTTGTACCCTGTAATGGCAAGAGTTCATCTCAGACACCCACACACATGCGCCTCCAGCCTTTAGTCAGAAACTAGCGAGTGAATCAGTAAAACGGGGTACTCAGACTGTCTCTGCACAGAAGTGAAATGTTTGCTATCCAAACAAACACAAACACTCCGGGGGTAGGAATATGAGATTCGACAAACATGCAATGCAAAGCATCAACATCCCAGCAAACCCCAACACCATCTAGAAGGACAGCTGGGTAATAGCAAAGACAAGTTTGGATTTGGTATGTTGATTATTGGAGAGTTAAAAGAACAGTCTTACCACCAAATGGAAGTGTTGTCTAGTAAACATCATCCCTTTCAATGCACTTTTACCTCCTGCTTTCAAAAGCTTAGCCATGGTAAACAAGGTCTGTATCCACTGTCCAAAAAGCTCCTGATGAGCCCCAGTTTGCTAGAGGATTTGTCATCAAATCTGATTTCTGATCAAATCACCCAACTCCCGCCAGAATGATAAGACAGCGGCAATAAACAAAATGCAACAGTTCAGTCCAAGGCCTAATTTACTTTGGGGATTTCCTACAGAAAATATGAAATTAGCTAAAAGTTCAGATGGCAGAAGTCTCACATCCATCTCGGTGTACACACCACTGGGACACTTCTCAATCATCAGAAGTGCCAAGCTGCATCAGGCTATGTAATTCAAAATAGTGACCACCAGCTTTAGTCTGCAGGGTGGGCAGTGGGCAGCCATGCCAGCAGCTACCCCTCACAAAGCCCTTCTGCCTCACCTCTCACTGCTGCAGGCACTGGCTCACCACGGACTTCCTTACTACTAGTGTCATGTCATGGTGGAGAACTAACTTCAGAAGCTGCAATATCCTTGCTTCTCTTTGCCTAAACCCGGGGAAGCTCTGGTCAGGGACAGGTCACCAGTGGGACAGCAGGACGCGGCACAGAAGAACAAGATGAGAAGTCCTGGCAGAGATCAGAGAACAAGCAAACTCCATCCTCAACATCAGTAGGTTCCTAGGATCAGTTTTTCTAGCATCAGTTTCCTACATTCCCAGCATCCCCCACTGACAGAGGATGCAGAACTCCTCCTCATGGTGTTTCCCAGTGGACAGTCAGGATGGGGCCACCAGCATTCAGGTGTTTCCAACATTATGACATGAAACTTAGCTCTGGGCAAGAGTGGGAGACAGCATTTCCAGCACAGAGAATGTGATTGCAAGCGGTCATAATGCCCTGCACCCTTCATCCCTTTATGGGTCTGTTGAAGTGGTCCTAGACCCACAGGGGCCAAGGGTGCACATGGAGGATGGCTGAGTGTAAGGGCTGGTACCAGGGCAGAACTCAAGGGAGCTGCTTCCAGCTAGTCCATGACAAGGCAAGCGCAGGAGAGCTTGCTGTCACATTTCTACATCATTTACTCTTCCTGCACCATGAGTAAAAACTGAGTAACAGCTGCCTACAGAGGCACCAATACTCTTCTCCCACACACACACAGAGTTTAACATCCGAGCATGCTGGAGCTGCTCACGGCATGGGAGGGTCAGGCACTCGGCAATCTGCTGTACACCTGTATGGCAACACCTGATGGAAGTCTACTACAATATCTTGATGTGAGTCCCAGGAAGGTTTCCTAGTAGTACTTCAAGTTTTGAGAGGGAGGTTGTGTAATCACTTTAAAGTGAGATCCCAACTCAGCCCAGCTTGCAGTTCAGGAGGGCACAGACAGCTCAAAATAACACCTTTGCTCTTTCTAGAAGAGTAGGAAATTACCGTTGTTTCGATTTGTGGTATGGCTCGACTGCAGTGTAGCCTGTGGCATCTACCCACTCTCTCAGAAGTGTTATGTGAAGACGGGTCCCATCACTGGCTTCAACATACAATCAATGGTCCAGGAAGACTGAGGAAGACCAATGAGTCATCTGCTTCTTAGTTATCCAGGAATATTTTTTTTCCATCTGAATTTGAGCCCTTATGATTCTTATTGCAAGAAAACCCAGTGGGACCAGCAGAGAAATTAGGGAACATGATGTAACAGTCCTTTAGGATATGATCTAAAAGTCTTTTCTTGCCACAAAATTCAAAGCAGCCAAACCACAGGATGAAAACAGCTCAGACCCTATTGTCTACTTCGCTGACACTGACAAGATACTGGTGAACTTCTTTCCATGGAAAAACAACTCCAGAGAGTCATCCCTCAAAGACGCTTTTTAAACTCTATTTTCCCCATTTTCTGTATTTATTTCCCCAAGTACGCCCTAAAGAACATCTACTTATGTACCATACTTTACATGGAAGCAATTAGTTTCAGAAATTAACCACAATCCACATTTAAATCTACATTGCACTTGTATCCAAATCATCACCATGTTGTTATGGTTGCATTATTTATTAAGACTTAACTGCTACCAGACTGTCTGGGAGGAAAACAACACTCTTAGAGGACCCAACAAAGTTACTATACTTGTAGTTTCATTCCAGTAAGTGAAACAGCTGCAGTATAGCAGTACAGCAATATGAGACTCTTTATATGCAACACAGAGCTCAAAAGAAACAAACCTTAAAGTGTAACATATTTCCAGACAAGATGTTGTTACCTCTGACATCGTCTTTATCAGAATGAATGTGTATCCTCCAAGATACGTGCCAGGTAAATCTTCTCAAAGATGACAAAGATGGAAGGATTTATTTTTTTTATCATCTACACAGCTGTTCAAAAGTCTGTTTGAAATCCCAGGTCTGGTTGGAGAGTAACAATACTCATAGTTTCCCTGAAACAAAATCTCTGACAAGAACTTCAGTTAGGAATATGCTGTGGTGGTTCATGCTGGATGCACAGTATTGATGAGAATAGCTGGCATCTCCGGCAAAGCAGTTTCCTAGGGACCAGAAAAACACATAAAACAAAGTAATAAAAGTCTGCTATCAGCTGTTTGGCAGCCAGCTTCTCAATGAGCACCTTCTTTTCTTTCCTACCCAGATAGCTCCAAAGACATCTTTGCTAGGTGTTTCTGCTTAAGTTTACTTCAAGGGATCAACAGATGTGGCAGATATGGCTGTATTCATTATGAATTTTTGTTGCTTAACTGGTTATAAGATGTCTAAAGAGTTACGCTCAAACCTACACAGTAGGAAACACAGCACTTCCCCTGCACCCTGGAAACCCCCAAAGAATTTTGATTCAGGTCCAGGCTACACCCTTA
Source organism: Pitta sordida (assembly GCA_013390025.1). Taxonomy (NCBI): domain Eukaryota; kingdom Metazoa; phylum Chordata; class Aves; order Passeriformes; family Pittidae; genus Pitta; species Pitta sordida. Next base: position 868,048 of record WEKX01003762.1, on the reverse strand, counting down.
TACCTTTTCCATACACTGTCCCATGATTCTCAGAGATCCTCCAGTCAAAATTCTGCTTATAGATAGCAGGAGTATGAGATGGATCCATGCTGTGGATTAGGAGCCATCCATTCCTTCCTTGGGCTTGTCTTTTCCATGTGTTCTTTCTACCTACAGGAAAACATATCAGAGATTTAACATATTCATATACACCCATGCACAAGCACTTCTCATCTTTGTGGGCTGACTGCCTTCTCCACTCAATTTTCTAAATTCTAAATTCTAAATAATATGGTAGATGGAAGAACAAAATGGTGCAGCCATATGATCTATGTCCTAGTGTGTGATGAAGCACACACATATTGCACACATTGACTCAAGCCTGCCCCTCTCACTTCTCAAGTCAAACCTTCCCCCTGGAATCAACTGGCTAGAGGTGTTTTCCTGCATGCCATGAGAAGACAGGTATGCCAGTGTCCACAGCTACTCTCTGTTCAGCATTTGCAAAAATCCCTTAATGAAGAAAAAGTATGTGTGTTTGGGGAAAAAAGAAAAATAATCTCTTTCTTTTGTGGTGTTAGACTTGATCTCAGCAGACCATGGCCTGACACTGACCTAGATGGCTGGAATTGCTGGCATGGCTGAAGGGGTGGCTTAATCCTTATCTGGCCTTTGAAAAGAGTTTTCTTCTTTCCTGTAGATATCAGTACTAGAAAAGACAAGATAAATAACATGTGTCAGGTGGTTTTCCCCACTTCTTTTTCCTTTCATGACCTCACTCTAAGGAAAACGTCTTTGACTTTTTTCCCTGCAAAACCAGCGGAAGAAATTAGGGAGCTCAACTCTGAACTGAAGCTAAGAGGAATCCCTGTCTTTACAAATAGAAAAAATCCCATTGTGCTTCAGATATACTTTAAAGAAAGTTTGTTAATACTGTATAACAGGAGCTATTTCAGAAATACAGGATTGTCTTGATGCGGAAAAAGGGAATTAAAAGAAGACAACTGCCAACAGCTGAGAGACATATCTCATACAAAGACAATACATTACAGGCCAAACATACCCTTTCAAGCTCCTCTGCAGACCTGAACTCTAAGTCTTAATAGAAATAACACTTTATTAAATGTTTATTAGGTTAGTCTAAGATCACAGTTTTTCTGATAACACACTGGCCAGTAAGCAGATCACCTTTTCTACAAATTCAGTATATCTGCTCTTAGAGAAGAACTGAAGGAGTCACTTGTTTAGATGTATTGAAACATTTTCTATTTCTCTCTCTATCAGAGGGATAAAATTAATCTAACCACTTATATCTATCCTATCACTTTAAATCAAACGTATCTATTAATTTCTAATGCTCCGTTCGGCCATGGCCAACTTTGACACAAGTAAATGTGTAAAACTACACATTACACTCACAAAACAAAGAGCCAATCCACCAGCGTTTTGACTAAGTGCTTTTTCTGGATTTGCAGAAAATGCTCATGCCAACTGGAATCACTTTTTTTTTTTTTTTTGTTCCCCCAGGAACATTCAGGTTTGGTGCTGTTTTGTCTTTGGAAAACTTCAGACCTGGACTGGCATCTCTGATTACTACACTGGAGCCCTATCATGTTCTCTATTTGGGAAATTATAGGGGTAGGCACCCAAAACAGGGAGCTTTAAGTTCAAGTACATATAGCATTAAATGTAGGTCTCCCATATCCTGGGGAAACAGTCCACCTACTCCTCCAGCTGTGGTTAATCAACCTCTCAGATTTCATGAAAAAAACCAACAAACTCTGACCCTCTTAATTTCGAGTGAGAACATTGCAGTCGCCAGAATCCAAACAGTAAAGAAAATTCTCCAAATCATGTTGTTCTACCAACAGGGAGGGTATGTACAACTTGAACTTAGAATGCTTGGCTGGTTTTTTTTTCCTAAAAAAGATCATAGTGTCTGATAGTTTTAAAATAGCTTATGCAAAGTCAGGCTTACAAAACAAAATTGGAATGCACCCTGAATATAAACCCCAGGTTTATAAAAGGCATCATTATAATACATTTTTTGTTGTTGCTGGCTTTTCCTAATTAAAACATAAATTTTCTATATATCCAGGTCTAATTCCCAGGGCCCCAACCTTTTTGTCATCTCTTCTCTCATTTTTGGATTTGGCTATTTTTCCGTCATAAACTGGAGAATCTGAGTGGTCCACTCCCGAGGAATGTGCCTGGAATACAGAGCTGGGCGGAAGAGGCTTTCCCTTTTGCCAAGGGGGAACCACCCACACTCTGAGAACAGGATGGGGGCTCAGCCATTGTCTGAATGGCTCCACTGCCACCAGGGGAATGAAGTGGACACAAACAACTGGAAATGTTGCCAAAGCATTGGGCTCTGAGTCCTTCGTAGCCTGTAGATGGTGTAATCCTTTATTGTCTGCTGAAGTAGGTTTCCAATTGCCCGGTATTTGCTACTATGTACTACTAGCCAGAAAAAAAGTAAACACCACACAGATCAGTATGTTACAGCACTTTTCAGTCGCACCTCCCCAGTCAGTCCCAAAGGACGTGGACAACACCCACTCTGAGTACAATCATGGCCTGGGATTTTCCACAGCCCTCTCTCCCTTATTCATGCTTCTTTCCTCTCTCTCACTCATGTCCCAGTGTCCCCCCTAAACTCCCACTCTGACAGCTTGTCCGTCATACCAAAGAGCTATTGCACTTTGTGGAGCACATTTCTTCTTGCCCAGAGAGCATCTGCAGACCTGAGCAAGCTGAAGCAAAGCTGTGAAAGACACTGGGAGTCCAGAACAGCTGGAAAAGAGAAGGTGAAATTGTTTTTCCATATCAAGTGCACACTTAGCTTTCTTGGGCACTGACTCATCTTCATAGACAAGCCCTAGTGTTACTGTCATGAGTCATCAAATCAACTTTATTTATAATCACACTGCCTGATGTTTCAAAAACAAGTAAGACCTAAACCTTATTATAGCAATACTAAATGAGCTGATGGTCCCTCTAAGCTCATGCTTTGATTTGATATTCCAGAGCATGACAGAGTTTTAAAAGAGAAACAGTCCTGTGAACAGTGAGCACTGAGGCTCAACCTCCAGATCAGATCATCAGATCTCATTTAGTTCAACTCTCATTGAGTTCAACCAAAAGCACAATGGATAACAGTGTGCACTGCCCATTTAGATATACAGTGCCATGGTGTGAAAGAAAATAAATGTGTCCTACAAAGCTCTTCTGCACAAGCATCCTTGTCTCTCTGGTAGTTGTACATTTTGGAGTGACACATTTGCAAGTTAAGAAAAACAGTTCTTGGACTCAGGCATATATTTTAGATTTACTTGATACAAGCAGTTACAGACTACAACTTTTCCCAAAGCAGCGAACAGATGTGGACAGATATTTACTTCACATTCTATTTCAGGCAGTGCTGAATAGCCCCAGCCCAAAGGAAACATGACATATGTGAACAGCATCTGATTGACTGTTTCAAAAAAGTTTGACCAAGATTAACAAACTCATGGGATTTCCATAAGAGAGCCCCCTGATCAAATTTCAGGGACTGCCTCAGAAAACCTTCTTCATAAACTGTTCTCTCTTACTACTGAAAGCTACAAGTAGAGAATGCCCACCATTTATGTTACAGTGATGCTCTGCAGCACGATGCATCACATCAGGCTCTCAGCAAAGTGTTAGCTTTTCCTTCCTTACTTGGCTACATGCTTACAATCATGCCTAATAATGTCATATCCTAGACCTGTCTAAAGTAAGTACCAACAGCTCCACAAGCATGATCCCTGCATGACCTCTCCTTACTACCACCAGGGAATATTGACCTTTTCTGGCAGTTCACCATCAAAAAACATAGAAAATGTCATGGCACAAACTGTTCACACAATCAGTGCCTGTTTAGACTGTAAGAAATTATTAAACTATCCTTTTCCTGAATTGTATGGCACAACCCTGCAATTCAACTCATTGGGAATCAGAGAAGGAAAAGCTCACCAAAACAATGTCAGATGATTAACATCTGCCTTTCATCCCCACCAGAACATTCATTTTCTTCTCTTTTATTTCTCCTGACTCCTATAAATCTGTATTTATACCTGTTCCAACAACACTGCACAAACTTCTCCTTATTGATGTCTCTGCTCTTCCAGTCCCACTGTTCCTCCCGCTGCAGACTACAGCATCCACAAAACAGCTCACCAGCTGGCTGTGTGGGAAACCAAAATTACGTTCTCCCCAGGCTCTATGGCTACGCATGCCTCAGTTTCTCAGAAACCTGCTGTTTCACCTTGTCAACACTATTATCCTTAATAGAAAGATATAAAACCGCCACCCTAGAAGCTCGATTATGGTGGAGTTGTTCCATCTCCATCAGACTTCTTTGAACACCCTCCATCATGTAGCTTCTCTTCAGCAGAAAGTGGGAAGCTGCCCAGGCCGTGAGGATCCTCCCCTTCCAGCATGCCTGCCACAGTGACAGCCTGCCAACACTGTCAAACCCACTGCCTAGCCTACCTTCACGAAGCCTTCATCAGCAGATAAATGAGTCATTTCGAAGCAGGAGAGGACTCAGTAAACAGACACTATTTTCCACAGTCAGGAAAATAATGAACATAACACCCCATAGCTTTCCTTGTCCTGTTTCCTACTGCCAGTCATTGCAACACTACAAATTCCACAGATTTTTATCACAGTGTGAGGATTCAGAATTCTCTGAACCATTTTTTGAAAGAGAAGACAAATGCTCTATGAATGAGACAGGAGGTTTTTGCTCTCTGGGAATTCTGCCCAAGGAGCAGCTGTCATTGTGCAACACAGGGCCGGTGCTGGTCCTACATCCAGCACCTCCTCTGCTCCCTGCTGTTTCTGCTTCAGGCAGTTCGTCCTCAGTAAGGAGGGATCTGAGCAGTCCTTTCATGCTGTAGTGTCTGACTGAGAAACTGATTATCCCAACCTCATGTTTTCTTCCCTTCACGTAGAATCTGTCTCCAAAGTCACTGAGCCTTAGAAGGTTGCTGACCTGTCTTCCAACCTGCAATAGCTCCTCTTGCATTGTTGAAAGGAGACCTTCTCCTCTCAGACCTTGTGATGATAGCACAAGGAAAACACAGGTACCTGAAGTGCTGCCTGTGAAAGTTTTGAGGAGATTTGTGGACATCTTTTTACTGCACCTTCCTCCAAGTGGTGATGCTCAGCAAACATTCTGATCCATTTATAGTGGTGTGATCTCTATCACAAAAAGCAGGCCTCTGAAATGCATAGTCCTTCTCCAGGGATCTAGACTCTGCCTTACACTGCATCTTTTATGTTTTCTGTTGATGTGACAGTGCCTCGTAGTTCAATACCCATCCTAGGTGCTCCAACTGTTTTGCCTCTTGCCAGAGATGCTCAGGATAATTTCTGATTCTCCCCACATCCCGGCAGTTGGCTCTGACCATCAGAGAGTAGTTCAGTGAAGGATGATGCTCCAGAGGCTGGGGAAGCCCAGACTGCTGTCTGCAGAGGCCCCAGGAGCCTGGCAGCCTCTCCAGTGAGTGCCAGATTCACCAGCTCCCATGAAGCGACATGCCTGGATTATGTTGGATGACTCAGGCTCAGTTTTATTCCTGGGGAAGACACAAGGATAAGAACTCCACACACTCACTTACAAAAGCACAGTAATGGAGCAGAGCTATGAGAAGATAAAACCCAGAAGGAACTACTGAGGTAGTGCTTGGGCACTGTCTGAGCACTGATGCCCTGGACTGCTTACAGCTCACTTGCCCTGCAGAGATCTTGAACAAACTTCTCTCTTTTTCTAGCTGCTGGAGCAAGCCACCAGAGAAGCCACACACTTTTTCCATCCCCAGACATAAGAAGGAGATATCCTACCTACCTCCTGCTCCCTTTGACTAATTTTGTAAGATACTACGTATATGTTGATGCACACCACCCCCTCTAGGCATGACATACACACTTTTTAATATTTATTCAAGGCTGCCTTCCACAGCTTACAGACTCCTTCAGATACGACATATCATGAGCAACCATCACTGCACGCTATTTCTTTTTAAGACCTGCACAGGATGTATATATATCATAGAAACTCAAATACAGTTCACAATTAGCTGAAGCTATTATGCCACTGAATTTTTTCTTCCCTGTTCCTCTCCCCAAGGTTATGGTCACAGCAGTTTGTGGAGAGGATTTCTTCTACTTGGAAAAGGCATAGCTGCACAGTCACACTCACAGAAAAGCAGAGTCACCAGCATCTCATGCTCACTGTGCACTAGGGTAGGCTGAATTCATATAAAAAGTAAAATTACAATGCACACAACAACCACCTACACTGTGCACAAGAGGGACGTCATATCTCTGACGAATTAGCCATTATCATTCCCTTCAACATGCTCGTATCCTTATATCAGTCCTTGTTTTCTTAATTATAAATACATAAGGAAGGTTCCCACATTTACAACCTTAGCTCAGCATGGCGTAATATCAGGGAGACTCATATTTCTGTGAACCAAGTTGATATTCAAAAGTCCATGGCTAAATCTGAAACCATGCCTCCACATCTGCAGAGGTTATAGGGGCAGGACCTTGTTCTGGACAAGGGAAAGAGGAATTTGTTAGCAATTGGCTTTGGGCCACACTGGTGTCACAGACAGCTGGATTTAGCATCTATACAAATCATGAGGAAAAACCAGTGACTTAACCAGTCAGATCATGGACTCATCTCTGAGCTACATCAACTGCATCTCTCTGATGTCTTTCACGGGACCATAGAAGGGTTTGCGTTGGAAGGGACCTTAAAGATCATCTAGTTTCAACACCCTGCTGTGGGCAGGGACAATCTTCCACTAGACCAGATTCCTCAAAGCATCCCACTTCCAGGAGTGAGACATCCACGGTTTCTCTGGGCAACCTGGTCCAGTGCCCCACCACCCTCACAGTAAAGAATTTCTTCCTAATATCTAATTTAAACCAACCCTCTTTCAGTTTAAAATCACCACTCCTTCTTATCACTACACACCCTTTGGCAGTCTCTGCACCCCAGCAGACTGGTGGGGCTCTCTCATGTCCATCTATTCTCTCTGTGTCCCCCACCAAGGACTGCTGGTGGCTGCAGTGCAGTCTCAGTACTTGTGTACGTCACCTCCCTTCACCACGCCTGCACCGTGCCACCCTCCTTGCTCCCAAAAGCCTTTCACCCTCCTCTGACTGCCCTCAGGGAGCAGAAATGAGGCTCCTCAGAAGAAGGAGCTGTGATTTCAGGCTTTGGAGTTATTTCCACGCAAACTTATAGATGGGGATAGCTCCCAGCGGCTTTGGTGGGAAAAGCAGGTCATTTTCTGGAATTTATTTTTCAGTAGAAGTTTGCATAAAGTGAGCTCTTCTCATATACACAGAACTTTCAAATTAAAACGAGTTTTCAACAAATTCCCAAGCCATCTGTAAAGGCAGCCTCTTTTCAGAAGAGCCCTATTTCCTAGGAGCATTGAGGAAAATCGGCAAAAAATTACAAAAATGTGTTACGTGATAAAGAAAGCACTGGGGGTATATCAACATTCCTTTTATTAAACAAAGGTAGCAGATGCTAAGTTTAAAGTAAGACAAAGGAGAGCCTCCCTCAAACAATATCCCATTCAGCTGCGAGAATATTTTTCACAAGATATGGTGGAAGATAAAAGTTTATATAGATTAAAAAGTGATGGGATAATTACTGAAAGAAGAATGCATCCAGGGTTATTACATATATAGATACCAACTCTGAAGCAAGTGATCCCCAAGCCAAAAAATACTGGAGGCAAGGAAAGTATTACTCCAAGTGTTTTGGGAAAGTATCACTCCAAGTCTGCCTTGAGCTGAGAGAGTAATCCTACTACTGTACTCTGCAGTTCACCATTCCCAGGTTCAATACATTGTGAGCTTTTTTTCCACATATTTACCGTCCTTACTGCATTTATCACTACTTTGTGGACTGCACTTATCGCTGCATCTTTCTGGAACTGGCCTCTCACAATAGTCGATGGATTACTGTAATTCCATTTGGACACCTCTGTCACCCAGTGATGGAGATGAACTCTGATGTACCTCTTGTCCTGCTATGGGTACCCTTCGTACCCTCCAGGGTACGAAGAGCCAGAAGGGAGTGACTGGCGTGGGATGCTGGGCATAAGAGGAAGATGCTCATGGGCTCCCCATATTCAACCTAATGGTTATGCCCACCCAGCCGATACCGGCAGCTTGCCATCCTGCCCGCGAGGTGGGCATCAGTGATGGACAGATAGTGCAGAACAATGAGCGCAGCCAATGAAAGAGGCAGAGGAGTTTCTGGCAGTCTCAAAAGCACTTGCAGTCGCCCTGCACTCCTTCAGTGTGCTCTGCGGCGCTTCCTGCCTCTTACACCCTCCTCCAGCTCTCCCTGCCGTGTGTCCCACCCTGCACTAATCTGCACGTGGTGCTCCGTAGCCGCCAAAGGGAGGGGGCACCGATGGGAGGGGGCACCGACCTGTCTGTGGTGCAGACGTCCTTGAAGAACGGGACCCAGCAGATCCTCCGACCGCTGCCGATCAGCGCTCCGGGCGTGTGCGGGGCCTCCCCGCTCTCCCTCAGCCCCACACGCATCGTGGCCCCCGCAGCTCTCCCAAAATCCCCCCTCCGTGCCCCGACCCAAGGGGTCTGGAGCTGCGCTGGCTCCTCCCGGGCTCCCAGGGACAGGTGGGCACCGCCACCTAGGGATAGGGACCGGGCTGCCTGGCGGCGTGTCTCGGGCACCTCCGCCAGCACCAACAACAGCGCATGGAAGTTCAGATCACCTTCGTTTTTGGGGTACTCTCAGTTTGTTTTTTCCCTTCTGTCCTGTGCCGTTTCCATTTTCAGTGTCAATCGCAGTGACTCTGAACGCACGACTGAAGATCTGTCTGATTGCTTCAAGAATACATTGTCACCTGGGTTTCCACCTTTCCAAGAACGACTTTTTTCTTGAAGATATCCAGACTAAAGCGACTTGGCACAACCTGAGTTCTGCAACCATGCTCAAGGGTCTCCCAAATTCACCGTCAGCTCCCACCCCTTACCCCTCCCGACGCTTGAGGTAGACTATATCCTTCCTTGCACTAACATCTCCACCTGTCGTCCTGTCTGCTCAGTGGAGAATCCCCTCCTTCCCACCCTCCCGCCTCCATCCTGCTGTAGCATAGACTGCTTAAAATCCACAAAGTGCTTCGCATCCCTCATGTGGCCCTGCCTGCAAGCCTTCTCCCAGGACACACTGCATTGCAGTCCCAGTCACATCCCACCTGCATTACGCACCAAGCAAATGGATATTTCACCTTTGACATTCATCTCGTTCTGCCGAGAACCTGCTTCACACCGGAGGGTGCCTTTCTGGTCAGCCTGAATTACCTTCTCTGCTCATGTAGAGGTTGAAGCAGCAGCACAGTGGTTTGGAGACTAGAAAAAGGAGAGGAATTATCCATCAGGAAAAAAAAAAGTTTTGGCTTAAAGGACGTGCAAAACAACATTTTATTTGCTAACCAGGAGCAGTTGCCTACGACTTGGAGTTCGCCAGTGCACACCAGGCAAACCCTCCCAACCCACTAGAAGCTCCTTGCTGGACATTTCCCCTCCTCATCAGAACATGCATGGTTGAGGACTGATGGGGTGATGCATCCCCAGAGTCCCACCCATCTCTGCAGTCTGTGATGCTTGCGGCCTTCTCCTCAGCCGTTCCATGTAAAATTGGAGAACATCACCACTCTCAAAATGGTCCTCATCAGCATGTGAGATAGTTTTCTGGCACTGTCTTCTGCTGCAAATTGTTAGGATTTCCAAAAGAAAAGAGCACTCTCCTCACAGATGCACATACAGCGTAAAAAGAAAACAATTAACACAATTTTGAAAGGCTCCGGTTTGCTTAAGGAAATAAACAACATTCAGACCTCAACTTCTCACGGTCCTGAGTGATATAAGTAAAATTATGTAGGGGCTTCTGAATACATCAAAATGCACGTGCACCTTGGCGAGACACTGAGGCAAAGCGTGAGACATGCAAAGACCAAAATAAATGGCAGCCCCATGGGGAGGCCAGCACACAGACAGGGAGGGAGAAGAAAAAGATTGTCAGCTTCTGGCAGGTTGCTTAACAGCAGTCTTGACAGGGAAACCCAAACTCTGCAGGAATTCCTGGGCTGTTGTCATCATTTCACAGCCCAGAAAGTTGTCTGGTTTCCAAATCCTCAGGGAAGAAAACAAGTCCTAAAAGGTTTGGATTTTCTTTTTGCCTGTGCTCAAACCCAGCCTGCAATTTCCTGCCCTCTGAGTGTGCCAGCCCAAGGAATATACACTGAGCAGATGCCTGACCCTGGTTAGAGAACAGTAGTATTATTTGGTTGTTACCAATATTTCACCTGCAGAAGTCAATACTTCTGAATTTGCCTGGGTCCCCCAACAAAAACTCTCCAAATGTGAGAGAAGATCACCTTGCTACTAGGTCCATGTCCCTTGTGCTGGTCACTGCAAAGAGTTGCTTCCCTTGGTGAACAGCAATTTTCACAGTTATCTTGAATAAAAGGTCATCAGAGGATTACATTAATTTTGATGTCAGTTGATAGCACTTAGACAGAAGTCCTCCAAGTTGTCTTCCCAGCTTTGTAATGAAGCTCTTGCTTTACTTATGAGTCTTACTAATTATGTTTCATCTTAGGAAACTGCCTGGGTACCACATGTTAACTTGAACAAGTCAAGTTAAAGTTAAGGGGGGAAAAAAGAAAATCAATCCAAAAGTCAATCTGGGAAGGAAAACAAAAGCCGGTGAGCAGGACACATCATGAAGTTACTCAGACTGTACGAAAATAGCAGCAGCTGGAGGAGGCCCTGATGGGAAAATGTGTTTTTGATAGCGCTGTCACAAAGTTTAGGCTTAGTTAGTAGCCTACAGTTTCATGCAGTGAAACTAATTACATCTCTGGCTAAAGAAATGTAAAGAGGGCATTCTGTTAATAAGGAACTTGACTTGTTCAGTGAAAAAAACCCCAACAAATAAGCCAAACCAACAAATAAAAACCACCATAAAACACAATAAAAAGGGAGGGGGGTTTTAAAGACTTCATAGATGTGAGGGCTTTCAGTCAAACAAGTTACTTGAAGGCAGAGGTTGTGTAATCACTAAAATGAGGTCAGATTGTATGAGGATCGAACAGGAAAAAGCACTATGGAAAAAGACTCTAAGAACCTGCTTGAATTGAGAGGCAAAATGAAGGTCAGCTGGCCTTTGTCGTGGTTTGACCCCGGCTGGATGCCAGAGATTCACCCACAACCTCTCCTGGAGGAAAAAACTGGAAAAATAAAACTGGTCACAGGCAAAAGCAAGGCAAACTACAAGTGAAGAATATAAAGGATTTATTTATTAACTAACAAGATCAGAGCTTGATGTAAGAAGNCCTTCACAGCTTTCAGCCTCTCCATACAGGCCCTGGTCCGGCACACTACATCTTGCTACTAAGTTTTTTTCCTTCTCTCCCAGACATGATTATTCACAGAGGCATCCCTATCTCTCTAACCTTGAATGCCATGGCAGCGACTGAAGCCCAGGCAAGAGCTGAGCTGTTAACCCCCTCCCTCCCAGAGCAGCAAAAAACCTAAACCAAGACAGTCTTCAAGACAAAAGAATAGATGACAGTTTGAGATGGATGCTACAGAGCACAGTAAAAAACTCATAAATCTACAGGAATTTTCAAACGGAAAACAAACTGGAAGGTGCAAGGGGCTATCTGCAAAATGCAGTCAGAAAGAGCCTGTGAGAAGCAAGTGTGTGCTAAGTGTTAAAGCAGAAACCAGTGGAAGTTCCAGCATATCTTTTGGACTTAGTAAAGAGAAAACCATGTTGAAAAAACAACCCAACAAGCAACAGTTAAAGAGAGCAAAGCTGAAGATACAGACAAAGAAAAATTATTCAGAGAACACACACTGAAATAAAGCTTCTCTGGGAATGGGTAAAGACAGAGCTTCCTTCAGTGGTGGGGATATCACGTGTAGACACTTCCCAAGTATTTACAAGTTGAGCACTGGCACACCAATTAATGGGCCCTCTGACATTGCTGCAAACCATCTGGAAGGAAAATCTAAGCTTATTAGGAACAGATGGATAAGAACCAGGTCAGCCTTCCCTATTGCTCCTATTCGTAAGCTATGTATATGTAAAAGTAACCCTTTAAAGACAGTTTGAGCTGGTCTGGGAAATAAAGCCTAGCACTCAACATGCCAGACAATAGGCATCATGAAGAAACTGCAAAAGAACAGGAAAAAATAGAAAAAGTTGTTCCTTGAGACATAAAAATCTAATTCCTACAGGTCTGTCTCCTGCAGGCCCCTAAAGACCCCTGCCCTTCCCAAACCCTTAGTCCCCATAATTACCACAGCTACACAGTAATTCAGGATCATTATTCCCTTGATCTAAAAACAGCCTTGTTAAATAATACAATAGTTGAGTATGCCACGCCAAGACCAATATCCATATTTTCCTCACCTAGCACCCATACAGTGGTTGTGCCAGGTTATGGGGCTCAGGTTGATTTTTAAAAGTTTAAATGTTTTGGAAAATAACATGTCATTCAGCATGTTCAACCAAGCATTAGGTTTCTGCAGTTTAATCATCCTGCAGCAAATTCTGTCACAATTGTTAAAAAGGTGTCTTACAAATGCTAAAAAGTCGAACTAGGCACCAGTAAATTAAAAGAAAGCCTAAAAACTTGCTGAGGTGTTATTTAGTAGCAAGTCTAGAACACTTGCATGGATCTCTAACCGACTGTGTTAAAGCTAGGGATGCTGTGAAGTTGTGAGAGCACCACAAGAAAATCAACTAGAAAATCAACTGCACTATGATGAAAAGACCACTTGAGCTAACATTTTGCAGGCAGAGATAAAGACTGTATGTGGAAGAAATACATTATTTATATGGGGACAAAATGAAATTGATGCCTCTGAATTGTTGCTAGTTCCTGAAAAGTAATTGCTAAAGAAATTACTGGAAAAGCTGCTTGTGTCCATAGCTGCCTCTCCAGGAGATCACAAAGAGAGTCTGCTGCTGCAGGATTAGCCCATCCAAATACCTGCCCATCCAGTGCTGGTCTGGCTGGCAGGGAAAGCAGCAAATCCCACAGAAATCAGTCTGGCTTCTCACAGCATTCCTCAGGCCAAACTCTTTCCATCATCATCTTGGTGACTCAAACTCAGTCCCATGTATCCGAGTCAGAAATCACTTAACCCTTTCCCAATAGCATAGGAAAACCTTCAATTTTTTTTCCCGGGCGAAAAGAAACAAATGCAAAGCCATGCTTCGTGCTTGCCAACTATTCCATATCTTGATGATGGCTTGCAAGAATTTCTGATCTAAAACGTTGCTGAGGGATGCTTTCTTTCAGTACTTTGGAGGCAATCAGGCACTCCAGAGGTAGGAGGTTTAGGCTGGGAGAAAGTTTTAGCAAATTTACAATACTGAACACAACTCCTATGAAGAAGCATTCACAGATTAAGTTGCTTTTCACTTATACTAGCAGTTTCTGCTCTCAGTGCCTCACTGACTGAAATATTCCAAAGTCTTTTGGCTTTAGATTCCCAAATCTGCTTGGGATAGAGGTTCAATATAATGTTATGCCTGTCAAAATTCATCCTGCAACCTGCCCCACTTCTTTATTGGTGTTGACACCAGCTGAGCTGAAAACTGCTCATGCTAAACACTGTATTTTGGGTTTGAGCTTTGTGAGGGTTTTAGCTAGGTCAGTTTTCAAGCAGGTGAATGCCCTGCATCTGCTCCTCCCCATCCTCTCCCTATGTCACTGGAGGCAGAACTGCTCTCTTGGGGCACTGACACAAAGGGAGAGTTGCAGAGTGACTGTGAAAGAGTGTGGGCTCCTCAGGGAGAGCTTCCATGTCAGATCTGGCACTCCAACACCTGCAGAGCCCACAGCAGTCCCACACCACAGCACACTGTTACAGCTGCTCACACCAGACCCTGCCTGTTTTTCTCAATAAAACACCTGGCACCTAATTCTGGAGGCAGCTGAAGCTGTGAGAAACAATCCCTGTAGTCAGAAATAGTTTTGACTTACTGGAAAATCTAATTTTCTTCCAAACTGTGCAAGTTTGCACCCATCCTCTGTTCTCTGCCCGGGCTCTTCTTTTCCAGATCCATGATCTCTGCTTTTTCAGTGGCTGGCCTGCTCCACAGCAGGCTCTCCCTTACTTTCTCCTGCCCCAAGGTGTTTGGCAATCATCAGCCCACCTTGCTGGAAACAACTTTCTCTCACATGGTTTCTTCTGTCACATAGAAGAAAGAGGGAAGGGCTTGTACAAGTGCATCATCCCACAGAGCATTTTCTCTAATAGCAAAACTCTGTTCCCAAACTCTCCATCTTCCAGCCTTTGTCCTGCCCAAAGGCTGCACATACAAATAAGCTGATGAAGCCATGGAGAAAATCTATTCAATGCTGCAAGGACCAAGACAAGGGGACAGCTGAAAATGCTAATTATTCAGTCTCTCTTCTTGGTTCCTTCCACCTATGGCACACTAAACTGAACCACTCGTGACTCCTTTGCTGAATTATGAGAGCTTATACATCAAGACTATTTTAAAATAAACGATAAATTTTTGTTTCCATGCCATCTGTCATCCCAAACATTATCCCACCATCCACGAAGTTTCAAGCACTCTGACCATCATCCAAGCTTTCTCCCCTCTCCATCCCAGTCAGAGCACAAAACCACTTGGACACTTCTCAGACAGAAGTGCCAAGCAGCAGCAGGGCAATACAAAACCCTGCAGGGTTGGAAGGAGGTGGCTGTGCCAGTGACCCTCCTCACAAAGACACTTTATCTCACTGCTGCAGGTAGGGGCTCTGCAGCCCTGGTGGGACGCTGCTGTGTGCCACTATTCAGCTCACCATGGACTTCCTCACTGTTGGTATCATGAGATGGTGGGGATTTAACTTCAGCAGCTGCAATATTCCTGCATTTCTTGACCTAAACCCAGCGGGCACAGAGGAAGGACAGGGTGTCATGGAGACAGTCAGACTTGACATAGCAGAACAAAGTGAGAAGAGATGTCAGCAATGTAACCAGGAAACAAAGCAAAGTTCTTTGCCAGTATTAATTTCAAAGGCTCCAGGATACAGGAGCTTCCTGCTACTTACTGGAAAGGCCATGATTTTTCTCTTGTGCATTATGACGTAGGTACTTTCATTTTTCTTTCATCCACATTGCTTGCCCAGTCTCCCTTTGGCACATCAGTACCATCACAGGCTGATTCCTATCAACCCTAAGTCATTGTATCACTTAGTCGTACACTCAGTGGTGCTGCTGCCAGCAGCAGTAGGTGTCACTGCATCAGGGTATGCAAGAAAGGTACAACTCTGTTCCAGGCTATGGCAGATGCTAATATTTAGCACTTTCTGCTGGCAAAAATCAGCTACCAAAAAACTATGTCCCCAAAACCATCAGGGGCATGTTATTTGTTCACCACATTACAAAGTGTTCTAAAGCTGCTATTAAAATTGAACAAAGATTTTTAAAAAAATTTACTAAAGAGTAATTTATTCAGTGTGAATTCAAGGGAGATTCCACCATTCATCACAGGACCACACAGTGGGTTTCAATGCTGTACTCCAAGATATAGGCAGGGTAAATTTGTTGTTTCTCAAAGATGACAAAGATGGAGGGGTCTGCCGGGTCATCCACGCAGCTGTCGAAGAGTCTGTTTGAATTGCTGGCTCTAGGTGGAGGGCGACAGTACTCAGAGTTTCCTTGAACAAAGTCTCCAACAAGAACCTGAGCGACAAACATGCTGTAGCAGCCATTGTGAGAGGAGCAGAACTCATGAGAGTAGCTGGCATCTCTGGCAAAGTAGCTTCCTAGGGACCAGAAAAAGTCACAGGTAAGGCAATACATCAGCTGAGGAACAAACATCTATCAGCTCTTTGGCAGCCAGAGATTCAACAGCCCCAGGTAGTCCCACATGTATTCTGGCCAGGATGGCAACACACATGGGGGTTTTTTCCAACCTAAGTAAGTCTGATTGATTTTGAAGCATCAACAAACTCATCATCTACCAAACACTGCCAACAGCCTCCCAGTCCCACCTGTCCAAGAGCTTTGCTGAACAGCAGATACCCAAGGCAAAGAGTCCCTCCTAGAATGGGATTGCTGTGGATTCTGATGCAGCAATGCAGGCGCATGCAGGTAAAAGAGCCCTAATGGCAGGAGTGCAGGGGTCAAGGACAATCAGTCCCATCACATCCACATACCAGCCTGGCTGGGGTCTGCAGCCCATGCTGCTACAGCCCCTATACCCACACTTCTGCATTTGTACCTTTTCCATACATTGTCCCATGGGTCCCACAGAGTCTCCAGTCAAAGTTCTGCTCACAGATAGCAGACACGTGGGATGGATTTGTCCCATGGAAAAGGAGACGCTCATCCACTCTTTTCAATTTATTGAGCTTTTTCATCTTCTCTTTTTGCCTACAGACAAAACAAACAAACAAACAAAAAAAACCCTCACTTGTTATCATGGTTCAAACGAGGACAACTTCCCAACTCAATTTCTTCTGCTTTTGGGTCATGGAGGAACAGTGACATAAACCATTCTCAGTGGGGTTACTGCCTGCTTTGCACTTCTATTGGTACCCTGCTGCACAGTTGGCTCCTGCCAGCAAAACAAAAAGTTCTCAGCATCGCTATGGACTGTGTCACCCACAACTTCATACCACATGAGAGAGAAAAGAGACAAACATCTCTTGACTAGAAATTGGTCAGTTCCCACGTTATATAAATCCTGAATGCATAAATATGATTATAAAACTGAGCTGCATGAAGTCACAGTGAAGATTATATAATCTCTACCCCATTTTTTTCACTAAAAAAGTCCCCCCTTTTTTTGTAACCCTATGTGGAAGAAACTAAAACCAAAGGAATAAACTTGAAATACCAGAGCTCAGTTATGATGAAAGAATTTCCTTTTTTAATAACATCAGCAAGAATCACACACACGGCCTAATAGATTATGTGATAAAACTTTAATTTCTAAACACCCAAAAGAACATAGAGGCAACCCTAATAACTCAATCACAGAGAGAGGAACCCCAGTCCCCTTCCAAGGCTGCCCCTAGAGAGCCTCAGCCCCAGGGATCAGGGGGACACTTGGCACTCAGAGCAATGCAAAGGGTCCAGAGCAGCTCACAGATATAAAGGGCGTATTGCCCACAAAAGTATCTGACTTGTTATGAGACAGGGGAAGAGACTTGCAATGCGATGTTTAACAGAGGAAATGGAGGTGGGAGAAGGGAGAAATCAGAAGGGTCTGAGGACAAACAGGAAAATAGATGGATAAGGGTGTAAAAAGGGTTGATTGTGTAAAAACAGGCCACTGCCTGGTTAGTAGTTTTGTCTGGCCACATTTAGTGCCTGATCAGTACAGTTTGCTCTATCTTCTCATTAAACTCCAATTTCTAACTCTTAGCTTGGTGATGGAGTCTCCAGACTGTGCCCATGTACATGTATGGGGACCTGCGCCCAGCAACAGAAGTAGGACCTTGGGTCACAGGAACCAGACGTCCACAGCCTTAGCAACTGCAGTGCATCATCAACAGCCAATGGAAGGCAAGGAGGGGAGCTGGCCTGGGAGCCAGGTTTTGGAGCAGTCCTAAGTCTAGGCCAGATGCTGGAGAGACCATAACGTCTCATCTTACTTATGAGAGTGATTAGGAGGTCCAGGCTAACAGCTGAAGACACTATGAACTCTACAGAGACCCATTTGCATGTGTATGTGTCTATGTAGAACATAACCGGTGCCAAGAGGACCCAGGGGCCAGCACATGGGTAGGCAGAGTGCTAAGACCAGCTCCTGGAGGAACACATCCATCAACCTGTGTCCCAGTAGCATGCTTTCATTCCACCACTCATTTTGACATTTGTTTTCATTCAGCCAGAGGAAGGGAATGCAATGAGGACGCTGATGCTGTTTATGATTGCGTGAGTGCTGTGTTGTCTGTGTTGGTTTCTCTGTGTGTATCCATGTTTTCTGTGAGTGCCTGTGCACCTACTGGCAACACGTGCTGAACCTCCCTACCAGCCAGACCCAGGTACATGGCAGCCTTACTTCTCCTGGGCTGCTGGATTTGGCAACTCCTAAGGTAGACTAGTGAAGGCAATAGATCAGGAAATACCAGTCTTCTCATACCGTAAGGATAATGAAATAAAATAGACACAAACCACTGAAAAAGGTCCCAAAGTGTTGGGTTTTGTATCCTATGAAGTTGGTTGATGCAGTAACCTTTCATCGTCTTTTCAAACAGCCTCTTGATTTTTCCATATTCATAGGAATCATAGCGGAGCTGTATCAACTGAAAATTTTTAAAACACCAGAAATAAGGTATTACTGACAGTAACAACTCCCCGTCATCCCAAAGGACTCATCAACCTCCTCACTTTTGCTGAAAATCCCTACCATAAGAAATCACAAGCACCTTCTGTTTTTCCTCTTAATCATTCTCTCCCCACCTTCACCCTCACTCCCCATGTGGAAGCATAGGCATTGACTGAGGGAAATCAGTGCAATTCCAAACAAGCTTCCCTTGGTGGACATGCCTCCTCATCTCTATTACCTTTAGTTCAGAGTAGCCTAAAGTTGAAATGAACAGCAGTATTCAGGCTGGGGGAGAGTGAAAAGTTTCACCTTAATCTGACACCTCAACTCTTTCCCTATAGAGCTAAACTGTAGTTTGACCACAGCAAATAACACTTTGTCCCAAATCAACTGATGAAATTGAATATCCCTTTAGGATACAATTCATTGATTCATCAGAGGATGAAGTGCCTTGGGAAAGTGCAAAGGACAGGTCAGACCAGTAAAGGCCAAAAAAGCCTTCCTTATCCTGTGTGGTGTCATAGGGGTTCTTAGCTTCCCTGGAAACACACATCTATTCTGAATGTGACGTCATAGTTTGACATGAAAATATGTCTGGGAACTTCTTAACTGCCTTGAGTCCTGTTCTTGGACAAATCATTATAGGACACAGTTCATCCTACCCATTGGAGAGATGGAAAGACCTACCTTGAACCCGATATCAGGTAGTGCAGATTGGTCCCATTGTGGAGGATAAGCAGAACGTGACAGAGTCATGTTTTGGCTGCAGAAAAGTAAAAGAAGCAAGTCAGCGGATGATACTTCTAACCGAATGCCCTTGTCAGAGAATCCAACCATGGTCTCTAGAGCAGCCTTCAGGTATCCCTGCATTTTGATTTATGTTTTATTTTTCTCATAACCATTGTGCTTTTCTCACCTTAGATTTCTATACACATACTAGTGGCACTAGTTTATCTCTTGACAGGTCAAGACACTGGTAGGACTCCATCAAATGCAAAGTAACACATTCCTATCTGGATAGTTTATCCGACTGCTCCAGCTAGCCCTCTACAGGTGCTGCCTGAACCTCAAGGAAACCAGAGCATGAGCTCTCTCCCTCCATGTGGCTACTCCTCTCTGATTCACTGGCCAGACAGGTGGTTAGTGGTGCCCGTCCCCAGGACCAAGCTAGTCAAGGAGGCTGCGGATAGACAGCTATGCCCTACAGGCACTACTGTACTAGTCAGTGCTCAGCAACTTCCAGCACTATGCCCTCCTGGCAAAGAGGTTTTAACCCAGGCAATAGGAGCATGAGCATCCATCCAGGATCTATAGTTTGTTTTCCTTTTGAATTAACCCGCCTTTGCCTGAACCATCCCTTAAATTGAGCCCTCAGTTTCACATGCACTGTCTGCTGATGAGTTTCTGAAGAAAAGGCAACTCTTTTTAAAATAAATCAGTAGCATAGAGAACATTTACAGCAGATGTGCTAAAATTCTCTTAAGCTGAACTTTCTCCAAAAAACCTGTAAGTTAGAGCGTCTCAAGAAAGTGCCTCTAGTTCACTTCATTTAGGGGGATTTGCCTGAATCTGTGTTTTAATTTTCCCTCAGCTTTCCAGGGGATGGCATCCACATGATCCACAATTCTTGAGACTGGCAGTCCCTCACCTCTAATCTCTGCACAGTTTGCTTATCAGTGTTGGGGCATAAATCAAGGAGTAAAAATTCCTGGCACAGTTGTGTCAGCCTTATGTGGTCTTGCCTTTCACAGAGAAAACAAATCTACTCTAGTGGTCTCACAGCTGCCAGACACTGCCACAAAATATCCTTCCAGAGTGCTTAAAAAAAAGTTGCATAATTTACAAATACTGTCACCACGAAATTTATCATTAAACCAATCAGCAAAAGCTATCTAATAATGAATTTAAGGAATCAAAAATTGTGTTTTATGTTGGTAGGAGGAATTTCTTAGCAGAAATGTGCTGTCCTCTAGAGACATGGTTAAATAATGAATGTATATTACCTTCTGTCTTGTCCACCTTCAGGTAACAGATTTTTTGGCAGTCGAATAACACTTCTTTTTGTTCTAAAGACCAAATTTGTTTGGACCATGTCTTCAAAGAAAAACACAGTAACTCAGTAACTGGATAAGACATTGTGGAGGGACACACTCTTACATGTCAAATAACAATAAAAGAGGAGGCAGCCCAGAATATTGCATTATGGTGCTCTCTCTATCCCACCAACCCCAGACCAAACTTCATAACCATTCCTGCTTGCACTGCTCCTACTAGGAGATCAGCAAGGTCAACTACCTGCTGCCACAGGCTGTGAAACACGAAGGCAACCAAACACCAACTGCACATGTATATGTATTTGTGTCCAGGCTGCCAGCCAGAGAAAACCACATCTATGGCAGGCCTGCAGAAAGGAGTTTTCAATACAATAGGGGCCATAAACCTGGCTTCCCTGGTAGTGTGAGTTTGTCATGTGGTGCTAAGAGGAAAGTCTGCCCTCTCTTCTTGGTCCCGTAAGAGTATCACAGAGTGCATGCTGTGTGACAAGGCAAATTATCCATTGTTTCCTCCTTTAAACACCACTCTTTACTTATGCCAGGAAACAGATTTAAAGTTTGGAAAGCTAACAGGAGTTTTAAGATGGGTAAAGAAATTAGAAACAGAAAAGCATTTAGCATTTTCCCATTTCTCACTCTGTGCAACCAGCCCTAAATGTTCATTTGCTGCACTCTGTGCTTTCTGTCCCCATAATTAGCTGGCAAGATGTCCACCATGGTCTCACTTCTTTAGCATTTGACTTTTCAGAAGTTGTGGGGTTTTTTCCTGGTATCTCATTCCTCCTCTTTAGTTGTAAAAACTCAAATGCATAAGCCAGGCACCATGAAGTATTTACTCTCAACACTTCTTCTGAGTATACAATATTGTCAGAGGTGCATTTTTGACTACAGATGCCAAGTGCAGAAGCTCAAGCAGGGCACCTCAAAACTGCAGAGAAATGTACATACTGCTCAAGTTTTGCTTGGAGAAAATTAACATGAGAAAAAGAGATGCAGAAAGTTCTCACTGTGTAACAGACTTAAAACAAGGAGATACTTCACCTGCGAAGTCTAGCATATACTGCTGAGAACCAGCCCAGAAAATGACAGCTTCCTTGTTAGCTAGATATTCTTTCTCCAAAAATGCAGACGTTATGTCGGCAGAGCAGTGATCTGGATGCTGTAGAAAGAACAAGGAAATTATATCTATTAGAAACCAGCCTTTTGTTTAGGTGTCACTGAGGGGAAATACCAGTGTTTCCCCAGGCCCCTATCACAGGATGCCATTTTGAAGTAAATCTCTAAGGCTTCAAGCATTTTACTCTTCAGCAACAGAGGGAAACTCCACAAAGAACAGCTGCTTGTACAATGACAACAAAGCAGCCTTCAGCCTGTGTGGTCAGCTTCAGCCAAAAGAAGTCTGTCAACTCGGGAAAATGCACATGCTTTCAAAGCCAGTCCTTTGAAACCTTTCACAGTTCCAGTCCTGCTTTGAGGGACAATTAATAAGACAATTCCACATGGGCATCGGAGCAGCACTGCAAGAGCACCCAGCGGTGCGTGTAGAACACACCAGCTGCAGAACAACATGCCCTAAATAACTCTCCAAAGATGGCTTAACAAAAGCTTTTGGCATCAGCAGCAGATGGATCTCACCTCTTTCCCATATTCAATCCACTGTTCAGAATCATCGAGCCAATACCAGGCGTACTCCATTTCTGGAGCAGACAGATGAATCTGGAGACAACACAGGCACAGAAGAGTTGACTGGCACTTGGCTGCTTGCTCTGTCCTACATCAGAAGACAAACCCAGATTAAAGTAGGGTCCTTTCCCAAAGATGTCAAGTTATGCAATATCCCCAGTCTGATCAGAAATATAATCACTACTCAAAAAAAGGGATCTGCTCCAGCTAGGAAGTGCCGGCTGGCCCCAGAATGAAGGAGTTGCTGTTTATGCATTTATGAGGCCTGGTAAGCACCATAGAAACAACCCTGACCCCTCTAGCTTGGACTTGTGCCATTGTTTTTCTCTAAAACACATGAAAATACACTTGATGCAATAAAGTCAACTTGTTACATGAAGGCCACCTGGCTAACAGGAAAAAGATACGGCTTCTGAGCAGTGTATGATCAGATGCAGACATTAGAATGCTTTCAGAAGGCACTGATAGCATCATGCCTCCTTTAATGTTCAGGAAAGCAAAGCTGTTGCTCACAGGTACTGTACCAAGTGCAGGTGCCCAGGTGCTGGCAGTGGGGGACTGAGGAATAGCCTCTGTGTGCAGAGCCCCTGGGGTGCCCCATGCCAGACACAGATGGCTCAACTAACCCACTGCAGGACACAGCAGAGCTCATCAAACAAGCTCATGTCTCCTCTGAGAAAGCTGCTGAGCAGTGAGAAGTAAGGCAAATGAGAAATAGCCCTGTTGATTTTCAGGTCAGTGAAGAAAAGGAGGAGGTTCTCCAGGTCCTGGAGCAGAGATTCCCTTGCAGCCCGTAGAGGTGGCCATGGTGAGACAGGCTGTTCCCCTGCAACCTGTGAAGACTGTGGTAGAACAGATAGCCCCATGCTGCAGCATGTGGACAGACCCTGAAGGAAGCTGCAGCCCACAGGGAGGAACTGTTGCTAGACCAGGCTTATCCTGAAGTACTGCAGCCTGGAGAACGGGAAATTTTTGAGGATTATGGAGGAGCAGAAGGCAACCCTTATGGACTCAGGACAACACCAATTTCCCTTCCTTGCTCTGTTGCTTTGGGGGGTGGAGGGGGAGAGGCAGAAGGAGGTAGAAAAGTCAGGAATGAAGGAATGAAGTTGAACCTGGGAAGAAGTGGGAAAGAAGGGGGAAAGGTGTTCAAATTAATTTTTTTTTTTTCTCACCATCCAAATCTGTTTTAATCAGCAATAAATTAACTTTCCCCAAGTCAAGTCTGTCTTGTCCAGTGATGATCTTGTCTTTATCTCAACTCATGAACTCTTCCATCTTATTTTCTCCCTCCTGTCCTGTTGAGGTTGGGGAGTGATAGAGCATCTGAATGGGTGCCAGCCATCCAGGGGCAAATTCCTTGGAGGGGGGGATATCATTACTTACCAGCAAAGTGTCTGCTCTGTGCTCTACCCTAGGGACACAGCGCCTAGAAAGAGAAGAAGCTGAAAGAGGTAGCCACCAATAATTCCAGTTCAAAGGATTTTAGTTTGCTTGCTGCTGTGCTTCAGCCTCCATGCAATTTCCCAGTTTTGGACCCCAACAACACTTTTTTTATGCATCTCACCACTTCGCTGTCCCTACAACATTATCGTGGATCACACGCGCAAAGCTGAGAGCTGCCCACCTGCCAGCTGTGGAGCTTGCAAGGGTCTGTGGCAGAGCTATTCTGAACTGTCTAAAGAATTCAAACACGATATGGAAACAGAAACTGGAAATGATCATGTATCCGGCTCTGACGTCCTTTAGACTTTGGCAGGGATCTTGGGATTTCAGAGCAGGCTAATGGGAGGAAATGGTTGTAGGAGGAGCTCCCTCCCAGACCCGTGTGCAAAGGTCCACAAAGCAAAGGCTCGGCAGCTCCTGGGCTGCCAGAACAAAGAGCGAGGAAAGACCCGAGTGTCCTTCCCAGATGCAGCTTGTTCCAGCGCTGCCTTCAGACCACGGTTGCTCTTTGTATGCAGTAACACCAGCCAGGCCTGTTCCTAGAAAAATACTCCAAATTCATCTTCTTTCCCATTGCAGGAGATCAGTCTCATTCCAGGAGATTCAAGGCATCCAGCACTCCTATAGATTTTTTTTTTTATGTGGCTGTCCTTTTTCTCCTCTCTGCACAGCACCATGCTGCTGCTAGCACTGGCTGAAGAATTTGAAGTTTGTGGATTTGAAGTGTGGGATTGGAGGGGGAAGGGGGTGAGGGAAATGGAGAGGAAAGTAGGCAAGAGAGGTGGGATGGTGTTTCCAAGCAGCTTTCCCCCACTGCTGCCTCTCTCCCTCTTCCCTCTATCCCCACTCCATAGATGGATACTAACCCCTGCCGGATCCCCTGCCGAGACCCGGGGCTTCCATTCTGCCCTAATCACATGAGCTTTCAAAAATATCCAGTGGTGCCCTACTTTCATTTTCCACTTTCTGCTCCTTGCAGGGATTTTCCGCTCACCAAATAACCCCAATTAGAAATCAACAGAGGTGAAACACTTAAAAAGCAGACAGAAATATTTTGCTGGCAAGACAGGTAGTGTCCTTCACCTTTTGCTGAAGATTTTGCTATCGGGTCTTGGGCAACTGTAAATTTGCTTTTTTTTTTTTTTTCATCTCCACAGGAGTAACTTCATAGAGAGGAAATTTTATACATATTAAAAGAAACCTCACGCTGCTTTTTCTCTTACACACGACGAAAAGATGAATTAATGAAAATATAAACACGACTTACAGTGTGACTAACTGGAAGCAGGCATCCCTCCAGCAGACCTTAAAGGCAAGCCATGAAATCCCCACCTTCTTGAGCCTCCAACCCTCCCTGCTCAGCGGCACCCTGGGAAAGCTGTCAGAGCCCGGCGTGCACCACCTCCTTGGCACAGGCCTGTCATGAGGAGCTGGGGGCATCTGCCTCGTGCCTGACAGGTCGGATGAGCCTGCTGAGCCCTTGCTGCACATGGGAAGGGTGTCCCAGCTGCAGTAAGTCCTTCGAAAATAAAGTACAACTGGCGTGCGAGTATTCCATAGTACTCCTTGTGAAGTATTCACAAGTACTCCTTGTGAATTCCCAGCAGCACATCTGTACCTCGAAGTCTTTGTCAAAGCCTCTGTCCGTGGGACAGCACAGATGCCTCTCAGACACAGATCCTTAGAAAATGGAGCTGAGTAACATTTCCTTCTGGTTATTGCAACATGCACATGCACATCTCCCAAGCACAGCCAATGTTTTGGCAGATACGTCTGCAAAATCAGCATCCCTATGAACCAGCACAGTTTACCCCTGCTGCTTGGTTCCCATCATTGCATACCAGCACTTACCTTAAACAGATTCCTTCCAACCTTCTAGTAGCTGGGGATGTTCAGGACCTTCTCTCTCCTTTCTGCAAGCAGTAGCTTCTGCAGAACATCATTCTTTGAAAGACAAAATCTGATGCTGCCTTGGCAAGTGAACCCCAAATCTCACTGCAGAAAGGGGGCACATGGCTCAACACACTCTTGGTTGTTGTACAGTTTGGGGGGGATGCAGTATTCAGTGCCACGTGGAGCCACGCAAACCACTGTGTGCCAAGCACAGAGCCCTGCGAGGCAGGCTTAGCCCTCTGAACTCTGCGCAGTTCCAAGTGTTTGCATTGCTGTACCTTGAAGCCTAATCCTGCCCTCTGCTCTTTCCCACAGAAGTCAGAGGAGGGTAAGGAGCTTTCCAGTCTGACCCCCAGCCTTTCAGTCTAAAATGCTGACAGTGTTTCACAGCAGAGCTCTGAAGCATTAAGCTTAACAACAGGTCAGGTAGCCTTGACTACGGAAACTTGTTCAGATGCAAATACTGCTTTAATTTTTGTTGTTGTTATTATGCAAATTGCATTCAGTTGTAATATCCAGAACATTTTTATTTCCTAATGATCCAGTCACACCAGATCAGTAGTGGCTGAAACATAGATCTCTGAGTTTCCAGAAAGGGTGCACTCTGAGTTCATTTTATAGGCATAGTATTAAAATAAAAACCAAACCAAATCAAAACCCCCAAACAAACAAAAAAAGGAAAAAAAAAAGAAACAAAACCCCAAACAAACAAAACCAAAACATCACAAATATGATTATGAAGTTGAACTTTCTTTCTTCCACACCTGCCTGTCTTGTCTGGCTTTTGACCTCCTATGTAGTATGTATCTGGCTTTCATCTTCACAGTAGCATAACTTCTATGTTTCCTTTAGGCCGATGAGATTTATAGGATCTGGTCCCACAGCTTCATTTTTGCTTATGTAAATTCTCTAGTAAAATACTCTCCTGTACTGAAGTTAAGAGCTTCAGTATGCATGTTATGTCAGCTCTAGAAGAACATTCTGGCTTAGTAGAAAATGTTTATACAGCTTTGCTGGGAGCAGCATACCATCCTCTCCAAAATCAAACAGCTCTCCACAAACTGGAAACTTGAGCTCTCTGTAAACTAATACCTTCTGAACATGTTTTTATTTTATTTTTATCCCTTCTAATTGCAATGTCATCTGTGGAGATGTTGAACCTCTGATTTCTCACTGTCAATGGCACTAGTATATCTGTCTGTATTTCCAGTATCTGACGGTCTTGGAGTGGACATCCTATTTATAGCCCTGCAAGATCCTATTCCTGCACAGTCAGCAGAGGCACCCAAGTGCAGTTTCCCTACATATGTCAAATGATTTATTCTGTATAAAGAAACCATGGTACACCAGGTAGGGTTACTTTCCCCCAGGAATTTCAATTCTTCATTGCTCTTTCTCTTCAGAGGAAACAGACAAAGAAGGGACACATTACCCTTCCTCTGTGCCTGTCTGTAGACACAAAGCAGCTCTCTTGGAATTTCAGACTGCTCCAAGCTTTGGTGTGGGATTACAGAATCACACACAGAATCACAGAATATTATGAGTTGGAAGGGACCCACAAGGATCATCTAGTCCAACTCACCATCTACAGTGTGGATGCACTATGCTCACAGGGGTCTTACAGCAAGGGAGCAGGCTGGCAGCACCTCATGCTTCTATCTCAAGATACAGAAAATCCCCCAGATTGGTACCTAAGCAGGGGGACTTGGGAAATGTTGTGGTGATGGGGCTCACCTGGTTTTGCAAGGTCCTCTGCAGGTTGATTTCCCCATTACCCACACTGGTTCCTGGCTGTGGGGTGCTGTGGGAAGGTGGGCCAAGGGGTTCAGCTTCAGCAAGGCCTGGCATGAGAAGGGACTGGCTTTTGTCTGGTTTCCTGGAAACATTTCCAGATCTCATTTGAACCCACATTATAATTTAAAGCCAGTACCTTTGCTGTAGGTTTTGATGGATTTCTCAGTAAGACCGGATTTCCTGTTGGACAGTGTCCATGAGCTTGTAAATTAAATTGGAGAGGAGGATAGGAAAACAAGCCCTACAACCACACTGCTGCTCTCCCAGCTTAATTCAGCACAGGAACAGGAAGCAGTCTTATCAAGAATAATAACTTTCAATTACTTTGAAAAAACCAAACCTAACTTATTTAGTTTCAAAATTTTACAAGCTTCAGTAGATTACATCAGATTTGTAAATGGTCCTTTGTTTTTATTCTAAGTACATAAATGCTTGATACAAAAGATTAAAAATGCTGCATGTTCTGCTCTTTCTTCCTTCAGAAGTCATTAGAGGAGTCTCTGCATGTTACTCTTCATCTTTTAGGAAACGATCGACAATTATGTGATTGAAAGTAGCTAATTGCTGTTTTATCTGGACATAACATTGCCACATTAATAATGCAAACAAAAGTAATCCAGTAATGGAAACCTTTCTTATGCCATTAGTTCAAATGAGCATTTATGAGAAAGTCATTTGCCGACAGATTTAAAGTTAAATCTCAGATATGAAGTTGTTAAGTTTCTTTTGGAGAACCAAAAGATGCACTGATTCAGGAATCTGCCCACATCTCATCAGTGGTCTCATATAAGTAAAGGAGAAATTGTACTTCACTGGAGTTGGGCCAAATCTTGAATTTTCAGTTTCACTGGTGAGTAGTGGGGCTGGGGAACTGAGGGAAGGATCAGGATCTATTCCGTTGTATTCCAGTTGTTATTTAACTGATTTTGTTCAGCATGTTTTTACCTTTTAAAATGTCATTTCATAAAAATAAAATTCAAAGTTGAAGGATTATTTCAAAGCTTAAAAATCTTACTCTGCTTATAGAATAATCTTTGAATTTCAAGTGGTTTTTAAATACTATCTTCTTATCAACCTGAATCTCTACTTTCTTGTGAATAAAATTTATCTCCATACCTCATCCTTTCCAGTTCACCTGTCTTATCTCTAATTTGCTCTCCCCACCCCTTTCCCTTCATAATGCCTGTCTACAACATGGCTACTACAGCACTTCAGTCTCAATCTTGCATTTGGCTTCCATGTATTGGATTCTAAGTTCTGCAACATGCTCCCTTCCCCTATTTGCCACATCAGGAAAATAAAATATTGTATGTGGATACACACACGCATACACACACACGGTTTTACTCAGGGCTGTGCTAGGCTGCAAAATTAGGATCTTAGTTTCAAAGATACTGTAGGTAAAGCAAGCTCATTTCAGAGAGCTAGTCTGCTCTTCTGAAAAAAGAGAAGGGCAGAAGAAGATGTGACATGTGCATCCCGATCCCAGCTGGCATGCTTAGGGACACTTGCAGCAAGGTTTTGGCTGGGGTTCATCCGCATTTGCAATGACTAAAAGGATAAAAGCATGGCCTGCTTGTGGAAGGATCAAAGGTGTAGGTGTCAGAAATGTAGTAAGTAGATTTTATTGTCTCCTGTGACTGCTGATGATTTTCTCAGTAAGTCTTGATTTCTTGTTGGACAACTTCCAGCAGTAACTGTAGTTTGTGTGTAAGATAATCTGAAAGGGTAGGAAAAAAAAAAAGGGAGGAAGCTTAGTCTAGAGGAAATCCTGAGATATGGCTAAAAATCAGAGCTACACACAAAGGAAACCAGTACTAGACACTGCATGGAGAGGAGATGTATTTCATTTACATGGCCACATCTGTGCCCTAACCATCTTGGCCTCTTCACCAAGCAGACAGACCTGAGGCTACAAGAACTGTCTTCTCCTATCAGTTCTCTCCCCAGCCTCTCAGCAATTATGTTTGTTAGCAACACGAGTCACGGTGTCTGCCTGTCAGTCTCTCCATCCAAGGGTTCTGATTTAGGTTTNGAGTACCGGGGAAGGAGAACTTCCCTAGTCCGACTGGCCACGCTGTTCCTGATACAGGCCAGGATGCCATTGGCCTTCTTAGCCACCTGGGCACACTGCTGGCTCAGGTCTGTTGGTCATGGAGCAATTTGCATGAGAGATGAGCCCTGGGAAAAAACCAGCAACCTCATCCCTGAGTGTGTTTAGGTCCACAATACTGAAAGTCAAATGCATACTTACAAAACAGGTTACGACAACGGTCTGACATCTGCTTATGAATTATGAGGTAGTAGACTGGAAAACCACTTAAAACCATGGTACACCCAATGCTAATGTTCACAGGATCTGAGTAGAAAGACATTGCCACTGTGAAGAGGCAGATGATGGTAAAAGAGACAGGAACAAACAGGGGAACCTGTGGAAAAGAACAGAGAAGACTGTCAGGAAAACTGATGTCTGTGCCAAATCAGCCACCATATGTGGCAGCTCACACTGTATTCACTTGTCCATCTGAAGAGGAGGAGAAGAATCAGAATCATGTATCTGTCCCACACAGTGGTTCTGTACAATCAGATATAGAACAATCGTATCAGCTTCAGAGCCCAGTGTGCCCTGTGATGTTCATACCTCTTATATTCATGTGCATCAAAATATACACATCATTTGCAACTGGAAACCAAACAAGAAGTCATCTATACCCCATTGCTCTCTGAATGCCCTGCTCCTGTGCATGATCACATACCTACTTGCCACCAAAGGCAACTGCTGGTGGAAAATATGGAGCCAAGAATAGAAGTGACATTTTGAATGGAACTGTTCTTTAGTAAGAAAACTCATGATTCATTTGACCTGCCTCCAGCTTGCCTGGGACTTATAGACTTATAGACTAAATTAGGATAAATCAGACTCCTTATTTCAGTAGAACCTGCACCAAGATCATGAGTTCCAGCAACACCCTGCTGAAAGATCAAAGCAGCCCTCAGAACTTCAGCCATATCCTGTTGGATGAGCCAATTCATCTGGGTTCTTCGCAGAGTAAATCAGAAAACTGCAATAAATAATAAAACTCTGAAACACTCCCTCCGTCTCTGGATTCAAACTCAGCCAAGTAACTCCTCGCTATGGCTGATGGAATGAAGGAGCTGCTGATCTCATCTAGGGTGACAAACTCTTCTGGTAAGACCCTATTTTGGATGCTCACCATGCCAAGTTGGAAGAGATCAGTTGCCCTAGATACGGCAGCCATCCAGCTATCAAACTGAAGTGTCCTTCCAGCCGGAGCATCCCCTGCCAGCCTCTCCTATGTGCACACGCCCATGCCGCACACCTGCTTGAGAGGTGTGTGACTGGACTTCTCCCTCCTCTTACTGGTGTTTTCTCACCATTTTAAACTCCAAATGCTGTAGGGGGAGTAAGTAACAGCACAGTCACGGGTATGCTGTGCCGTTCTCCCCGATCCCGCGGCAGGAGCCGGGCTGTGTCCGGCCACCAGAGCGCAGCACGTTCCCGCGCCTCCCTCTTGCAGAGGGGTTTCACGGGGTTATAAAACTAGGGAGGACGGGTGGAAATCAACCACGCTGACCAAAAGGGCTGTGTTTCCCTCCCTCCCTCTCGCCCTAATCAGCATTTAGGAGCCGTTAAAATTCTGAATCTCTGTTTGGAACAAAACGGGACAAAATCTCAGCAACTGAAACCGTCAGCAGTGCCACACGTTAATAAAGCTCCCCTGAGAAGCTCAGTTTTAAAGAGCAAAAACTTATTTAAAGTCTGGTTCTGGAGGAGTATGCAAGCACAGCCAGACAACAAACTGGGAAGCTTCAAGGTCTCTGCTAAACATGTCTACAGCAAAGACCAAGAAGAAAAATTACCTCACACTTTTCACCAGGATGCGCATAGCTCAAGGAGGAGCCCTGGGAGCAGTGGTAGTTCTGTCCCCCAGAGTTCTCACTGACCAGCTGCCCAACGCCAGTGGCCTTCAAGGTCTCCTCTCCTCCCCAGGAGTTGGCTGGAGACATTGTGCAGGCATAACCAGAGAGAGTAACAAAATGTGCCACCACCCTGGCCAAATGAGCACCACCCTGGCCAAATGCCTTCTGCACATTATCCAGCCGTGGAAAAGGTGCCCTGAGCACCAGAAAGCTGCTCCAACACTAACTCCAGCCGACATGAGGAAGATCCCAGCACCTAGCAGCTCAAGAAGGGCCACCAGAGGGGCCTACTGCTTTATACTAGAAAATATTTCTATGCCAGCAGATGATTCCACTCAAGGCAGGTTGGCAGATTTGCTCCTAGAACCTCTCTGGTCACTCTTTTTCCCCGTGTATATATATACATTGTGTATATATGTATAGAGATAGATATAGATATAGATACAGATATAAATTACATCCAGGCAAGGGTCCCTCCTTGTAGCCCACGAGAGATGAGTGTGGGAACTGCAGTCTGTACATCGCCCAGTTCCCAGCCTGAAACTTTGTCTCCTGGAGCAAGTGGTCTTCTAAGAGATATGGCTGGTGACGTCACATAGAATCAGTTTTATAGGACTTACCATATCTGGCTGTTTGAGTGCATTAACCAATTTCAGGAATTCCACATGTGCCTTTACTGAGCATTAGTAGGGCCTTAGAGCCTAAAGGCAACTATGGCCATGCAATGCTCTAATTATTAGAAATGAAAGAGAATTGACAAGCTGGCACATTCCTGCCTGTGCGTGCATTACCTTGAATGGGCTGTGCAGCTCTGGGTGACGATAGCGATGGACAATGAGCCCAAGGGTGGCCAATCCTATGAAGAGCCATCGGGAAAAACTAAAGAAGTTCAGTAGGTGGTAGATATCTCCAATGCACACCATGGCAGTGACTAAAGGGAACTGAACATTGTGAAGATAAAATACAGTCATTAAAGCCTTACTGTGGTACTCAGATTAGAAAGGTTAGTATGGATCACCTTCCACCAGCCCCCATGCAACCCCAGGCAGCTACTTCACGATCCCGGTATTTCAGAGGTCAGAGAGCTTTACAAACTGTGTCACAGACAGGCAAGGCAAAAGGTCTAAACACACTCTTCTGTTGTGCTATAGAAAGGAGCAATCCTTTCATGATCAGCAGCGTCTTCGATGCTTTACGTCCAAGGCAGGGCAATTAAATTTTCATGATCCAAAAGCCTGCTGTACTGCACTGCCAGTACCCAGGCTACCTACAAAGACACTTGCTAAGTTTTCAGCCAAGCTGCAAGAGGCACTGCAGCACCATTAGGATGGAGCTGGGTCATTGCCATAAAAAAACCAACAAACAAACAAAACAAAACTGACACCATCTCTGCAGATGCTCATTCCCTGCATTTCCACCACACCTGGGAATATTCATTTTCCAAATAGTCAGAGCTTATTGGTCTTTTTACAGGACAATATCAAGCAGCAGCTCTAGCAAATGGTAGGGACAGAACTTCTTAAAAAAGTATCTGAGTTTTTAAGGCAGGAACTTCAAGGTAGTGCATCTGGATACTGCTGCTGGCTCAAGGGGGCATAATACTTTGTAGCCATATCCTGCATCCCAGTTTATTTTTCAGAGGCTTAGTGTCTCAGTAACCTTTAAAACTCCTCATCTTGTCCAGTTTTTGCAAGAAAGCCAAGACTGCGAGAACAGAACATGTTCACACAGATCCCCTTACCATTAACATGACAGCAGGAAGGGGTGTATGCCTTCGAATGTGGATCATGGAGAAGAGAGGAGGCCACTGTCCTTCCCTGGAAGCCACAAACAGAGTCCTAGGAAAAGACAGGGAGCCCTATGCATTAGCATCCTGCGTCTAGACTAGAAATGAGATCACTCACTGAACTGACCTGAGGCCACAAGGCACCTGCTCCCTTCCCTGGCACGTCTGCTCTTCAAGGCCACAGTAGCTGCACTTTCAGAGAATCACAGAATGGTTTGCACTGGAAGGGACATTAAAAATCGCAGAGTTCCAACACCCTTGTCATGGCCAGGGACACCTAACACTAGACCAGGTTACTTAGAGCTCTACTTTGGGTGCATTTGGAAGAAAACCCCAATGTTGAGTTCCCATAGCTCTCCTGGGACCAGTTAGGTCAATGCAGACCAGAGCCCCCCATCAGGACCACTAGCAGCATTCCCTTGGGTGACTCATTAGCAGAGACCTTTGAGAAAGTCCAAAGTGACCGTGAATGAGTTCAGGCTGGAAACAGGAGCAAGAAAGTCTTTCACCATCAGAAAAGGGGCAAATTTTTAGTGGAAAGGAAATGGAGGGGTCACAAATTTCAGTCCTTTGTAAGAGAAACTGTTGAGTTTATGAAAGGGGATGGTTGGTCTTGACGACTATATTTATGTATATAAAATATAGATATAGAAAAATAAAATGAAATTTCCTCAAATAATAGAGGATTTTCAATCCTCAGGTCAGCTGTTGGAAAATTTATTTTGTCACACTGCCAAGAGGCCAGCTACATACAAGACCAGCTATAAAATGGGAGTAGAAAACTTCTTGCCTCCATCCCTCTGACTCGTGGAAGAGCAATTAAGGAGAAGGCAATTGCATCCAATTTTATAAATTTAATATCCACAAGCAAACCATGCCAGAGCATCAGCTGGGCTGGAGCAGGGCCCAAAGCAGCTGGGGCACGAGTGTACAGCTGGTTTTCTTGCTGTCTCTGTGGCTTTGCAGGGGTGTGGCTGGCTGGCAGCCAGGGAGGCCCCATGGATGTTTATATGGCCTTTCTGCAGTGCTTATATTAATGATGCCAGAATGGGGGAGAGAAAGGCAACAGAGGACATGAAGAACCTTTTTGCTGTCCAGGATCTTCTCACCCTCGAACAAAACCACTATCTAGAGGAGCTAACAGGGAGGATTCTCCACAGCTGTATTTAGTACAGAACTTCAGGGTAGTGGATCTAATAATTCATTAGCTTTCATGCTATGAACCATTCCTTTAACATCAACTGATTTTTCCTTTTGCAATCAAAGCTATGAAGCAGAACTCACTCCAGAGAGTTCACTCAGCTTCTCAGGACCAGCACAACGTTCCTCTCCATGAGCTCTGTCTTCCTCTCCTGTTTTAAGGCTCTCGTAAGGACACAGTGTGGTAGATAGTGAAGCTGTCAAGTTAACTTTTCCATGGAACAAACCTTTTCTTATTGCTACAACAAGACTTGCTGAACCTCAACTATTGCTTTAGGAATAGCACATCCCAATAATATTTCGCTGACCTCCAAGCAAAGTCCTCAAAGGAGAGTTTGCTTTTGGCCAGAGATGCTCACAACAGAGGGCCCCTGTGCCCTGCAGCAGCACAGCTGGGTGAACCCAGTGAAAGAAGAGAGGGTCTCACTGCGCGGCTGCCGACATCAACAAAGCTTACAGTTCACCAGAAACATTGAAATTTCACTTTAAACTGGGGATTTAAACTGAATGGTTGTGAGGAAAGAAAAAATCTTTGTGAGCAGACCTAGGTAGCAAAATCTGAGCCTGGTCACAAAAAGGATAGACTTTTAGGCAACAGGGGCCTTCCTGTAGGTAACAACCTGGGAGTCAAAAGCTTTATTTTTCCCACGTAAATGTCTAAAATGCCATTGTACAGATGGAGAATTGCACAAGTTTCTGGTGCTTTCCTCTGATTCAGTGAGCCAACAAAATATTAAGTTCATAGGGATGGGACCTTGAAAATGTGAAGATTCCTCCATTCATGGTTCCAAAGCAGGACAGCGCAACAAGGACAGGAACCACAGAGATCAGGCTTTTGAAGGCTCGCTGCACAAAGCTCTGGAGGAAGACCAAGCACGACTTTAGGAACATGTAGTGATGTCTAGACGACATCAGGTATAAAAGAAAGAACACTTCTTCCAATGAAGTAATAACATATTAATCTCACATTTTCTACTCTCAGGTTATTTTTGTTATCTTTTAGGCAAGACTAGAAGAAGTTACCATTGCCCAGTAATCCAGAGAAATTACAAAGTCATAAAGCATTTTATAGGAAAACTACCTCCAAGAGACATGCTATGACCACAGCATAAGCTGACCACACCTAAGAGATAAGAATTGGAGCAACAACTCACCACTGCAACAGCAGGAGAAGCCAGAACATCTTGTGTTGCCAGGACTGTGTAATAGGAGACGTTGGTGAGCATGTACCCCACAATTACTGTGATGACAGAGATGATGACCGCCAGGGGGATATTTCTACAAGAAAGGGGAAGACAGACACACAAAGAACAAGCTGCTATCCCTTGTTATGCACAGTATTACTGCAGACTGCAGGCATTGGATAGGTGAACCCACAAACTTATTCCTCCCATATTGCACTTGGGAAAGCTGTGGTACCCCAGAAGCTGGTAGCCCAAGATGACTTCTTCCCAGCCTTACCGTTCAGGTCTGACCAACTCTTCACGCACAAAGCTGGCCTGAAACCTGCACAGTGGGAAGAAACAGAGAGAGTTTGAGTCATGTTGAGGCCACCTACCTGCTCCCCATGGAGTGCCCTCCATTCCACCTACCAGCCTGAATATGCGAACATGCCTGCGTAAAAAGCCAGGGGAAGTTTATCCAAAACCAGTGACTGTCTGTCAAAAGCATCCTGGAAGTTTTCAGTGTGACCTGCAGAGGAGATAAACAATGAACATGGAGTAGGGAGATGTCAGAGAGAGGTTTCCTTTCCTGAGGGAGAGCATCCCTTGTACCTCTTGCCCAGACCTGGGAAGAGTGTTTGTGGTTTTATTGGAGCCAGGTATTCAGATTCGTTTCATTGCCTTAATTTGCAGTGCTGCTGCTGCTACATTTACTTCCCTACAATGACAGAAAAAATCCATCTCTTGTCCAGCTACAGGAGACATTTCAGGAAGGACAACAGCAACAGCTGGTTGATTCCAGCAGAACCTGCTATGGAAACAAGAGATCATAGAGATGAGAGGACTCACGTAGTCCTGTCGTTTCTTTAGGCCCCAAATTAATTTGCTGGTCTGACCCCCATCTTCCCTCCCCAGACCCCTAAGCAGCTGGACACACACTCCTCTTTGATGTGGTGCAGCCAGCGAGGCGGCTAACTGGGCTCTCGCTGTGCTCCCTCCTGTTCCTGCTGCTGGGGCACTGACCCCAGCCCTGTGCTGGCCAGAGCATGGGAATCAGGGTGGAGGAGGTAACAGGAGCAGGGGCAGGCAGCCTAGCCCTCCTCTTGGAGCATGCTCCCTGCTCACTGCCCCTGCCAGCCACCGCCGCTTATCCATAGGACAAGGACACAGAAGGGGAAAAAAATAAAATTAAAAAATAGAAGTGGCTCAGATAGAGGATCCTGTTTTTCCAACTCCCCTAATTTTTCTATAAGTTCTCTGCCTGAAAAAACAAAACAAAACATAGCAAAACCAAACAAACAAAAAAAAAAAAACCCAACAAAAAGTAAAGTCATGATTTTCTCTAACTCAAAAAAAAAAAAAAAATTAGGGAAGAGAGAAACACCTAATGGCCTCTCATTCAAACATAGCCAAAAGGAGCTGTGTTTCCAACATTTTCAAATCTGGATGACCCAAGATATGGTTCTACTTTTACATTCAGGTTTTCCATGTTCAAGTCTCTAAAAGTAAGAGACGTGAAGCTTGCCTAGTTGGGCTTCAACTGGAAAAGGGACGAAATGTCATGGAGGACATGGAGAAAGGCCACGTCTATGGAGATGTTTCTGCAAGATGTTCAGTGACAAGATTTGGCCACCTGGGTTTAAAACACTGACTCAGCCAGCCTCTAAAATAAACCTGAGACAAAGAGAAGTAATAGCAGAGGAAAGGACAAAAGTGTAACCAAAAAAAAAAAAGGTAGAATAAGGCAGAGGATCAGGCAAATATATTTAAAAGCAAACAACTGATTTTTAAGCACAAAAAAAGAAGTCAAAATGAAAATAGATTTGAAGAAAACGAACCCAAAATATAAGAGTGGGACTGTTTGGTTACTCTTTTTATGTTCTAAAATGATGGTTGATAAGTGATGGTGCATAAAAAGGATTTATTGTCTGCAATACATTAATGAGTGATTTAGAGTCCCTCATGTGTCACATTAAACACAACCTGTCATACTGGGGTCTCTTGGTGAATTCTCCCTCCAGATGTCACCAGCACTTATTCTCCCCACTGGAGGACTGGTGCCAGGGCTCCAGATTGTCATTTGAAGGCATTCCTAACAATAATGGCTCAGGGTTTCTAGCTGCAGGGCCATCCTTCAGAGTGGGGGTGGGGGGATCTTTGCATGCTCTCAAAGGAACCAGCTCCAGACATCAGAAAATAACATGAACATGGAGCCCATTGCCTGTGGTGTTTTCTCAGCAGAGGAAGGTAATAATATGAAGAGGGAGCAGGCTTCATCCCGTGAGCGGGAATGCCTTCTTTTTTTCTATAAACCGAGGCTTGGATTTAAGCCAATACTCTTGTATCATTCCCTGGAGATATTACTGGTAGGGTTTTTTAGCCCTCACTCTGGATGTGAGCATGCAAGCCTGCAGGAGTTCATTGTAAATTCACTAAATTACTGACTGTCTATTTGGAGGAAAAAAACATTTATTTAAGCCACAGAAAGGTTAGAGATGCCATTACGAGGGTTAAGATGAGGGCTAGTAACTCATTACACAGCTGTGACTAGCTCAGGTCACCATGGGATGTTGTCACAAATCCCTAATGTCCATCGCATTTGTGCTGCTTTGGAAGGATTTTGAACCATGCTGGAAACAGGCAAGTCTGACTCCAAAGGAAGACCATCTCCAGAGCAAGGTGCCTGTATGTCCCTGGGTAGGATCACACAGCCTCAGGCACTGAGACCTACTCAGTTTTGAAGAAAGCACCACCAAGCCAAGTGCATCAGCCAGGTCAATGATGCAGCTTAGTGACAACAACACTGGTCTCAGCTCCCAGCTAATTCACATCCAGCACACTGACAGAGAAAGCTCTGCCATCTAAATGAGCACTTGTCACTTGGGACTGATAAAAGCCATGACAGGTGGGCACATGGAGCACCCTTCCTCAGCCATGCAGCAGCAACACCTACCCTGGGCCAGCAGCATCATCCCTGGTACGATGATGAGTGCAAGAGCCAGGAGTTTGACGACGGAGAGAGCCGTCTGCAGCCGGGCACTCCAGGTGACACTCCAGGAATTGAGGGTGAGGACCATGTCTGGAGAGAGGACCACACTGCTATAGCTGCAGCACATGTTTGATACACAGAGGAAAAATTACAAAGGCTCTCCCTGCTCTAGGCATGCTGGGGACAAGGCTGCATCTCTATGCCTTAGAGAGTATGCTCAGGGCAAGAGATGTCAGAAACCACTACAAGTGTGGCCCAGTGTTTGAAGGGAGAGCTGCTCCTAAAATGCACCAGAAGTCTGGTTCCAGCTGAGCGATCCACACCTGCCTGAGGGAAAGGTGTGAGAGTGCCAGGACACCTCAGCAGATCCACTTCACAGCATTCACTGTGCCAGCACACACACCCTTCCATAGCAACTAGAAGAGCTTCACAGGAGGGGTGCATCAGGTGAGGAGTCCAAAACCTGGGGCCTTACACCCTCTATCCAGGTGGCACTTGCACAACTATACATGAAGAGTTTCTGCTCCCATACCTGGCAAAATCCATCTGACTTTGGGCTCCAGCCAGTCAACAGGGAAGCCCATTCTCCTTCTAGGAGAATAAAGCAGCCCAAAACCATCAACTTGAATCAGAAAGTTTTAGATAGCCAGGAAAGTAAGACGGAGCCCAGATGGCATAGTTATCTCAGAATATAATCCCCCTTAAATGCCCTTGGTCTGGAGCAGAGAGATTCCAGGATTGTCAGATCCACAAATATTAGTACTTACAGTACCCCAGGAGAGACACGAGCTTCACCGCAGGGACAGGGGCTGCACAGGGGGCAAAAAACGGCTCCAGCATGTACCGTCCAAATGCCAAAGAAACCACAGCACTGTTGGCAGGCCTGGAGAGGGGTGGGGATGAGGAGGGAACTGAGCACACACCAGTCTGAGGACATCCAAAAAATGGCATGAGGTAAAACTGCACAAAACTTGAGAAGGGGGGCAAGTTTCCCCGCCTGGCTTAATGCTGCTCACCCATGCAGATGGTGAATTCCCAAAGTCTTTTTCATAGGTTTTTTTCCTCAGGAAATGGGTTAAAAAACCACATGCTGCAAAAAGATTGATTCCCAACTTGAAAGTAAAAGTTGAGATTAATCATACTGATCAATGCAGTGTGGTTCATATGTCCTGCTTCATCTCGGATTACATGAAGGACAGTGGTTATTGAGAAGTGAGGACTTTCTTTTTACTGTTATAAAAAGAAATTGTTCACAATGTTCTAAATTATTTAACTTGAAGCTTAGCCAGAAAGTTGTCTCTACTTTCCAAATCTGGAGAAACCAAAAATGTTTCACAATGAAAACAGAAGATCTGAAAAAAATCTGGCATCTATTGTCAGTCTCTGAAAAATATCATGGCTCTTGGGGGTTACCAGCTGTTCAGGGAGAAGAGAGATATTCTTCAAGTACAAAACACATTAAACATGTGTAACTATTTATTCATTATGCCTACTTACTTTTATCACTGAAAAATCTTCCACAATTGCACAGCCCTTTCCTTTACAAACTGCCTGGACTGTTACCTGGCACCATAATCTTTGGGGTTTTTTTAATGGTCACTGCATTTAGGAAAAGGCAAACAAATAAAATCTCTTACCTGATAGCAAAGAACTCTGCCCACAGGAATAAGAAGCTTGGCAGAGGGCCTAGTGTCTCCAAAATGTAGATATAATGTCCTCCAGACTTGGTGATTCTTGTTCCAAGCTCTGCATAACACAAGGCACCTGGAAAAGTTAAGGTAGAAATGTCCTGAGTAAATCATCCCATGCATCTTCCCTTTTATGTGTGACTTTTCAGGGATCAAATAAATAGTAAATTGGAGAACAAAAAAGGGTTTAGCAGAGGCACTTTTCCCTATTTTTTTGTGCAACAGTGCTTTGACGTAAGTTTTGGAGTATGATTTTTCCATGGAAATTAAGGGAAAAGGTATATGATAGAAATGTTGCATTAAGCTTGAAGAGGTTCCTTCAAATAAGATCCTGGACTCTCACTTCTCGCAGACTGGACTGGTGAAATGGTTCTTACAAGGCAGTTACAGCAGCTTAGCCAACAGGCCGTGGTGGAACTGGCCATTCCAATAACATTTTTGATCAAGGACCTCATTCTTGTGTCCTTCAAAGACCACATATTGTGTCTTCAGATAAATTCCATCCCTCATCTGAAGACACTGGAAAGAGGACCTAGGAGGGCATTTTCTCTGGAAGGGGAGATCTGCCATCAGGGGGAAACATGGCCCTGATGGGGCAGAGCAAGGGAAGTGTCTGCATGAGAGGCTCAGTCGGTCTTCTCTCACATGTTCACACATGAGTGTGCCAACAGAGCTGGGCACTGCCTGCTGCTGCCTTGGCCAGTGCCTCTGTACCTCCCTGCCCCTGCGCCAGGGCACAACTCTGAGAAACCCTGGGAGAGACACACCAGAGAATACAGCTTAAAACTTTCAGGCAAATGGATATAAGTCTTTATGCTTATGCCAAAAAACCAAAACCAAACAAACAAAACCAAGAACCCCCACCATCTCTGTTCTCTCTACAGAGCAAATTCATCATGCTATTTGCACCTTTCTGAGGATAAATCTTAAGGCCTGCCTATATTGGATTAACTTCCTAGGTTAAATATCCTCTGCTTATCAAAAGAAATCCTAAAACACTTTTCTGTTTTGAGAACAACTCTACTTGCAGCAGGACAGAGCACTGTTGGATGTGACCCTGTGGAGTAAGACCATCTCTAGCTGTGCTGCCCACTTCATCACCCAGCTCAGGGGGCTGTGGAGGGAGAGTGCAGAGGAAAATGGTGGTGATATGGCCATGCCTCCAAGTCCTGTGGCAATCCTGCCATATTCAGGTCATGACAATGGTGACAACCTCAATTTTTTATGCCTCTGTTGGAAAATTTGTACAGAATCCCCGTTCAAAGTGTGAGATGTATGCAGAAAACATGCCTCGTTTATTCCAGTGCGTCCCTTCACATGCTAAGTGTAACCGTTTAAGTGCTTTGTTGAACTCATGCAATGGGACTTGCAATGCCCCACTTGAAAGAAAGAGAAAGCATAAAAGAAATCAGGCCTTTTTAATATACTGCAAGAAAGTGTCAGGCAAATGATGTTTTATCCATTGTAACTGTAAGAGCTATATTATTTCAGAAGAACTAGAATGGAAGAAATTCTTTACTGAAATTCTTTACTGCCATTGGAATGGTGGAGTCACCATCCTGGAGGTGTTTAAGAGTAGGCTGGATG
This sequence comes from Pitta sordida, assembly GCA_013390025.1. Lineage (NCBI taxonomy): Eukaryota > Metazoa > Chordata > Aves > Passeriformes > Pittidae > Pitta > Pitta sordida. The sequence continues at coordinate 826,438 of WEKX01003762.1, read as the reverse complement.
AGGCATTTAGTGCCATGGTTTAGACAATGGGTTGGGTTGGGTTACAGGTTAGACTTGATGATCTCCAAGGTCTCTTCCAACCTTGCTAATACTGTGATACTGTGAAACTGTCAGCAAAAAGAACATTCTTAGTGAGAAAAGACTGGTATTAAATGCTAGAAATTAAGCCAAGGGTAAAGCACAGAAAGCGGGGCTGAACTGATCTGCTCCATCTCCTTTTCCAAAGCAGCATCAGACATATCTGCGCCATTTCTGAGAGACACCCATCTCTGGCTGGTGGATACTCTGCAGCTCCCCTGGCATCCTGCTCTAGTGTTTCATCATTCTCTCTGACAGAAAGGGAATTCCATGTGGCACGTTGAGACTGTCCCTTCCTGTGTCTGTGAAAAGCACTGCACAGCCCTAGGATTCCCTTTTAGGTGCCCATGTCTCTCTTCCACCTTGTAGAAGGAGTGCCCTCATTTTCCCCCATGCTGAGAGCATGCTACCTCCATTTGCAGTCACTGTTCCTCCTCTGCTCTGGGCTTGTGCAAGAATTGGTATTTACAGACCGTAAGTGCTGGAATCAATCATGCAGGAGAATCATTTAAAGACCCTAGTGACCACTCCTTGGCTTGTTAAACATTTGTTTCTGTTGCAGTAGCAATGGTTAATGACAAGGACTCCACTTGAGCAGGGTCAAGGAGTAGAGACCTCTTCATAGCCTCGAGTGCAGACTTATATAGTAGGTAGCACTAGAACAGCAAAACAGCCCCAAAACTTTCCCAACACATCGGTCACATATGCCACCAGCTTCTCCACTTCCTCCCAGGTACCTTCTGGGCATCTCCCTACAGCTGTGTGTCCTTGCTGTTGTCTGTGTACCAAAGTCCTTGTTGTTTCCCATGCCTTCTTCACAGAACCTGTAGCCATAGGTGCAGCTCCCAGCTCTTGTCTGCCACACAGTAGGACCAGGAATTTGGGGTTTATTTATCTCCCACCTTTTCATACATAAAAATGTACAGGCTCCCCTCACCTCCCAGGTGCTTAAGCAAAGGCTGATAAAGCTCACCACTCACCGAACATTGAGAGGATCCCACAGGCAAACCAGACGACCAGGGAGAAACCCACACTGCCAGAGTTTTTAAGTACTCCTTTGGGGGAGATAAAAATGCCACTGCCAACCATGCTGCCAATGAGAAGAGAGAAAGCCCGTAGCAAAGTTATCTTTTTCCTCAGAAATATGGCCTCTTCTTTCTTGTCTTTCCCCATGGCTTTCTTCTAATCCCAGGGGAAGGTCATGCATTCAGGAGCTACGTTGTCCCAAGTGTCCTCAAGGCTCACCTGTAAGACAAGGAGTTAGGGATTCCAGGATCTTTTTTTCTGGACAAGATATTTTTTTTAAGAAACCTGTCAAGATCAGTTGAATCTGTTCTCCTCGACTGCAAGATGCATCAAAGAAACACAACTGCACAGAACACTCTCAGTATCATCTCTAACAACAACACAGCTCCCGATAGGTGCTGTGTTTTCTTTCTCTTCTGTCAAGCAGCACAGAGCCTTACTTGTTGAGTGCCACATTTCAGGATATGACTTCCAAATTTGACTTTGATGCCCAGACTGGAACTGGCCAGGTTAGGTTTAATTTAATGAGACCTAATTTGGGGTACACTGATTTAGGCTTGATGGCAGAAAATAGACTTAAATTTGCAAACCTAACAATCAAGACCTCATGGATCTCTGAGATTAAAAAACATTAAGCTGCATTAGTTGGTGTACACAATGATTTAAGCTTTTTCAGCTTCCTATCCACCCTTCCTGAATGAACAAGCTGTGTTTTTTCTCACTAGAGTTTAATTTTATCAGTGTTTCTTAGTATGGTGTCAAGACTTTTTGATCTCAAAGTATTGAAGAATCAGGAATAAGTACTATTTTTTCCTCTCATTTTAGGCATCAGTTTTAAGAGAGATCATTCATTCCTATCAGACATGTCATTTCTTTTATTAATATAAAGATTTTCTTCGTAATAGTAGGAGTGAAGTTTTTCCTAGAAAAGAGGGAGCTTCAGACACTTCAGGGATCACATAAGTTGATCCAGATCTAGTTCTTTCACACTGCAGCAACCTCACACTTCCCCACCTTATCTCTCTCAGTCCTAGGCTGCCACCTTCACCAAGAAACTCACCTTTTGCTTAGGTAGGTAAGACGAATTCAGATCAGTTACTACAGTATAATTTGCTGCAGCAAACTTGTCTGTAGTTTTCCCAACAAGAAGGTAGGTATTTTACACTGCTAATTATCTCTTGTAGAGCAGGCAAGGCAAGTCTGGAGTAGATAATTTGGCTCCTGTCTGGCCTCTTGCCACACATCCCCACCAATGTTCACACACTCAGCTTCAGTAGGTTTTTTTCATTATTCTAATGCAGTAAATTGCAAATACATATAAACTATGTATACATATATGTATAATTTTTTGCCCCAGCTCCATGTCTATTGTAAAGTCACACTCTACATGAGATCCTATTTTACAGATTTCTTGAATAATTTAATAATTGCAGTGATATATCTGCAAGGAGACAGTGGTCACCTATAGAAGCAAATCTAAGCAGCCAGAAATTCCTTTCTTGATAGTCTGTATTTTCCACCTATGGATATAAATGTCCCCATAATATTGAGAGGACAATTCTTGTTACCACGCACCCATGACACTTCTTTGCATGCCCCATTCAGTATAACCAATGGCTTTTCTCCCCCATCTCCAGCTATTTTCCCACCTGGAGACCAGCAGGAGGAAGTGGGGGTTATCACTTTCTCCACACACATGAACAACACATGCAGAAAAACCCTCTCTCCTGCCAGCAGCACTAACTGGTTTCTCTGAGAACACGCCAAGCTTGCACAAGCATCCTCTCCATCAAACCAGCCAAGTTGGGTTATTAAACCTCTAATGAGTCCCAGAGGGCTCCTTAAGGCTCAGATGGGTCACATCAGCCTTGTCTGGTCCCACAGAGCTGCTCCTCAGAGCCCCCAAACATCACAGGGCTGCTGGAGACAGAGGCTCTGGAGAAGCAGGGAAAGTCCCCTGGGAACTTCCCAACCCCTCAGCTGCAGTTGCCTCAGACACCAATTAATTACCTTAACGTGAAATACCAATATTATCTGGTATTTCTCAGCTGAAATGAGAACCACACAGCATTCATTTGCAGGGGTGAAACAGAGTCTCACCAATTGAAACTGAACAGAAGAGAGATGCTGTGCACAGCTGTGTCTAAAACACTGTTCTGAGATAATTAAAAGGGCACTTATCTGTTAGGCTGGGTTTTAAACAAAGCAGGTCCATGTACAGTCCATCAGATTCTCATTTCTTGCTGGGATCCTGAAGCAGCAAAAGAGAGCGTCTCTTTGCAGGCTCTGAAATTACAGAGAGGAGGAACAAAAAAGGAGAGATCAAATCAAATTTACAGACCAGGTTAATGATCCAAAGTAAACATCAAACTCTGTACTTCTGTCCACATGAGGGTTTTGCTGGTTTTTTTTAATACTACTGCCATGCAAAAGTATTTGGAGATGAAACAGTCCAGACCGGTAAATCTGAGAAAAGTGAAGTCTATGAGGATTTGTTCCAAAAGTTGTTGAAGGAGGAGGAAAAAAAGGGGGAAAGGAAAAAAATATAAAAAGTAACAGAAAGTTATTGAATAGCGCTTCAAAAAGTCACCTAGCAGAGTTTACAGCCTGGAGAGACTACTCCTGCCCACTCTGCTTTCCAGCTACATTCCAGCACCAGGCACATTAAAATGCAGAGATGTTAATCCTTGTGGCAATGCTTAAGAATATTCACAATGTGCTTGGCACAAAGGAAACAGGGAAAGCTGCTTTTTGTTCACCCCATTGACTTAAAAGACAGGCTCAAATCCTTCTTGTCCCCAAAAGTGGTACCTTTGCATGAGACAGATGATCAGTCAGCAGGGCTTGAGAAAAACATTATTCAAACCTATTTCACAACTTATCACTCGTACTGGATATTTACTCCCTTGTTCTTCAGTTATACTGGTTATATCATTGGTTTGGGGGTTTTAGCTGTTAATCTTACCTCACAGGCACTGCAGCATGGACTGAGAAGACAAGCATAAAGAGAAAATCATGTCTGTTATTCGTAGTGGTGTCTAGAAGTCCCAGCCGAGAGCAGGACCCACTGCGCTGAGCACAGACGCGGAGTACGTGTGACTCTGCTGAAAACCTAGCGAGATAAACAAGCAAGTTGGAAAAAGCAGAGGAGGGAGACAGAATCATTCTCAGCTGGGGAGCTGAGACCTAGAGCAACTAGTGACCTTCCTCCTCCTATCATGTAGGAAGCGGGTGGCATCCCTGGGAAACAAGTTGTGCCTCCAGAATTCCACTTCAATGACCTACCCCCTCAAAAAAACACCCCAGCTACTAGGGAACACTCATAACTATTTACAGCTGTTTTCTTTGAGTGGGCCTCAATCAATACCGTACAGCCAAGAACAGGTTAACCCCTTCCTTTTCATACCACAAAAGATGCAGGCGTCAAACTGTCCCTCACTATTTTTTTCCCCTGAAAAATGTCATTCCAATTCAATGTCCACCACAAGCCACAGGATCTAACTAAATAAAATCAGCAGTGAATGGGAGCTTTTTTATTCATGCATGAAAGTAGCATAAATAAGCTTTAATGAGGCTGGTGGTGGACTGTTCTGGGAACTCAATCAGAAAATCTATTTAGGAGACCTGAGAAATGTTTACAGACTGAAATGAACACAAGAAACAGGCTGAAAGGACAAGACATACAGCTCTACTCCTTTTCAGCTTTCTACAGCTGGTTTGCCACCCTGGATAAAAAACTGAAAGGGACAATAGTTAATAAATCAGACTCAGGCTTACAGCCCCAGAGGAGGTAATAAATCCATGCAGCTGCCCGAGGTGTAAATTTTAGAATAATTTCCATTGACTTCTCGTTCTACAAAGTTTCACTAATATAGTCTTATGAGTTGCCTGTCAAAAGGGTACTCTTTCTTAACATTTCTGTCATAATGGGTTTTTTTTGCCTTGACAGAAGAATGGCTCTTGGCCCAGGTCACACTATATTTATCATCTCATTTAGGCGTTTCCAGTTGTCCTTCAGACAAGAGTGACTTTTTCTGGAAAATGGGCTGATGATATGGTGAATCTTGACCTCTTGATGATATGAGAACGACCTTTTAATTGACAATCTGAAAGTTTTAAATCCACACTTTGGCTCTTTGGCTAGAAATTGAATTAAACTGAGTCTGGTTTTGGAGCAGATAAATTGCTGTTACTTGCAGAGTTCTTTCCTACCAGGATTCATATTCTACACCAAGTTTAAAGCTCTTCCTTATAACTCATCTGCCAAAGCTGACGCTACAAATGAAGATGCTTGAATAATAAATTGTTATTAATACTATTATGTATATTATTAATTAATAATATTATAAACAATATTCTGATTCATTCTCACGAAATGTACAAATACCATAATGTCATCTCACTTTTCTTAGCATCTGTGTATATCTCTCCGTTCATCTGCCACAAAGAACTTGCGCTTCTCTGTATCCAGAAGTGATTTCCCATTAATGTTGTGGAGGAATATTGGCCCTTTCATGAGTATTTCTTCCTCACATCTTGCCAGTGACATGCAAAACACAAGTATGAGAGAGATGCACACCTGATTAAAATAGACTCAAGTATTCTTGTACAGCACCAGCTATTAAAGACTATCAGAAAGGTGTATCAGCATCACTGTGAAATTGTTTAATCCCCTTTCTTACAAGCAGGAGAAAGGAATGCCCAAGGCACTCGCCTCCCCAGCCCATCAGATCCAAAAGAGCAACATCCAGAGGGCCAGGCACTAGAACATATGAAACCAAGGAGGGGGGGGGAAAAAGCCCCTTTACAAGAGATTGTCTCACGTAGTTGTGCTTCCTGAGGCAAACATCTTGGCTCTATAACCTCTCTTGTGAGGCACAGTGCAGGGAACTGTCCTTAGAGCTTTGTTCTTTTGTGGATGGCTCTCCATGTAGCAAGCTGTTTTCACTCTCCAGATCAGACCTCCTCTCTGGAACAAGACAATTTGTCCTATTTGAAACTGTTTTCTTAGCTGCATAAGACAGAACACAAACAAAAATAAATCTAAACATTTCTAGCAGAAGACACCCAACAGAGAAGTCTAATGCTGTAGCAAAGTGCAGCCAAAATTTTCCCAAATGAGAATCCTTCTCAAGCACTTCAAATTAAAACAAAACAAAACAAATCCTATAATAGAGCAACATCTCCCACTTATTTCATCAGTTTGTGGCATTGGATCAGTGCTAAGGTCTGAGGGTTTATCTGCCTTTGACCTGGAGCTGGGCAGTGCCAATGCTCAACAGCTCCTGCTCCTGCAGGGAAAATTCCTCCATGAACCAAGTCTTTGTTCTACCTCCTGCCTTGGCTGAGGGCTATGAAAGACAGTACTTCCTAGCCACTGCTTGGTGACCTCGTAAAAACAAGTTTAAGAGCTTCAAGCTGTTCCGTGGGGAGGTGTTACTCATCTCTGGGACAATCACTGCGGAGCTGTTATGATGGGGGTCTTTATCAAGGCCAGTATTCCCATCCGACAGGTCAGTGGCACCATTATCCAGAACCACCCAGTGCTTTAGAGCAGCAGACTAATCCCAAAACTGCTCCATAACTATTCTGCAAGAACAAGACATGTTTCTTGAACAGGGGGAAATGCCAAAATGGCCATGCACACAACCAGCTTTCCTAACAAAGAGTTAATGTCCCGCTAATACAAGCTATTTTATCCTGCTATGGATAAATTTTGGATTTCACCTGCTCTCTCCAGGTGAAAAATCTTTCTGGAGTCAGAGGAAACCCTCCTCTCTTTCTGCTGCTGTCAGATGGCAGGCCCCATCAATGGGGTTCCTGCTTTAACCATCTGGAATGGAATCCTTTGGGAGCTGACTGCAGTAATAACTCTCCTCTTTCCATATTGCCTCATATATTACACTAGTTTCCCCCTTAATCTCACTGCAGCACTGCTGATTTATCACCCCAGGCCTCCGGGTCCCCTTAGACTCCAACACAGTGCCTGAGTTTGCTCCTTCTCTTCCCGCCTTTAGGGAATTTGAAAGAAAATTTGAACATTAAAAAACAACAACCTTTTACACCTCTGTTAGCCACTCGCTTTGATTGCTACTCACTGTTCAGTCCATAATTAATCCTCTTTGTTTTATGCTAAATGTCCCACTCTGGAGCCTGACTCGCATACAGCCTAAACTTTGCCTTGATCATACCTCAGGGTTGTGGGGACAATCTCCTTTCGGCCTTTCTACTCAGCTGTTACTCATTTATTAAAATATAAGCCAAATATACAGTGATGCTGGAAGGAACACATTTCCTTGTTAACCCTTTTTTGGGTCTTGTCCAGAGTATGTCAGTCTATGGCAATTTATATTTTACTACACAAAGTTTCAGATTAATTGTTCGCCATTCCCTGTGCCTCTGATGGAAGGAAGTGGAACAAAAAGGGTTGTCTCTGACCAGAGCCATTACCTTATCCCCCATGAGACAATACAGGAATGCACATCCTGGGCTGTGCTGGGTAACAGGGAAAAGTGACTTGCAGAAGTACAGCAAACCCTCTGGTCAGAAGGAAAATGAGGCTTATGCTCAGCCCTGTCAGCACATACAGGGTCTCTCTAGCCCAAATGAGGGTACGAACTGTGTTGGCAGCTGCCAGACAAAGGTCTTGGTGGGTGACAGAAGTAGGAGAAGGTTTTTTAAGGATGTCCGTTATTAGAAAGGGGAACATGCTCCGTACTGGGAGCAGTTTGGGCAGAGCTTTAACCCCTGGTCTGAAGGGAACATCTGCAGTTGTGCACACAAATCCTACACATTATTTTCTCTCCTGGTTTAGAAGAGGTGATGCAATGAACATTTGGCACTGGACTCTTCAAGAACTTGCCAGTCACAGCCCATTTTACCTGCAGCAGAAGCTGAAGTGCTAAGACAGAGCAGAAACATGTGCTGAAGGGCCATTAGGCTCCTGATCACATGGAGGAATCTTACTCTAGTCATCACATCTACAGAGCTTGCTATAGGGTGGCATTGGACACCATATCTCAGAGATGAGTGTGCAGCCCCTGCCAGCTGCCCAGAGCCAGAAGGATGGCACCAGAAAATGGCCAAACTTTTAACTCACATGTTTTTTCAGGTAACATACAGGCCACCCCATTTTCACTCGTATTTAATGAGAATCAGATTCTAGGAACAAGTGTGTCAACAAAACCAGATCAACATGGTCACTGGAAAGGTTAAGTCAATACAAGGGCATGTTTATTCAATTTTAATGTAAGTACAGTCATAGAAGCATTTGCTGGGAAGGAATTCTGGGTGCCTCTGGTCCTGTCTCCCATAAGCAGCAGGACTATTTCTAACTCTAGCTCAGATCATCCATGGTTTTGTCCAGCCAAATCTTAAAATCCTTCAAGGACAGAGAGTCCCTGACCTTTCTGGGTAACTGCTCCAGTGCTGCACCACACTCCTAGGGAGAAGCTTCTATCGGCACAGATCGACTTGTACTGGCCTTTGGTGACAGTCCTTGCCACCCCTCCCTCTCCAGCAACCAGAGCTTCACCAGCCCCCAGAGGCTCACGTTTCCTTAAAGACCATGGACTCAACACAGCTACAAGTTGTGATGGCTTAAGTACAGAGAGCTACAGACAAGTCAGATGCACTAAGTGGATGTTCTCCTCCATTCCACAAGCTCCAGCATGGGCTCCAGCATGTCCATGATGCCCCCCGAACTGCACACCCAAATGACCTCCAGCCTTGGAAACTATTTTTGGTTCTCTTTTTCTTTTTTTCTTTTTCTCTCTGCTTTTTCCATCCTGCACTTTGAACCTACCTATGATCTTGTCTGCATGATTGCATCATTCATGGCAGGTAAGGTTAGCATGAATGGAAGGAAGTACAAACAGCACTTCACACAGCATGCCAGCAGCTGGAAGAACCTGCAGCCAGCAGAGATTACGGATCCCAGTCAGGTCTAATAAAGACCTGCATCATTGGAGGGGCAGGAAGTACAATTGTGATTATTCGTGTTGAAATAGAGTTCACTGCATGTCCTGCTTCAGAGGCAAATCTGAGCACTGTGGGGTGTCTCAGGAGGAGGCTTCCTTTGTGCACAACACTGAGCACTGGGGCCAGGGCAACGCAGCAAGGCTCCACTGCAGGCCACACAAAGGAAGAAACACTATGTTCTTTCTTTTCCTTGTCACTGTGGCTCAGCACAGATGCAGAATACGCATGGGGAGAGGAAGACAGGACTTTTTGTTGCAGGATGGGGGCATAGCCATGTGAGGCACTTGGATTTCGGGTCACTGTGAGCAATACTAAGGAGTGACCATCCTGAATATGAAAGATCTGAACTTAGCTCTTCTCCTGGATGCCTTAAAGCAATACTAGCCCCTACCCTCTTCACACAACTCTGTCTTGGGGGTACTTGCTGTTCAGGCACCAGCAGTTCAAACCTCTGCCTGTTTCTGTCCCTAGCTGACTTGTCATGTAAGACAAGAACAGGAGGACTGTTCTGGGCAGCTATTGCTCACCAGGTAGATAAGGGACAAGGAGACTATTTACCTGACAAAGATCACTGCTCTGGCAGGGACTGTGCCACTATCAGCAATGCTGGCTGCCTTGCAGGATCCTCTCTGTGGCATCAGTGATTTGTGAGATGTGCCCTGTGTGAATGAGACCATGGCAAAATTCAGGACATCTGTACAAATACCAGACCAATGCATCTGCTCAAATGCAATTATGAAAAATAATTAGCAATTGAACTGAGAAGGCATTACAAAACAGCTAAGGAGAAAGAAAATAGACTGGCATGCTGTGATTGATGTAAGCATGTAACAGCTTCCACATGTCACTGGGACCACCACAATCTGCACCAGCTGAGGTGCTGCTTCCAGAGACAGAAAAACACTTCCAAGTGGAGCAAACACACAGCTGGGGCCAGTCACAGTGCCAGGAAACCATGTGGGTCTCCCCTGCCACACAAACATGAGTTTTCAGGGGTCACAAGGCCTCTGGCCACAGTTTGGGCTTCTGCACTTGTCAAAGTTTGGGACTCAAGCACAATCAACTAGGATGAATTAACTAGATGTCAGGAATACTCCTCAGCTCTGTTCAGAATTGGACCTCTGAGCCATCAGGAGTGCTTACTTTCAACCAGCAGTGATGCTGAGCACCCTCAGACCTCACCACCACCACGAGGAGCTGTCAGACCCTGCCAAACACTTTCCAACTCAGCTTGGCTGCTTACAGCTGACCAGTGCTGAGCCTTGGACAGACAAATGGAGAGGGAGGTGATGGTCAGTGTTGCTTACCAGATTCATCCATCATGGCCAAGGTTGTCAAAAAATCATCTTCTCCTTTCCCAGTGTCTCTGTGGCTACCACCTGACAGGCATCCTAATACAAGTTTGATGCAAAAAGCTGAGAGAAAGTTACCATTCCAGATCAAATAGTCCATATGAAAGCCCTAGATCCATGGGCCATACATTGTGCAACTGTCCTGACATGCAAAACGCCTCTTGCTGTACTTTCATAAAGCACATCCAGAAAGGAGACGCAACATATCCTGAATATCAATGGAGAGAAGACAGTAGGAGCAGTATTATCTCAGATGCATTTAACTGGTTCTACTTAGCACATAGCTACTCACCAAGAGGTACAGAGGATATGAGTCCACTAAGTTTTGGCAATTCCTGTAACCGTCTCATCCCTCCCCAGTCACCTACTGCTGTTTTAGATGAAGGGAAAAGTTTATTGTGTTCTTCTCCCCGCCTTCCTCCCCTACATTCTTTTTGTTTTATCTTGAGAATGTAATTTTAAAAGGTGCTAGGAGAATGCTACACATGTGATGACACATGTGATGGAGAAGCAAGCAGTAATTTAAGTCCCAAGCGAAGGGAAAGCCAACAAGAGTCTTTCCGTAGGTTTCAGCAGGCGTCAGATTAAGATCTTCAGCATAAGGAAGGCGAGAACAACACAAAGCCTTGTGCTTTGTTCACACTCTTAAGCAGCGAGGAGCCAGGATGCTCGAGGTGAAGCCTTTGGGGATTGCTCCGTCCCCGGGGAGCCACACGCTGCATGGAAGATGGAGCAAGCCAGCAAGTACATCTAGCACTGGATGTTCCCAACCAAGTAGGACGCCTGCAGATAGTTTTTCCAGGAGGGCTTGGAGAGAGCTTGAGGATTTTGCTGCTGAATCAGGCTTTCTGCGGCACAGGCAGAGACCACACCGCTGGCGCCGAGCCCTGCAGCTGCACAACGCCTGGCACGCGCTGCCGGGGCTGCAGAGCCAACACGGACAATCTTGGGGCAACACAGGCTTTGCCGCAGCTGCTCATTCACTTCCAGCTGATGGCATCACTGGAGGCTTGTGTCCTCTCAGCAGGAAAAGCTAAAAAATAGGCACAAGAGGACAAACCGCAGGAAACACGTCCCTTTCTGGGAGAGAAAGGACTTGTTGTACAGCACATGCCGTAGACATTAGAACACGGATGAGAGACGTAGATTTGGCACTCAAGCGCAAACAGTATGTCCCTGCTGTACCACATCACTGGCCGCCTTAGGTTTAAATATTCTGGTTATCCCTCTACGAGTACACAAGTTCAGAAATATGTAATTGTCAGGCTTTTCTGGGAGGTCTTCAAATGCAATATCTCCCAGTCCTTTCTCCCAGACAGCTTCCACCTGCAGGGAAAGATGGCGCTGTCACTAAAGGTTTTGTTTTCAGCTGCCCCCAACTGTTTAGCTCTGCAAACAAGCAGCTAGGGCCATTTTGATTCTTGCTTTGCTCTAGGGCACAAATTTGTTGACCAAGAGGGTAGCACAGTCCATAGCCAAGCTCTGTGCATGTAACAGCAATGCAAATGTGTACATTTTTCTCCTGTTTTGCTTTGGTGCGAGTTTTCTTACACACGACTCAGGACAAGCACAGATACAATGGCCTCACAGATTTTGGTGTCTCCCGAAAGCCCCACAGCCTGTGCCTGCCACTCGTGTTTAATGTCTAGGCCCCAGGAGCATTGTGGGAAGGGCAGGACCTGTGCAACAACGTGGCAGTAATTTTGTTTGCTGCAGTTCCAGAGCATCTCCTCTCTTTCGGCGGCTAGCAGGGGTGGGCAGCTGAAGATACTTGTGTGACACTGTGCAAGTGTCTCACTCCAGCTGGCAAGGGCAGGCGAGACACTAGTAAGAGCAGCAGCTCTGGAAAGGGAAACAAGAGGGGCAAAGACAGGGGAATTGGAGATTAAAACATCAAATTGAAAGGGAACAATAAATCCCTGGTGGGGAATATAACTGGGGGGGGTAGAGCAGGAACAGATTGCAGCTCAGTAATGAGGCGGCATTTTCTTTGTGATCTGTAAATCCATTTGGGCCCTCTGACAGACAAAGACCCCACACTACCCAGATGCCTTCCTCTGCCTTCAGTGACAATAGCTGCTGGAGCAAGCAGCTCTGGCAGAGACCACCTGCCCCAGCAGCACAGGCTGAGGCCAGCCTGCTCTTACGGTCAAGTTCTTGCAGCAGTCCCAGGGGCAGGACATTGTCAGGCCCATACCTTCCTGGTACCTGCTAAAGTACAAAGCTCTAAGTCATACAAGCCTATAAAGATGGGCTTGATGCTCTGCTTGGTCCCCAAAGATGAGGTGACAGCCAGGCTCAGCATCACAGGCAGAGCCCCAGACATGATGGGCAGCCTAGAACCATTAAAGGTGGCTGAGGGCATCTGGCAAAACACCATCTTGCTGCAAGGGTCCTTGTAGTACTAAGGCTATGGCTCCAGTGTCAGGCAGAAAAGTTCCAGCCACGTGGTTTCCATCTGTAAGGGCTGCAGACAGCAACTCAGAGCATTTCAGAGTATGACACCCTTGAAGCAATGATGTTTCTACCAGCCATCAACACCAGTGTTCTGGCAGTGCTGAGGCACTCTTGCAAAACTCTTCCAGGGAAGGAGGAGGAAAAACAGCAAGCCTCAGATCCTCATATCTAGCCTCCACCCCTCAGTTCCCTGTAATTCATTAGGCAAATAATAGTTCAGGGTCAATAGCATCAGCCTCTTTCCTGGAAATGAAATAACCACAGCCAACTCTCAGCTTGCCAAGCTGGGGTCCCTAGGTGCAGGCAGAGGTCCCTGATCTGCAGTCGGTTTCTTTCAGTGTCTACAACAAAATATTACTTCTATAACTTTAGGCAATAGGGCATCTTTCCTTTGCTGTGGTTTTGGTAACACACACATATGAAAGACAGTGCAAGAGCTCCCACTCATAGACTTGGTTTCCTCATTGAAGCCTTGGCAGAAGTGCTGAGGAATAAATGGACACAGAGGGTCCATTTGTCTTCTTTCCCATGGGATAAAGAGGTTACAGCTCTCAATTATCAGACTGATACTTGCCTTGAGAATTGCATCTGCTAAACAAAATGACAAAGAGAAATTCAGCATAATCCATCTCTCTTTGGGCATAATGCACCTGGTGGCCCAGACATAGTTCAGCTCTGTGAAAATACAAATCATCATTACCATTCACTGAGAGATGGCCTCTCTCCTACCTTCACCGGGTGCAGGCAGCATCAATCTCAAACACAAGATTTCCACAAAGAGGACAATCCAATGAGAGGAGCTTGGCTACGGAGGAATTAATCACGTAATGGGTGGGCTCATTGAGACCCACCCTTCCCCATCATCTGACGTGGGCTCTCCTTGACTGTCAATCGGCTCACAGGACAGGTAGGGGTGCAGCTACAGGTCCCACCTAAGAGCATTTTACAGTGTTGCTTCTGACACAAGCATGCCTGTGCCACGTGGAACCATTGTCGACTGGTCTTGTGTTGCCACTGTGCTTGCAAATGCACAAATATATCCTTCTTGTCTGCACATCCATTTAGATGTTATCACCAGTTTTTCATGGACCATATTGAGTTCTTGTATTTTCCTCTCCCAAGAAAGTTTTCATCATGCTTTGGGCTTAAGCTCACTCACTTTTTACAAGGCACCTCTGGCCTTTTATTTGGGAGATTTGCTTGTGTTTCCAGATGGATTTGGACATAGTGTTAAGAAAAGTGTGTCTGCAAGTCCACAAGGTCAGGGCATTTCTGGAGAGTAACAACAAACAGGGAGGCGCTGTTTAAAAATGGATCTCAGATCTTCTGTCACTAAGGTGCTCTGCTTTATCACTTCCTTGTGAAGGACTCATTATCAGCCCTTGTGCTTTGCTGAAGTGATGCTCCTGCCTGGTATAAAGAGACGTTTCAAAACACCTCTCTGTCCAAATTTACTTTAAAAAAACCCCACAAACTAAAACAATTGTTTTCCAACCATAGAAACACCATGCAAATCCCCATGAGATGATTTTTCCATGGAGGTTCCTTACCTCTGATACTGTTGGTAGAAAGTCACTATTGAACAGAACAAATGCCACAGATACACAGAGATTCTGGTTTTGGAATTAAACCTGAAGGTGGTATTGAACATGCCCACATATGTCCAACATGACAAACTTACCACATGGCCCTAAGGACAGCCAGGAGCTGAATCTCGGAAAGCTGGCTGGATTTACCTGCAGACTGGTGAGGAGATGTGAGGGAGAATAACTCAATTGATTGCAGCCCTGAAAAGCTGTAGTCATTTCAGGGACTGCCTAAACACTGCAAACCCCAAGTGACAAGTGCAACATCAACTTTCTCAAAGTACTTTCAGTTAGGAAAATAAGTTGCAGAGCGGAAGTTTTTCATAACTTAAAGTAGCAATAAAGTGCCTACAACTATAACAATTCCTCAGCCCAGCTGGACAACATGTGGGGCTTTCTAGAGTTGTTGAATCACAGTATATTGTAGATTTCACTGGGATCCAATTTTTTTTCTTCTCTTATTTGACTTTGCTCTAATATTTTCATTTTAGTGGCAGACAGATTGCAAGATGAATCCCAATAAAGAGATGTTTGAACGTTTCCTTTCCCGTGACACTCAAGTAGTGCCTTTAACTGACAAGCACAAACTCAAGAAGTCACACTGGATTCTCACCGTGCCTCCCTCAATGAGTGAATGCCTAAAAATTGATGACTGGTCTAAAACCCTTCTGAATGTTTTACTGCATGGACAAAGGCCTATGGAGAAAAGTGCACTTTTAGGCTATGGGATCTTCAAGAGTCAGGCAACTTAGAGCAGGGAAGCTGCAGGGAGATCAAGGAAACAAGTAAAAGGTTACAAGCCATTACTCAAAGAAACCCAGCAGCAGTGTGCTTTTGCTCTGTCTTCATCCTCATGATGCCTCATGGGTATCTTCAACCACTTACAGTAACAGCCAGGACTACAATGTAGGATTTCTGATAGACAGGACTACTGAAAATTATCAAACCTAAGAGAGTAGCACAAACCCCTCACAAATCCAAGCCACAAAAATAGTCACAAGCTGGTATTTCCACTTCTCTCCCCTTGTCCTCAGCCTTCCTCCCCAAAAAAGCTATCAGGTCAGTAAAAAACAATTGATTTTATTTTAAGGCATTGGGTGTTTTGCAATTTCAGTCCAAGTTACTTTGAAATAAAAATAGAATTGTTTGCTTCCACCCCACCCCCTCCCCCTAAAAAAGCAGTATTAAAACGTAAGCTCCTTTCACACACAACATAGGTGTAAGGAATTAACATTTTCCCTGCAGAAGAATGCTGTGGGAAAGACATCTCATACACATCTCCTGGGTTCATGGGAACTGGAGGTAAACTTGAGGACCAGCTGAGAAATGCAATGAAAAGATCGGCTTTATTCTATTGTAGGAATATCCCTTTGACTGCGACCCTGCCATTTGAGTCATGGTTTCTCTGGGGTACATCATGCCTAGCATCTCTCACTGTACATCCCTGACAGCAGAGGAAGTGCTGGCCTCCAAAGCAGTAACTGGAGTGAGTGCAGCCCTTTGTTTTTACCGGATATTTTCAGGGTAGCACAGAAAAAGCAATCACATCTGGGACCACCTCAAGGGGCTGTTGGCAAAAATCCAGAGGCTCTGTGGAAGAAGCAGCAGATTGTGGATTTCGATGCCCTGGGCAGGATGTCTGTTTCCACAATGGCTGGGGAAGGAAGAAATATAAATGGAGATGGTCTGATAAGAGCATGGCCATGATAAAAAGACTCTATTCAGTATTAATTTATTTCAGCAAGAAGAAAAGTGCCCACAGTCACTGGGTTACAGACATTAGTCTCTTGCCTCAGTGAAAAGGGAACTGGTTAGTCTTGAGGAGATGTTAAATACTGGATTTTAAAACGAGTAAAAAGACAGCAGAACAGATGTGACAGACAGTGGGTTCTTCTCATTCATTCTGCAGTTTTGTAGAAAGTTGTTAAAAAATAATTTCCCCACCAATTTCAATGCTCATGGCTCGTCTTGCTTTGCCCTGGACTGAGGAAACTTCAGCAGCTGCAAGGTGACGCTCTGTGCTTTGTGAGATCAAGCATCACTTCCACAATAATAACTACCACCTTTTAACTTAAAAATTTGTTCTACTGCCCTTGGATAGCTGTGAATATTCACATTAGTGAGCAGAGTGGTGTTACGTGCCTATAAAGAGCTTTACTAAAACTTTTAAAAGGCCTGCACCATGTGAACACTCCTCTCTTCTGGCTGCCACCTGATCTTTATGCCATCTCAGCTTATTTTTTTACCAAGGGGGAAAAAGAGAGATTTGGAAGTAAAGCTCAAGGCTGGGATTGCCTGTATAAACAAGGCCATTCACAGTAGGATCAGTCTCTCACCTCTCAGCATCTGCCCGTAGCACATTATCGCACCTGCCCCCTGTTTTGGGTCGTTTAGCTTCTCCCAGGTGTAGTTTTATTTTGTGCATGTCAAATGCCAGCATTGATAGATGCAAGGGGGTGGGTGCCCCCACATTGCTTGGACCTTAAGTTCCCTCTTTGGAGAAATTCTGACAAGCTCGGAGGCAGGAGGTTAATGCTGCAGGCTGTGTCATGAGCTCCTCCTGGTGGCCAGGAATCCTCTAGTAACTTCCCTGTTAAGAGCTCAAAATTAAAATAGTAAATAAAAATACAGCTCTCTGGCATTCTTCTTTACTGTACTCAGGAAACGCATAAGTAGAAACATAAAATAAACCATATATTTTGGGAGTGATGTAAAGGCTTTCAGAGTGGACTGTGCGGCTGTGAGGGATCTAGGTTTATTTTTACCACTCTGGGGTGTGCATTCGGTCTCTGTACAGGCGTTAGATGGTGAGTTGGACTAGATGATCCTTGTGGGTCCCTTCCAACTCAGAGTATTCTGTGATTCCTCACTGCTTGCAGATGTGGCTAAAGGGAATGACCACAACCTTATCCCTCAGGGCTGGGGTTTCTTCTATAAAAATGAAGAGTTTCAAATTTTATTCCTAGCAGAAAAAATAATTTCTCTGCTCCAGTTTCCACTCTTGCATGACCCCCAGCCAAAGAAATACATACTTCCTAAATATTTGTTTGTTGGAACATCCTCCATGCTGAGGCAGCAAGGCAGCAACAGAGAAAGAGAAAGGAGTTATCCCCATCATCTTCTGAGATAAGGATGGAATGGATAGAATGGGAAATTCTATTCTACTGAAATATTTCTGTAAAAGTATTACAGAAAACTAGATTATAAATAATCTTTGCTGAAGGTATTAAACAAATCAGTTCATTAGGCACTGCACAAGCATCCAGCATCCAACAGTTGCTGACCTGGAAAAGACACATCACAAAAACAAGCAGTAACACCCAAGTGAAACAGCAGGGAAGAAAGAAAACAATACAAGAGTTTTTGCAAAGATTGCCATTAGCAATGGTCTCCACTCCCTTTCTGGCTGGCCAGTAGAATATGATATTATGGCATTGCAGAGCATCTTCAGATTTCTTTATAATGATTACCGGAATATATGAATATGCAAATAAATGCATAAATGAATTTATATTAATTCGTTATACACACTCTACTAGCCAGGTAATAGAAACAATGTTGGCACAAGATCTGCCTTTGCTCAGAGCCTTGCTGTCAAAAACTGACTTGATATACAGGGAAATTTTCAGAACAAGGCACCAGATAGTTTCTTCAGAGTGCGCTGGTAGAAATCTTTGTTAATCCTGCCCAATTTCAGAACAAAGCCAAGATAACTCATGTCAGAGCTATTAAATCCAGCATCTTACATTAGAAAGACTCATTTTTTAAATGTTTTGACCTGGGTATCCTTCTGATGACTTGGCACAGAATTGTTTAATAGCTGATCTAAGCAACATCACAGGGTTAATATTTCCTGCAATCTTCAGCATCTCTTCTTTTTTTTTTCCCCTTTGCTGCTTCTTCATGATCAGTACCCCTTATTCCACACCAGACATGCAAGCCATGGGCTTCCAAGCCCTAGTTTTTGCTCAGGTACTGTCACACAGAGGGAGAAGTGGATAACACCAGAGACCAGAGGCACAGCCTGGCACTGTGTCAGGCTGCGTTCTTGTGAAGGCAGCAGTTACCTCAGCAGTCAATCCTCACTTCTGGGAAAAGCATGGATTAAATGAGGAGCATACACATACACACAGATATGCATCTTTTCCTCTGCACACCTCCAAGACACTTTACAAAGTACCAGTGATGCAGGTTCTATGCTTGAACACCTCCCAGAGAGAAAAGCCTCTTTTTAAAAAAATTTTACTGTTACACCTTTGTAATTTGCCATCCATTGATGTTATTGATGATGACCTTGATGGTGTTTACTTGAAAGCCCTTTGGGCTGTTGAGTTTTACCACCTATTCTCAGGCTCACACTGCATCATTAATTAGCACCTTAAGATACCCACACTGAGGAGACAGGAAAATTGACTAACAAGAGTTGCACTCACAAGCGTTCACAAAGATTTGAGAAATTTGAAAAATGTAGAAGGGAAGGCCAGAGATGTCTCAGCTTCCATACAAGAATCACATCAGTGAAAAGGACTCAGTACTCTAGTGCAGAAACACTGCAAAGCACAGCCAAGAAACTAACTGGAGAAAAAGTAAAAATCAACATAGATCTCTAAAATGCCCAAAAAGATTTTTCAGCCTACAAAAACTAAATATCTATAGAAATAATCCATTTAAGGTTCTTCAGATTTGTGGTTTTTAACTTAAGAACAAACTTGGTTGCAACAATATTTCAGCCAAAACATGAAAAGTTAAACAAACAAAGTAGAGTCAGCAAACATCCTTCAGTTCAGATTCTTTGCAAAACTAGTCAGAATCCAGATCCATTACAGCCCAATCTTCCTAGCAGCTGATAAAAGAATTCCAGAGATCACATGGTTTAGATGATTGGTTTGGATGTTTTTATAGAAAAGGAAATACAGTTATACCTCCACATTTGATTCACTGAATCAGAATTGCTAGAAAAATTCCTCGCAAATCAGCGAGGTCACAATGAAGGGGTCACAATGCAGCGAGGATATACTGTCTGTCTGTTCAACCTCTTTCCATCCTGTTACTGCAGTGACTGAAATGCTGAGGGTTCAGTGCTAACACAGCTTTCCAGGCAAAGCTGCTACATTATTAGGTGACTAGAACAAAGATAAATTCCACTCAACTTCATTCAAAGTAACAAATGAAATGACGAATGAAACATACCAAAATGGCAATGGTTTGAAAAGAGTTCTCCCAAAATTGCAAAACTGAGAGGGTCAGTTCATACTATACCAGTAATGTAAATGAAAGACTGATTTGGGAAATGTTAGACTTAAATACTACTTCAAAGTAAGCAACATTGAAGCTAACCTCGGCAGCTGCAAACATCATTCCAGGAACCAGCTTGGATAACTCCCTGTTATCTTCTGTCACGTTTATCACAGAATGTGCTTAACCTCTCCAAACCTGACATCCATGCAAAGGACAGGAGGAGGCCATCATATCAGGAAAACCCTTCCCTATCTAAACACAGCCCCCAGTGGGCAGTGGTTGGGGATGGGAGTTGTCCTCTAAGATGCCCCTGGTGTGACTGGTCAGACCTTAGTCTGGCTATTTCTTATCGCCCCACACACAGGGTAAAGCAGGGATGACTTTTGGGGTCCCACTTCTGTGCTCACATGGGGTGGCAGGGTTTGAATAATCTGCTGACTGGCTAATTATTCTGAAGCTTGCTGCTTCCCTCCCCTCACCAGTACACCCCATAGGCCCTCATCTTATTAGCAAAACAAAGGTTAAGATACAGGCAGCACAATCCAAAATCTTCCTCTGAAACAAATTCCTGCATAGGAGAAAGCAACTCCCAGGCAGCAGGGAGTGTCATTCTGCCTCCTTTCCAAAACACCCTAGGAAGAAGCACTGGGTGTTCTGAATCATCCTAAGTCCTGAGCAAGGACCCCCAAAACCACAGCATCAGGTGAAAACTCTCAGCACAGATATATATCTGAAGATGTGTCACTACGTCAGCTGAGGCATTAATGCTGACCTCATCAAAATCATCATGTTCAATATCCGAACTGATCAATAATTAAGGGTAGTCAAGGTGTGTAAATATAACCACATTATTCCTTACAAAAACCATGGTGCTTCTGGCCAGAAATCAACTCTATTTTGGCCCTACTACTTGCAGTGATTTCTCTCACCTTAGTCAAAGTATTTGAGGTATTAAGCCCGCTCAATGCAACTCCTCCATGAAAGTTAAACAGTGAAAAATCTACTATGCTTGTAGCTAATAAAGAAAAAAATTACTGTGCTTTATATATATGGCTTCTCTTCTATTCTCTACCTCTACATACATTTTGATCTGATTGGTCAACATGGCATCTTTAAGATCTGAAGGTATATGTAGTGTAACCTGTTCTAGTGCTTCAGAAAAAGACTGAAGGTACGGGCTCCGGACAATGTTCAACAGATCAGGGATTTCTTTTTGTCTTGTTCCTAATCCTTTAGAGTTCTTTTCAGTGAACCTCGAGTCTGGCACATGAAGATAACTCAGCTTTTTCTTCAAGCCATGAACTCTAAAATATAATAAGAGTTAGCATAGCTATGGCAATAATACTACTATTACTGCAGCTTGACAGCTGACATTCTAAATTGTTGAAAATTATTTGAGATAAGATGCAACAGAAAGCCAAAAGCAAGATTACTGGAAACAGTTTATAGGCTACCAGTGCATAGCAGTGGCCCTGTATTGTGAGTACATAAGGTTTGTGTGGAGAGGAAATGCCTTATATCTGAACCATGAGCCCTACACATCAATTCCCACTCTCCAAACATGTCAGGTTTTCCACTACAAATCACTTTCCCTCACAAACCTCACTCAGAGAAACTGTGGGTTGTATAAACATGAAATTTCTTTCAATTTTCTGTACAAACTGAACTTCTTTAAGTGAAATCCTCTTAATATTGAAGAAAATGCATCAACAGAAACAGTGGCTAAAATAATTTCTTGTAGCATCAGAAAAGGTATGTTATACAGTGTTTGTACCTCTTCTCTGAGATGCTGCGAAGGCCCGGGGAGGAAGAGATCCTTCACATGCCACATTCCATTTAATGCTTCATCTCCCTCCAAAGACTACGGCAATTCAGCACTGACTTTCATGACAGGGACAGCTGTCCTGCAGTCTTTGCAATGTGATCAATTAATTTTGCAGAAGTGCAGTGCACAGCTCACATTTTTGTTCTCCCCCTCCCAGTGGACCTGGGCTGAACAGTGACAGACTTGGAAGCAAAAAGGTTCCTCTCAGTGACAAACCTCATCTGAGTCACCCAGCTCTGATACCACTTTCAGGGCAGCTGGCATGCCAAATACACTTGGAAAGCTCCCCTTCAATAGGTGTAACTCAGTGGGAACACAGAGGTTAGCTGCCTCTTGGGGAGAGGCACTTTAACACATGGGAACAGCTCTATTCACTAACCATATCATGATAGAATTTAAAACTATTTCTACAAGTGCTGGTTGAGCTCAGGAAAATCCTTACTGGGCCAAACCTGTAACAGAGTTATTTTTAAGTAAAAAAACCCCATGTAACTAAGAAGCAACAACTTAAGAATTAAGCACATGATTTAGTATCTTCTTCAAATTAATACTAGCCTGAAATTGCTGCCAAGTTAAACCACACTTCCACAGCCCAGATCCTATTTTAGGAGACCAGAGTAGCAGTTTCCAGAGTTGACTTTTAGCTTAACTAGAACAAAACCTCGACTTGTATCTTTATGACTTACCACCAAGGTGTATGATTCATGGGGAAATGTTTCTTCCATATAAATATCACATTCTCCAGTTATGGGTGGGAACTTCACTCACACTCATTGCAGCAAAACATTTCTTATAAGAAAGAAACTTTGGGGCAAAGCATCACAAACAGGCAGACTCTTTGTATACTGTTCTTTTAGTTGACTTATATGTTCCAAAGTAGAGTACTTTTTCCAAGACCAAAGCAAATACAGCAGAAGCAGTACAGATAAATAGATCTATTAAGCCAAACACAATCCTTCAAAATTTGCAGTATTCTAAAGACTGAATATAACTGGCTACAGATAAATCAGACCTTAGTCTAGACAAAGCAAACTGTCCTAGTAACCAGCTGTTAGGCAGAATACTATGAGCTCTGGCAATGACAGATCTCATTCACTGTCTTGATCATCAGTTATTTTTTCTGCAGATAAAAACTTTAGTCATTGACCATTCTAGAAACAAAGGTGTTTCTGGTCATATTTGGAGCAGTAACAGTATCATTCTGGTTTTACAGTCCTAGTCCTCATTAAGCTTTGGGCTCAGACAGCTGACATTACTTACCAGCACAAAAAGTGTAATTTCAAGAGTTCCCAGGACAATTACTTGAACACAAATAAAAAAATACCTTTCTATAGAAACCAACTTTCAGCATGATTGACTTCACCATATTCACGCTGTTAGTCAAGTTTCCATCACCAATTCAAAGCTCCATCTAAACAAAACAAACTACAAAAGGTTTGGTTGAACATACCAAATAATGAGCCACCACCACAAAAGCTTCACAACTTAAGCAGGTCAGGACAAACCCTCAAAAGAGCGAGCTGAATTTCACTAAATGTACAGAAAAGCAAGTTTGTAGGCACTTTACAAGGGGGTACTTTACCTCCAATGCAGTAGAACACTGTTGATTAAAAAGCAAACCCAATAACTTTAGTCTTCAGACAACAGGGGTATCCTGTTCATTCCCTGATTTTAGAAATTCAATTCTTTTGTCACACTTGGTAGCCCTGAAATCTTTAAAATGCATCTTTCCCTTGGGAAAGAACAATCCAGGTAAGCATTTCCCATCCTCTGCAAACAGAAAAGCACACAACCAGAAAACTCTGACTTTTAATGGAAATACAGCTCCAGCTGCTGAAGGCTATCCAGCAGCATTTAAAGCAGCACTTCAGATATTTCACATGTGTTCCAGTGTATTATTCTATCAGCCTCTGAACAGCAGTCACAGAAAAAAAACCTCTGAAGTGTAGTTGGCAAAAAACCAAAAGGACAAATACTAAAGGTGCTGATATTGGGTTTTATATGGGTATGAAACTTATATTTGTGGCCCTCTAAGGAGCTCTTTTACATCTATCACTTTAACTCCAAAATATTAGCATGAGCAGTGAGTTCAGAGTGACAAATCCAGATGAGTCTGTCTGATGGAAATGCATAGACTGTAGCATTGCTCTTCAATCACAGTGATTAAGATCTTTTCAAAATACATAGTTGCTCTGACAGACAAACAGCTGTTTCAGATATTTAGCAAATCTTGGGCTAACCAAATGTAAAATCAGTTGTAGCACATTAATTGAAAATATGTAAAGGCATGTCAAAATACAGTGGGAACAGATTTCTGGACATATAAATACTTAATCTTCTACCCCATGTGATTTTTCCTCCTGATTTCTTACTCCGCTCAAATGAAATTCATTTTTGAAACAGCACAGAAGTTTCTGCTCCCAAAATTTACACCACCACCATATTGTTGTTGTTTAGGCCACAAAATGTCTGAGTTTCTTGAGGTTTTTTTAAACTATTCCATTAAGCAGTACGTGGTTTGATGAAGTCAGCATTCTTCTTGTTTGTCTCTAAAGCACTTGGCACAATGAAGTCCTGACCACTGAACAGATCTCCTATCCATTACAGCCAACGTTAAATTCTCTATTAACTAGAAACCAGGCTAAGAAGTAAATTTGAACAGCTAAACAGGATACTCAAATCAAACACCTTTTGTCACCTGGTTCTTCCAATGCCATCGCTGCATCATTTATCTAAGGCTCCCATAAAATGGCCATCATTGAAATCTAAGCATCATCACAGCACTGAAGCAGTTCTGTAGCAGGGCACTACATGCAGAAGAAAATGCATCACCCAAAGTTGTAGTGTGGGACAGTAATGCTTCCACTACCCCCGAGTGGAGCACCCACATGCAAAGCCTGCACTGCCAACAGTCAAAATAGGGAGCACGGACAACTGTAAACCAGAAGATAGCACGTGGTGGGAGAAATCAGCAGAGAAGTCATCCTGGATAAAAGCAGGTATGACTAAGGATGTGTGAAGTGTGAAAAAGAAAGCTTTTCTTCCAGAATCTGCACACATTTAAAGGAAAAAGAAAAAAAATAAAATAAAAAAAAGATGAGTCAGTCATCAGTAGCATGAGACAAACCTGAACAAAAACCAAGAGCAAGAGCATGAAAATACCATTTGACACCCTACTTACAGATCTAGTTCTGATAATATGATGAATCACAAACACTTCCACCTCCTTTTTATATTAGCATTTAAAAAGAATATACACATCTTCACAAAATGCATTTAGATGCCATATAACATACTTGGATTGAAATGAAAACTTGCATTTCAAAAAAAAAAAAAATTTGTTTGAGAACATTCCGTCACATTTCTCACAAAATTTCTTCTTCAAATTGCGACAAGGGCACAGATTGGACCTAGAAAAGCATTTTTCTCCTCACGATATTCTGTACATTATACTGTATTTACACTGAAGCAAATAAGCAGAGGTCTGAAGAAATTAAACACTTTTATCGAGTGCTAAAATCAAAACATAAGCAATACAATTTTTTAATTTCAGTATTTTAAAGTACAGAAAGTGGAAACTATGAATATCAAATACAAATTTAAACAAAGCCACTTATCTTCCCCTAGAATAATCAATGTGAACTACTTATAGAAACTTACAAATTTAACGTAAAATCAAGACAAAATAAATACTGTACATACACTTTCCCTGCCTGCAGGCAAAAGAGGATGGGAAATACTGTTATGAATTGAAAAAAATGCTCTTAAAGCTGCAGCATCCCATTTCCCAGCCAAATACTTAACACAGTAGTGCGTTTCTGTAAAAAGGAAGACACACATACACCGACCCCTACTGAGCAGACAAGCTAATATTTTCAGAAACATTAAGAAGGAAAGATAGAAATTAGACTATGAGAGTAGAAAAAGGACAGGAAAAGACAAATGGGCCAGCAAAACGTTACTACAAAACTAGTAAATATAGCCAAGAACTAGCCCCCTTTTTTTTTGCAAATTCCATGGGTTTTTTTTAAAAAAAAAAAAAATTCACCAAAGCATTGGCAGCAATAGACATTTCCCAGCAGAAGTGACAATACATATCAATATAATCTCTTAAAATGATCCCTTTCATTTCCTTCCCACAGCATGAAACTCTTATGGCTTAATTTATATTAAAAGTAGAAAAAAATCTTTTTTTTTCTCCAAACAGAAATGCAGCCTATGAAGAACGTGCATTTCCTTATCAGTGCTACTTTTATTTCCCATCCACTGCATGACTTATCACTCATACACTCCCACAAAGGGGATTACCGGGATGTTTTTTGTTGGGTTTATTTATTTTTTTTTTAAATGGATGTTGCAGCTTTTCATCTTGCTTAACGACAAACAGTAAGGCCCTTGGTTTCATTTGTATTTCTTCTGTGAAAGAGCAGCTCTGGGATCACTCAACCCCAGAACTACACACAGCTTATAATGGTCTGGAAGTATTAAGTGAATGACACTCTGGAAAGACACTAGATTTGGGGTCATGGTGGGAGTATGAAGGGATAGGTGGCATGTGGAGCCTAAATGGGACACTAGTTACCGGGTCATTCTGGTTTCCATTCTGCTTAGTCTCCACAACTACCAAAAAGGGGGTAGGCAAGATTCTCATCAGCTCTGGCTTTGAAATCCCGCAAAAAGGTTTAACATTTAGAATTTAATGGTCTTGTGAATGAAGGTTGCTTATGCCTTATAGCAAAGCTCAGAGGAAGCTGAAGCATGTAAAATGTGATAATGACACTGTGCTCTCTTACATGTCCACCAAAGGTAACACAAGCACTTCAACCACCAATAAAAAAAATACAGAGGAAAAAAATAATCAAAACCCCACTATGTGATCAGAAAACAACAATTTTAACTCTCAACATCTAACCCTTCCAAAATTCTGTTTAAGAATGATTTCATGTAGAGTATTATAGGTTGCATAGGTAATCTACCTCAGAGGTCAACAAAGGCTACCCTGTAGCCAGGGTTTATTAGCAAGTATAGTAGGAGAAGAAAAGGGAAAGTTACTGGAAGAGTCTTTGATATGGTTTCTAGGTGGCCTTTCCATTTTCATGTTTCTTTTTTTCGATTGTAGGAACACGAGAACTTAAGAGACTGGGAAAAGCCCTACAATATTTGATTCCCTATTGTTCTGTCTACAAAAAAAAAGTTTTATGCCAAATTCAAGTCCCCCCACTATTCAAAAAAGATTATCCTTAAAAACAAGTTACCATTGCTAAACAAGTTACCATTGCTGGCTTAATTCTCTGTCACCCAGGTAGGGTTCCCTACTCCCACCCTCTTCCACCCAAGTGAGACAGCAAGGAAGAAACCTGGGCTTTTTCTCTCCACTACAACAACACAAGGTTCAGTCCATCTACAGAAAGACTGGTGCAGTAGTGATTTCATCTAGAACACAGTAAAAATATCTCTACATACAAGTACACAAAACAACTGAGGTTACCACATCCTCTTCATGAGCTACCAGGAGACTTCTTTTATCTCCTTTGTTGTTTTTCTTTCCCCCCCTCCCCCTTTTGTTTTAAATACTGCTCATTGTGGCAATTTCTTTTAAATTACTTGTTCTGAGGTGGCACATCAGATTTAACTTCTGCTGGAAGCATGGATATCTGAAGAAAATAGGAATGAACCTCTGTGTGTTGACAGCCTGTGAAGAGACTACGTATTACATAACTTCATGACAGTGGAGAGCCACTTAGAAAAAAAAAACGTAGAAAGTAGAATAAAAGAAAGAATAAAACCAAGAAGAAATAATATATATGGGTCCAGCCATATCTACATTCCAACAGTAAGATACAGATAAATAATGTGGATGGTCAGAAGAGAGACTCTATATAAGCCAGTCACAGGTACAAGTGTACTCCATATTCCAATTCCTTACTCCAGATTCTATCCTGGCACACTTTTACTTCAGCTAAAAACCTGCCTTTAAGGAGAGAGAACCTATTCTTCATTCTGCTCTGAATCTGATTGCTGTCCTAAACTGGAATCTTCTATTACTAGAGATTGTATAGTTAGCAGGAAGGAAACAGTTTGGTTCAATATGCTAAAGCTAAAACAGTTTCCAAAGCCTGGCAGGCATTTGCTCTAGTTTAAACACAGAGGAAATTTACCTGGGTATATCATTTTAACTAATATTAACAACATAGTTTCTTTCTTTGACTTACTTTGGTGAGAACATGTTAGAAGATAGTTAAAGTATTCTCTTTTAACTACTTCCATCTGGAAATCATAGCACCTGAGAACAGAAAGTCCTTAGAGTAATTTTCAGCACCTGTAGAGTACCTCTTAGCTTATCTTCTGCTTTTTAGAAATCCTTTACCTCCATTCTCAATATTCTA
This sequence comes from Pitta sordida, assembly GCA_013390025.1. Classification (NCBI taxonomy): domain Eukaryota; kingdom Metazoa; phylum Chordata; class Aves; order Passeriformes; family Pittidae; genus Pitta; species Pitta sordida. The sequence goes on along the minus strand of WEKX01003762.1, from coordinate 798,510 downwards.
AAGGTTGACAACTTGTGTTAAATTAAAAAAGAATAAAAAATTAAAAAGACTGAAAACATGCTTTTGTGAAATATTACTTACCAAATAAAAAAGTTTAAAAATTCACAAAGTCACAAAAAGTCAATATAATGTAAAAGTAGGGCTGCAAAAAACACTCCTAAATTATAATTTTAAAGATGAAGTAAAGCTATGAAAGCTACCTGATTTATTTGCAGTTGCATGATATTTATATGTTTCCCCATTTAAAAACAGGATAACGTAGTGCTAATTGGTTTTAATTCTGCAACAATAAAAAAATGCCTGACATCAGAATTTTCATAAATTTCTAAAGGCCTTCTTAATCTAGCCTAAATAAAAATAACTGCACAAATATTCTGGAAAGTAAAACTGAATTTGTTTTTAAACCACAACAAGAGAAAATGAATCCAGTATAGAATATGGAGGAAGGAAAAATGATGCTGGTTAAATCAATTTGATGACTTGGGTAGTGACACACAAGTATTTTTACTCTTAGCAACCAAAAAAAAACCCCAACCAACCAACCAACCAACAATACCATTGTCACTAGCATACTAATGTTTATGTTTTGGCTGGACCCTGCAAAATGCCCTTTTTCCAGAATCAAGTAAAAGTATTCCCCCTGATCCCCGTCCCTCAAAAGTTAAATATTTCATTTTATATTACAGAAAAAATACAAATTTTAAATCAAAATTATTTACATTAATTCAGAAATGGCATTTGCTATCAGCTCTGTAAGAAACCTGACACAAATGATCATCCTGATACCAGTAAGCTACTTAAATGCTTATATATGCACCAGTTAAAACTTTTAATTGGCTGTCTCACCCAGCTTTGAAATCAACACACATTCTCCTGCTTTCCTGACTCTTGAGTAAAATGTGTTTAAAGTACAACAACACCATTTTAATGCTTCTTCCATGCTACATTAAGTAATATGCCAAATCTTATAACGGCAATGTATCTCTTATTAGTATTTCAAAGTAATTTTCTGAAGTAACATTTATCTTAACCGATGCCCTCGTTCCTCAAAAAGGATATATGTATTGGGGTTTCCTCCTTTGTACCAACTCTTAAGTAACTTGTACAAATTTCAGGGAGCCCTCTCACAGGAGAAAATCATCACACATGGATCATCAGGAGGAAAAGTATGCACTCAAATTTGGAGGAAAGAGGTGCAGTTTAAAACTATTTAGCTACTGGACTGACATAAGAAGATTCTTCTGACTTTAGGAGTATCTTCTAGTCCATTAAATAAATAAATCTGATAATAAAGAGGACAGGTCAAAATATAATCAAGCTGGCAAAGAATATGCAACTTGCAAGTCAGCAGAAGCCCAGCCAATAGCTTACAAAAAGCAGGAAAAAAAATTACGATTCCATATGCCTTAATTAAAAAAAATAATTAATAATGCATCTCACTCCTATTTAAGACTATAACCTGAATATCGAATTTAGGAGTCCAGACTAATCACAATTAATGTGGCTCTCCACTGCACCAAACACACATTATCAAAACAATTTAAAACTTTCACATTATTAAATGTAAATTAATAACCCCCACAGAGAAAGTCTTCCAAATAAATAGGTTTTTAAAATGAATTTAAAAGTTGTGAAAATCTATCAGAAATAAATTATTGATAAACCACCTTCATCATCTTCCCCTCATTAATTAGGTCAGAAACTACCAGCAACAAATGATATTCAAGCCCTGATGAGAGACTATTTCTCACAGTCTATGTCTCTCCAAAGATTTCCCCATTCCCGTATGGTTATTGCTGAGCAGGTGTGGCACAGTGAAAATGCAGCATTGGGTTGGTTTTTTTGTGGTTTTTTTCTTCTTTTTTTTTTTTTTTCGTTTTCTCTCTCATTCTTGTTCATCAGGCAGTGTTTTAGATGGTACATGCAAGTCTGCTTCAAGCAGAGGAATAACAGCAGCTCCAGGCTCTGTTGACCTCAATACTGGTCTGTGTAGGAAAGACAGCAGTAGTAGAAGTAGCAGCTACATTAAACAAAGAAGCGTGCATGGCCATTCCGGTTCAGCTTCAAGATCTTCCCAAGGCGCTGTTTAGCAGTTGCCATTCCTTTCTTTGGACGTTTGCCTGAAAAATGAAATCAAGTACTTCAACCAGAAATTTAAGAACAGGTTTTAATCATTGTAGAACAACAATGAAACTCAGCTTTCAAAGCTGAAGCCGGCAAAATTTTCACACGAATTGGTTTCAAAAGCAAACAATCAATCAGGGAATGGGAATTGTTAATAAAACGCAGGAACTGTTTTCTCTAAACTCTGGTTAGCATCATCACAAATAACATTATTATATTATTTACAAACATTTCTAGTCTATGAAGAGCAGAGGTTGTAGTAGGGGAGAACTTAACCTGAGCTTCCTGCATTTTACTCAAGTTATTCCCTGGACTAAATTATAGACATTACAAAAATTATAGAATATAAACTAGAAACGATGAACTAAATAGTATGCTCATCAGATTATTCTTGAAGCGTCAGAGTTTCTAAGCCTTCACTTAGATAAGCAAATCTGATTGAGGCCAGTTCTTCAGAGAACAGTTGTGTCTGTTCCCTGGAATAAATGCGTAAGAGGTACGCTGCAGAGGTGCAATTGTAACAATGAAAGCTTTATCTGGCCACACAGCCAGCCAGATCTCTCTTAATTGCACCTCCACATACTCTGTGCCAAAGTCTGAGTGCCCACAGCACGCTTACTTTGTATTTTTTCTCAAGGTCTAATCCTGTCCTTTACTCAGTTTCTGCATCTAACAACTCTTTTTGATGTTTACTAGCTCCTTTTCCTCGTCTTTTTCTTCCTTTCTCCCCCCCCACCACTCCCCCCCCAACTCTGGCAAGAGGATGGAGATAACCATTACCTTTTGTCGCCTGGTTGCTGATAGGGGGTGGATTTGATGCTGGCCTCTTTGTAGGATGAAGTGGTATCGACAGGGATGTTTCACCATACGGCCTGTCAGGGCTAAGGCTGCCATCACTCAGCTGACATTCTCCTTGAATCAGACTGGAGTCTCGTGTATACTTGCCGTGCTGAAAACTCAAGCTGTTGCTGTGGACTATGCTTCTGTTTTCCTGAACCTTCTGATTGGCTTCTGATGCCCCCTCTTTCTTGATATATTTTTGAGTTTTATTTGCATCCTAGCATGGAAACAAGAATAAGAAAAAAGTACCAGTTAGCACTTTCTGGCTACAAGTTCACTCCGTTTTTTCGCATTATACTACTCTGTCTTTGAAAAAGATATTTCAGTTCCACCAGTATCTGACCACTTTAGGATTCCATCATTTCTTCTAGTATAGACACTTCTTAAAAATAACATACAACATACACTGTGTGCAAGCTTTTCCATATGCACTTAAGGGCAATGCTACAGATTAATTACACATACTAGTGTATTCATTTTTTCTACTTTTTGGGTTTAGTTTCCAGTGACCCAAACAAATGCAATTGTTCTGGATTTAAATCAGCCATTATAGCGAGCTATACCATTGATTTGAAGAAAATCAGTCAGGACTCAAGGCAATTGTTTGCACGCTATAGAAAAGTTTATTTTTGGCCTAAGAGCCAAGGGAAAGGGCCAGCAGTGCCCTCTGCCATTGCCAGGTGCCAAAAGAGACCGTCCCCCAGTTGTCACCCCTTTTTATCCCCTTGCCTCATCCATATGCAAATTGCCCAATGAATATTCATTTCTACAGCATTAGGTCACTTGCTATGGATCCCTCAACCAATTGGCTCCCATGTTGTTAATTCCTTTCCCCTTGTTTTGACTAACTTTCGATATTGTTTACCTTCAGAGGGCACAGAACTGTTCTTTTCACCTTTAATATTCAGCCTTAGCTTTCAGGCCCTCTGAAGGATTCTAAAGTTAGCCAATCTTTCTAAAATTCCCTAAAAATCTATCAGATTTCCACTACTTCAATAAAATTCCTAAACCTCTATGCTATACACTACATTTATAATTTCTAAATCTTCAAATCACCATAAACACTGACCACTTAAATAGGTGATTTGTTTTCAGTATTCAGCTGATGAGAGAACAAATGCCACATTGGGAATTACAAACTGTAAGGAGTACCATGTAGTTAGATGTTCTTACTAAGCGAACACTACAAGGCATGCAATTAAAAAAGCAGTGCTACTCAATGGCTGTAATTTTGCAACTTTAATTGTCCTATTTAATTAATTATTCTGATACTTCCAATAAACACAACTTTAGAAATACGTACTAAAAAAGTACAGAGCAAAAGACACACAACTTTTCAATCCTTGCTGGATTCCATCTGCACATCAGAAAACAAAAATATTCCTACCTGCTGGCTATTGAAAGGTTATATCAGTTAGGCAGTATCAATTTCCTAAGTAAGTATCTTTACTATAAATACTATCAACACGTTCCACTTGTTCTGATGCTCTGGTTGGGAATAAAAATGAATGAACAATAAAGTGCTTCCCCAGTTAGACTGAATGTAAATTCATGCTTTTATCATCATTTTTTTTAAGATATTGCCCTGAACACCTTCATACTGGCCACTGTAAGAGAAAAGAATTTGAAAGGAAAAAATCCAAAAATAACAACAATGAAAAAAAAAAAAAAGCATGACAAAACTATAATATCCAGATGCCAGAACCAGAAGTATCTGTCATCAGATATGCAGTCTGGAAGACCTGTTCATTATGCTTTGTGTACTTACAACTTCACAATTTCTTCTCCGATAAAAATGTGTTCGAAATGTACAGAAAGTACTGCTTTACCTGAGGGGTAATCCTCGAAGCTTCATTTAGGTGTCTAGTCCATGCTGAAGTTCCCAAGTCTCCATCCTCTTCCTTCACAGACCTACCTAAAGACAAGTTCAACAAGCTTAAATTTTAAAATCGATAACTAGGAGTATACAGTTAATTATACATTTGAATGACTTTTAAATTAAAACAAGAAAGAAAGGAAAATACAATGGAAAATATTTCCTAGACACAAATTAAAATTTAGACCTGCTTGGTTCTACACTCTCAGCTGGAAAAACAATCTAACAGCATAAATGCACTTAATTAAAGGTTGATAGATCACAGTAAGAGGGTCAGACAAACATAATTGTTCACATCTCAAAGCACTGATGTTGAAGGCAGCTTACTTTCTTTGTTAAACTACAGTTTTCTACCATGGCTTTGTATCATGAGGAGCTCATAACAAGATGGACATTCAATTTTCAGGTATTATTGACTCCATTGCTTCTAAGCACGAATGTGCTATTCATGTGCAATATAAAAAAGTTCTATGCCGATAGGCCAATAGAAGAAGAGTCCATATTGAAAATACATTTACAATACAGTTAACTTGTAAAATCAAGGGTATGTCAAGACACCAATTCAATTTGCATCTGAAGAGACTGAAAGGCTTTACAAAACCTGCTAGCTAAGAAGTACAGTTTCATCTCCTTCACCTGTGGAGCTAGACACATGTACAGGGTCTGGCTGGAATAGATTCTTTTCCTAACAGTCCACATAGTGCTGTATTGTAGATTTGTGATTAAACCAGTGTTAATAACACACCAAACCTTTGGCTGCTGCTGAGCAGTACTTGCACAGCATCACAACATTCTCTTCTGCCCCTCTGTTCACTGCAGTAAGTAAGCTAGGAGTGAGGCAAGAAATTGGGAAGGGACATAGTCAGGACAGCAGACCTATACTGGCCAAAGTGATATACAATGATAGAATGTCATGCTTGTCAATAACAACTGGGGTGGAGGCTGAGGGGAAAGGCTGTCAAAGGTAGTCCCTGCTCAGAGGCTGTCTGAGCATTAATCTGCTTGAAGAAGGTAGTAAGTGATTGCCTTTACACCACTTGTTTCTTTCCTCCTTTTTTCATTCACTAAACCGTCTTCATATCAATCCATTAATCTTATCACTTTTGCTATTTCTGCCTCATTCCCCATTCCACAGGTGGGGGAGAAAACAAGAGGCTGTATGGGTGCTTAGCTGCTGGCCTGAGTCAACCCACAATCTGGAAACCTGGATCTTATGTCTTTCATAAAGTTATAAAGGTGGACAGACACTGATATGTGTCTGTGTGGTTTCCTTGTTAGTTTTGGTGGTAGTGGGTTTATTTACTCATTTATTTATTTATTTATTTGGTGGGTTTTAAGGACCTAGAGCTGCAACTACCAGAAGACAGTCTTTGCTATCACTTTAGGCTTTCCTGGTTTCTATGTAAACAAATAAAACATACTATCAGTTCTTTGTATCAGCAACCTGTTTGTTGGTTTTATTTGTTTGTTTTACATCAGCAAAGCCATAATCCTTTTCCATTTCCCTGTCAAGCAAAGAATGTTCAAACATCATGACATTTTTCCTCTCTGTTCCAGTAAGTGATTTTGATTCCTTTGAGGAGATAAGTATTACAACCATGCCTCTGTAGTCGCGGATTTTGTGTCTCTCAACGGTCCTATGGAACCTCTAATCCACGAACATAGGTAGGACATTCTAGCAAATTACTGCCAGAAACTGGCAACTTTGGAACACTGCAATATCTGGGTCCTTAGGGGCAGCAAGGAGTGTGGGAGTCAGGGTTTTTCCCCTTTAACTACAGCAGCCAGCATTGGCAGGAGTGTTTTGCCTGAGGCTATGAATATTTGCATATGCACATGTGCACATATGCGCTGGGAAGTCCAGGCTGGCTGCAGAGGCCAATCCGGCCTCAGGTGGGTCTCTGTGTTACAGATAAAGACTTCCTGACTCCTGGCAGGGCCAGCCGGGGCCACCTGCCCTGGCAGTTCAGTACCGTGCCACTCTGTGAATAACTGAGTAAAAACTGCAGGAAAAAATTCCGCGAATATGAGAAGCCATGGATATGACAGCACGAATAACTAAGGTATGACTGTAATGTTCTCCTCCCTGTTCTTCCCAAAATGCACCTAACAGATGTCTGCTTTCCACTGACATCAAAATGCCTCTGACAAAAAATACGACCTCTGAATTCTCCTCTGCAAGATTAGAACCTCCTTTAATGCATCGTATTCACAGCAGAATTTCAGGAGTAAAGCCAAATGTCTTCCAAAGACACATGAAAAATCACCAAGCAGATTCCTATGGATATCTAGGCAATACACGTCCCATGAAAGCTACAACCATGAAGGTTCTGTCCATCTTTTCTGAAAGAGATTACAATTTCAGTCTAGTCACAGCTTTGTCTCTCTTGTAAGGATGTCTTGAAACTTTTAGATGGAAATGTTTAGAAGATGTATTCTGATGACAAGCTAAGTTTGTCCCAGTTTTCAGAAGTAGCATTTAATTTTTATAGAGAGAAAAAACAACAAAATTAAACTGAAGAACCCACCTTTTTAAATGTTAGACCGATTTACTTAAAAATTCCTAATGTAGAAAAACAAATTTAAAAATGTAAGTGGTAATTCTGAGCACTTTGACCTAAAGCAAAGAGCAGCAGTGTCATTATTTCAGATACTTACCACACTCTATTGTTTTGTGGCTCTGAGATGGCTGTCTGTCTTTATGCCGACTCCTGGGGTAGCTTCTGTGTTCCTGAAGAGAGGTTCTTTTATTTGTGCAGTCTGTGCTTTGAGTATGACCTGGTAAACATGTAGTATAGTGCAATCCTGCCATAGAAAGCATGCCCTGAATAGCTTCTTCTTCTGTACTTGTCGAGGTAGGACAGTCCCTAAAAACGAAAAAAAAAAGGAGTAGTAAGCAGGTCAAAACAGAACCCTCTGAAGAACTCATTTTTACACTGGTATAAGGTAGAACAATAAATATATGTTTTTAGAAAAGGTCTAGCAGTTTATAAAAAATGCCCACAACGTGCTTACTTTTTACTGGGAGTTTCATTTCTGGATGGCTTCTGGGTATTTTGACAAAGGTCTCTCATGACCTTAGATTCCTCTTTGAAATTTGATGTTACTTCCTGCTTCTCTTCATCACCTGAGCTTTCTGACTCCTCTGTGGAGGAATCCTTCTGCTGAAACAAGAGGAAACAGTTTGTAGAATGGTCACCAGACCCCCTAAATGGGCTCACTACCTTAATTTATGCTAAGTGAAGAATTCAAAAGCTTCCAGCTCCAACATTTTTACATATATAGTACTCAGAATGCAGTTGATATATACAGCATATAGCAACTGAGATGCTACACATGTAAATTTTGTAATACTGATGAGACATGTTCCAGCAATATAGAAAGCATTTTCAAAATCCATTTTCTTACAAACCATCATACATATTAAATCATATACAATTATTATATTCTCTTTAAAAAGAACATTATTCTTATCTTTGATATTCAAGATAGAAGAAAAAAAACACAGAAGTATGGTTCCAAGCAGCAGCAGAATTGATGCCTATTACACGTAACACACTCTGCCCCAAACAACTGCTTCTGGTTCTTGCTCTCACAAAATGTAACGTTCAGCAGCAGCATCTCTCTGATGAATGACAGAAGCTCTCAGGTAAATCCAGAACACAGCAGGAAAAGACGCAACAGCTGTTGCCTCTTTTACAGTGGCACAGCCTCATTTCATGAATGAAAGAGCTTTTCAGCTCCTGCTGAGATTACAGCTTGTATGGGCAGGAGCTTCTCAAAGGTGGAGCAACCATATGTGACTCAATATGCCTTTACATGAAGCAAGGGGTACCATACATATGTTCCATCCTGGTAATTCAGACTAATCTATTTTCAACAAGTACAGAGAACATGACAATTTTTTTTCAAGCCAAGGAATATACATAACACTCAATCAAAGTGTTGAAAGTGGAAGATCAGAACATGGAAAACATAATCCTTTAAGCCCGGCACCACTATCCCTATCATCAAAAATGGAACTAGCATAAATTAAGTGCATTGTATCACCAAGGGGTATTTTTATATAATAGTTTCAGTAACAAGAGCAGCTTGTTAATTTTTGATACTTGGAAAGTGACACAAATGGGTGATTAAATTATAACTATGATTCAATGTTAGAGGCATTGTATGGTTAAGATCCTCTTCAGTACAATACAAAAATATTAAAACATTACAGGAGCTACTGAGAGAGTTCATTTTGGATATGGCATTACAAAAGACAAATTTAAAGATGCAGAAAAATTATTCCATTAGATACAGTCAACCCTCTCTCCTTCGCAGTTCCCCCATCGGGGATTCACTTCGTGATATGATTTTTCCACAATTGGGGAGGTCCGTTTCACGGGGCATTCGCAACTGTGCCTATGTGAACTGACAGTCAGAATATCCAAAGTAGTTATGAATATGCAAATTAACCCCACATGCCATGCCGCACAGACCACGGGCACACTGCTCTGCCCATGCTGTGCCCACCCCATTACACTCCGCTCCAGTTGGAGCGAGGAGGCTGTGGCAGTTCCACCTGTGCCACACCAGCCCCATTCCACTCTGGCCAAAGTAAGGAGGCTGTGGCAGGCTCCCCAGCGCCGAGCCTGCGCCACACCTGCCCCGTTCCACTCTGGCCAGAGTAAGGAGGTTGCAGCAGGTCCCCTGACACCACATCACACCCACCCCACTCCGCTTCGGTAGAAGCAAGGAGGCTGTGGCAGGTCCCCCAGTGCCATGCCTGCCCCACTCCCCTCGAAGTGGAGAGGCTGCGGTCTGCCTGCATCCCCCCCCAGGGATGATTTGCACAGTTATGAAAGACTTACACACTCTCAGGTTAGATGTGGTGTCTGAGACCAAACAGCACATCTACCCTGAGTATGGTAAGACCAGGTCTACCCACCCAGAGAGACACTAGGACAGTGCCAGCTTCCCCAGCAGAGCAAAAAGGGGGTTTTGCCCACTGTGGGGTGGCTGCAGGTGCCAGGAAGAGCCCACACAAACACCGACACACAGTGGGGCAGTGCTGAGACAGCACCAAATTTTGTCAGACTTTGCTTGGTCCAGAGCCAGCCCCACTTTAATGACAATGAAGATTGCAAAATTTGGCTCAAGACAGCATATCTTACCATTTTTCTCAACATCAGAATAAATCAAGAACAAGGCAGAACATTATGTTTGACATATTAACTTCAAAATGAACTAAATATTTTGTTATTCCGGTTTTAACACAAACTTTGACTAGATGAGTTTGAAGTGTGTGAGCAAAATTATATTTAATTGCTTCACTTTTGTGACCTTTTTCTAGCTATACCTGTGTAGTGCAATCAGGCTCAGATTCTTCTGAATCAGAAATATCAGAGTACTCTGAGGATCCATTCCTGAGTTCTGATTTCACGCTTTCAAAGAACACTGCAGAAAGAAAAAATAAAAGACAAGACACCACATTTATTAAATGTAATACTTAACAATTATTTTGGAAGTAAAAACCAAGAAATATTTAGTTTTTAACAGTCTGTAAACAAAAGCACATTCATGCACTGATTTGATACACAAGTTAATTTTGCTTAGAACTATGGGTTGTTCACTGATCACCAATAGACTCCTGAAGTAATTGACTGGATAAAGACAGGAAGGTAAATCAGGTGCAGCAGGAGCATTTTTTTTTTCTATATATATACTCCACAGATGGCACCTTTGGCAATTTCTGCTTTTGTGTATAGGCTGGAGTCAGAGAAGTGGATCTCAAAAAACGTTAATCAGAAATAACCTTCGATATTACTTTACCTTTGACACTACAAATGTGGAATTTCCTTGTTTAAACTAAAAGCAGTTATATAGAAACATTAAGCATGGAAGTCAGAGGCTATTAAAGAATTTAAAGAAAATTACTGCATTACTTGCAGTTTTACTTTCATGTCAACACTTACTGGCATATTCTGCTTGTTTTGTGCTGCTACAGAGCTGCTAATCGGGGTTAAAATGCAAACCTGTTAAATATTGAATTATTACTGTGATGATAACTTGTATTGTTTTTATCATAGAATGACCTGAAAAAGAAGATGAGGAAATACCAACCTTAGACATGCTTTTTGGTAGTAGTAAGGTAAAGAACTAATAAGAGAATGAGGTGTCAATGTAGACATCAAAAATACTTGCAAATGACAAAGCACTCAATCAAAGCAGCTACCTAGGCCACATGGTTGACTTGAAGTGCTGAAAGAACTCAAATATGAAGCAGTTGAGCAGCTCTCAGAAGCAAATATTCTTAAAACACAGCATATGTCCCAAAGAACCATGAGCAGGAGACATATTTTTACGTGTTTGGAATCTACGCCTCAAGGCCAGTGAGCTGTATGTACACCTGTGTCAAGGCTGCTGGCAAAAATCTTGATTAAGTACAAATCTGTTGAAAATTACAATATGTAGTTTAAGTTGCAGACCTTTTTTGGAGAAAAGCCAAATAGAATAAAAAAAATCTATGAATGTGTATCGAGAAAATAGTTGCTTAAGAAAGCAAGACCATTTTCCAAGTACTTATAGTTTCATACAAAACTATGCTAAAAGCAAATGTACACAGATCAGAAATTAACTCTGGAATGAAGACAAGTTGAAATGTTGGTATGATTTCAGCAATGTTTTATATGAAACTACATAAACAGAACACAATTCTTCCTAACTCTAAATAGGGGAGAATAAAGAATCACAGAATATTCCTAGTTGGAATGGACCCACAAGGATCATCAAGTCCAACTCTTAAACAGCACCACTGCCTCCCTGGCAGGAATCAAACCCCCAGTCTCTCGCATGAGAGGTGGTGACACTCACCACTGTACCTGTAACCATATATAGACTGCAACTCTAGTAGGGTTTTGCTCCTACTGAAGGTTATGGCAAACCACACAAGTAGGTATGAAATATATTTCAAGGGATATTATTAATTTCTAAACACTGCACAATGGTACAGTAAATCCCCGGTCATTTGCAGTTTTGCTCCTTGTGGATTCAATCCTTCGTGGTTCATTTTTGCGCAAAAAGCGGGGTCTGGGCATGTGCAGATAATTCCGCGAAGAGAGAAAGCTCATGAACACGTAGATAAGCCCTGCCCATCACTATGCCCCCACAGCGGGGGGTGTTCTGGGGGTGGCCACCAGAGGCAGCGAGGACTGCACCTCAGCCAGTCCCACCTCCAGGCTCGTCCGTCGCCATTGCGTTGCACTGCGACAGCTCTGAGCGCCATGACTGGTTGGGGCTGGTTATAGACTGTCTGTTGCCGTGGCGACACTAGTGAGCCAGTGCTCTGTTTGCTCACAGCTCTGGCCCTGGCTCGGTAACCCTACCTAACCAGGCTTTGAGCACACCCGGCCCTGGCCTCGTTCTTGCCGGGCAATACTAGCGAGCCAGCGCTGCGCAATGTTTCTCAAACCACCTTGCCAAGCCACACTGGGTTTGTTAGAGCAGCATGACACATGTTTTAACACATTTGAGTTTAAAGACACACACACCAACAGCCAACAAGCCTCAGCATAGACACGGTAGGGAATAAACAGTGGCAGGAGGCTCCACCTCACTCGGCTCTGCTGGGTGTCAACGCCAGCTCCCATGGGGTTTCTGGGCTCAGAAAACCAGCACTGTGGCAAAAGCCCCAGCCAGGAAGGGGCAAAAGCCATTCCCTTTGCTCTCCTGAGGTGGAACAGGCCACACGGCGGTCCTGGGAATGCCCTCCAGCTCTCCAAAGATGAGTGGGTTGGGGCAACAGGCAGGGTTTAATTGCATACTCATGAGCTCACTATCTTCACAGATTGCAGGCTCCACGGAAGAGACACAGACCTGAAGACCCACAAAACTCAGGAAATCACTGTAATTACTTTTAGAGTTAGAAGAAAGCTAAAAATGAGACTTATTAGCAGAAAATGAATAAAACAAAACATCTGGTACCAAGAGCTAGAGAAGCCTAATTAAACTTCCGAAAGTGTTAGAAAGAGGAATATCCAAACACATTAAATGAGCAACATCACTGTACATGAAGCGAAGCGAAATAAAGTAATGCTCAACACATGACAATAAAATTAATATTTATATTACTGTAGCTCAAAAGAACTCGGGATTTCTGATGATAACTTAAAACCGTTTGCTCATTTTGAAAAGGCAAACAGGATTCTAGGATATGCAATACCATGCACAATAGAGAAAACAAAATTTTATCGCTGAAAAGAATTTTCCTTTAGACTACTGCTTTTTCCAAGAAAAGTCATGAGTCTATGCTTCCAGAGACTGGGAGGAATCCTCCAGAAATCAGGCGAAAGCAGTCATTATCTGTAAGATCAGGCTAAGCTACTGTGAATCGAAAAAAACATCTTAAATCACCTTCCCTTCAGCCACACAAAGTATCTCACTCTATTAAGCATAGCACTTGATCTTTGTCTCTCTGTTAACACTGGGTCACCATTTAAAACCAGGATCTTGGCATGACATACAAAGCCATAAAGAGCTCGATCTATTTAAAGGCATCTGTCTGTGGACATTGCCTCTTGGCCTCCATCCCAGTAGGAACAATGGAAGTTGGCAGCTGTTACAGAAACAGGTAGCTCCTTTTATGGAATTCTCCTCAGACAACACCTTCCCCTTTCTCTCTCTTTAGACTCTCAATGAAGGTAAAATAATCAAAATAGGTAATCTTAAATAAATAAGTTTGAAGACTCTCAATTTGCAATTGAAAATATTAGCAAATAGTCCTGGGTACTCAGTTTCTGGAAGAACAATCTCAGCATCCACTTCTACACTCTGCCATACTCATTCTGTATCAAATCAGAGCTGCAATTCTGAAGAAAATTTACCAGTTTTCTGTATGATTTCATCTTTGATTCAAGTGCAAAACTTAGATTTGCTTAGTTTAATTTTGGAAGTGGAAAAACACCAAGTAACCCTTCACTCACAAGCTGTTTGCCTTGTTGTTTCATGAGTACCCAAGGGAGATCTCTTTCATGTGCAGGTTTCTTAATACTGTCCTCTGTGATGTTTGGAAGCACAGTTAACAGGGATTATAATTTGCTTTGTTAATGAAAATAATTAAGTATTTTATCCAGGCTGACAGTGGACTCAAATATTGTTATGAAATGTTTTGTAGGAAACTCAGGGAACTGTTAAGTCTCTAGAGAAGTCTTATTATCTTTTAAATGTTGATTTCAGTTTCCTAGTACACACCCTTGGAGCCCTTGTAAGCTCTACTGTGAAAGCATGTGACTTTAATAATTAAACAGAGAGCTGAATAGCTATGTCAAGGCAATGTGTCACTGCACACATCCAGTACTATTAAAAATAGGCATTCAATATTGATAATTTACTAATACACTGTATGATCATCACTGCTCAACAGTTGGCAGGAAGGCCTGAGGCTACAGAAAGACCAAAAAAGATTCATTCCTAATGAAGGACCATTTAGGTACTAGAAAGTAGGGTGAAAGTATTTTACAAATAACCTAAATTCTTTCCCAGCCTTGTAGATTACTGCAAAGGTTGAAAGCGTAAGATTTTATTAATGCTAAATTATGTCTTATCACCTGTATGAAATAAACCTACTCATTACAAAACATACAAAATGGATGAGGTGTCGAGTGACATGATCTAGATGTAGAGGATAGGTTAGTTGGATTATAGGTTGGACTAGGTGATCTTCAAGGTCCTTTCAAGCCTTATCTATACTGTGATACTGTGATACTGTGTATGATCACGTACATAATCACCAAATGAAACAGAAAAAATGAAATATTTAAAATTAGTTGCATATTATGATTCTTCATTCCCTACAGTGAATGATGTGATGTGATGTGAGTTGATTGGATAACAGAGCTCAGAGAGTGGTGGTTAATGGTGCTGTGTCCGGTTGGAGGCCGGTCACTAGTGGGGTGCCTCNCTACAATTACCTGAAAGGGAGGTGTAGCCAGCTGGGTGCCGGTCTCTTCTCTCCCACTACAAGTGATAGAACAAGAGGACACAGTCTTAAACTGCGTCGGGGAGATTTAGACTGGACATTAGAAGGAACTTTTTCACAGAGAGGGTGATCTCTCAGTGGAATGGGCTGCCCAAGGAGGTGGTGGAGTCACCGTCCCTAGAGGTCTTTAAGAAAAGGTTGGATGATGTACTTGGTGACATGACCTAGATATTAGGGTAGTGTGTTATAGGTAGGATGGTGTGTTGGTAGCAGGATGGCAACAGGTTAGGTTAGGTTAGGTAACAGGTTTGACTAGATTAGATTAGATTAGGTAATAGGTGATAGGTTGGACTTGATGATCTCTAAGGTCTTTTCCAACCTTACTGATTCTGTGATTCTGTGATTCTGTGATGTGATGTGATGAGCTTTTCACGCTGAAGTATATTTTGGTCAAAAAAAATCAGCAGTCTTACATCATGAAACAAACCAAAAATAGTAAATATTCCTCCAGAACACCAATTAAATCTCTACTCTGAAAAACACTGTACATAGTTATTGCAGATGGCACTAACATGAAAAGGTGAGTTTTGTTTTTCATCTCTCTCCTGTTAGCTTCTTCAGTACACAGATAATATTTGATAAATGGTTTATGTAACTTCTAATATTACTCCTCTGATTTATTACTTTATTCTCCTTATATTTTGGTAAAATTTCATTCAGACTAACTAACAGTAGTTGGACTTTCTTAGTAGTTAGATCTTTCAAGATCAACACAATGTTCAAATGACAGGACTTACTGTTCAGTGGTTTCTGGGCATCTGCTTCTGCATTCCCTTCTCCTTCAAATCCTGAGGGCTGGTCTTCTACCTTAACAGTTGTCTTTTTCGACCTTGTCCTGTCATCTTCATCTTCACTATCTGCTGTGTAAAGACTTCGATCTGTAAATGGACGCCTCTCATCTCTGTCTCACAAGACAAAAAAAAAAAAAAAAAAAGAAAAAGTCAGGTTAATCTTACAAACCTTAAGCAATTGCCTTCCTTTCATTATTTGCAACATGCTCTTGAGATACAACACTAATGTCCTCTTATGCTCATCTCCTCATTCCAAATTGTACATATTCCCATTTTACTTCCTGTACAACCAACATTTCCATAAAGATATGAAATTTAACACTAGAATACTTTTAAGGAGAATCACTTTAAAAGATGGGATATAAAAAACTGTTTCTACTTTGGAGCATTCCCTTCAGTACAGACCCAACTGAGCAACTGAATGAAATCCTGTAACAAAGGAACATGCAAAGAATCCCCTCCTCTCCACTCCATCACCGTGGCTCCACTAGGGGACAGCAGACACAGACATTTCTATATTCCAACATGAATCTTATTCATAAAAATAATTCAGAGCTCCACAAATAGAAATGTTATTAACAATTAGCATACTCCAGACCATAATGACTATGAAAAAGTGCTCCACAATCAATCCTTTATACCTAATTATTCTTCCATTTGACAGCAGGAGGCGAAGATCATTGTCTTTTGTTCGCCATTCAGGTACTGTAGAAGATGGCTGGAAGGGCTTGTTAAATCTCCCATTCAGTTTTGAGCTCGTGATATCCTGAAGAAGTAAAAGCAATGTTGTTTATTATTTATTCCTATAAATTCAATTGTTTTTTTCTGCAATTCATTAAAGCTTAAACTCAGCACCAGGATAGTTACCACTTGAACAGCAAACTGAAGAAAGCTCAGACAAAACATGTTTGGATGTAAAAAAACTTCAGGAGACGACTGCACTTTCTCCTCACTTGAAGCATCACTACTCTCCTGAAGCATCTGAAACAACTACAACTTTCCTATAATACTCCTTTTATGTTTCCTTCTGAGAAATATCAATCGTATTTCTGGCAAGCCAAAAGCCAGGCTTGGAACCAGTATGACGACTTCTGGATTTGATATGTGGTCCCTGAAATTAGTAACTCAAAACTGAGTTAGAGGACAGTAAAACAGCAGTAATGGAAGTAACCTGCCATAAGTAGAACTTTCTTAGCTCAAACCAATTTATACTTGCCATGTACTCTGAACCAACTTGCAATACAGTAATGCCCCAAACCAGGAACATATAAAATATTTGTTTAAATTTACAAGTCCACACTGATAGTGAACATTATACTTCCACATTGCATGCCAATGACTAATTCTCCTGAACATTTGTTTGTTGCGGTGAACTGCACGGGTTACCTATTTGTGGTAATTTTAAATTCATCTTTCTGTCTTTGGTGGCTAAAAGAATGTCTGTTGCTCCATGTCTTATGAACTGTAAGAAACAGCTATGTAAAAGCACAGAGAACCAGACTGCCTCAGAACCTCACCATATCAAGGCTTTGCAAGATTTGTTTTATTCAAAGAATTGATTCAAAGTAGCAATTGACAGCCACAGCAGCCCTAATTCTGAAACTGTACTTGAAGTGAGTAATGCTTTCAGGGCACCTTCTGAACCAAAATGTTGAAGGTACCTCCACAAAAAAAAATTATCAAGGAAAAGACATATTTCTATCTGTAAAACTCAAAAGAAATGAAAATCAAGTCTATCCATGTCATATGACAAAGTGTCGTAGTCTGTATTCTTACACATCTTACAAGTGTTTCCTTTTCAACAGATTAGAAATCTACTCTAGCTTTGTTCTTCTTGCACATAACTGAATACAGTCGGCCCTCTTCCACTTCGTGCCCCCCATATTGCGGCTTCGCATCTTAGCGGCATGATTTTTCAACTATTAAGGAGGCCCCTTTTCGCAACTGCGCATGCACGACCTGACATGCATGAATATTCAATGAGGTAGTCATGAATATGCAAATCAACTTGCACAGCCACCGCCGCAGCTCCCCTGCTCCCAGCCCAACCGCGGCAGCGGTGGCTCCCCCGCACTAGTGTTCCCAGTTGAGTGGAAAAGGGGTTTTTCCAGCATAGGGTGGCCGTGGGCGCTGGGAAACAAAACACCGACACACAGCAGGGTAGTGACAAAACAGCGCCAGAGGGCATGTAAGGGTGTGGGGCAAATTTGCATATTAATGAACTGCCAATCAACACGGAAGATGGGCTTCACATATTGGGGGAAGACTCGTGGTACAGTGGTATAGGAGACCCGACTGTACTTGCCTCCTCCCACGGTGACATCTCCAGCCTTTTCAGTACCTCCCTAGTGTGGAGTTCCAGGATGTCCAGATTAGAAGGAGTTTTGGTAGCATGGTCTCGTAGCTTCCTCACCCTTCGCCTGGAGTGATGGGGGGAAGTTGTTTCGTGTGAAGACCGTGAAGTTGGAGACACACCAAGAATTCCCTGAGTTTTAACTAGTTTGCTGTTTTCCTCCTGTAAGTAAGAACACATTTCAGAATACTCTCAGAGGAATAAATCCACATATTTAAGTGCTGCTTATTCAATTAATTAAATGTAAATTACAAAAATAAAATGGTTAGACCTTTTAGAAAAATAGTACATATTTCAGTTGGATTTGATGTATTTAGTTCTATTGCACCTCTTTCCCGTTTGGGGCTTCCATGCTATTCCACAGTAATGGTCCTTGACACCAAATGTTACCACCAAAAAAAGTTTTGTGCTTTACTCTGGAAGGCAGCATAGGATGGACATGCTTTATGATTTGTTCTTTTTCCATGCAAATGTGAGAACTTTTCAAGCATCAATATTCAGTAATGAATAAAGGAGCAAAACACTGGCATGTATAGGTAATCAAAAAAGAGAAAAGGAAACCACACACACACTGACTGTATAATAAACAGCCACAAAACACAAAAATGAGCAAGAAAGATGACAACGGGACCAGAACCAACAAACGTGGGTAGGAGAATGGAATATGCACATAATTTTGAATTAAATCCTTTAACAGCACTTAAACAGTAAGTATTTTTAGTAGCTGTAACTCAGAACATCTTAGAAAAACTGACTTAGAAATAATTTCACCATTTAAACTAAAAAATTAAAGAAAAAAAAACATTAAAAAGCTTACTATACATTTTCTTTTTATGAGAGACCCAGAGCTTAGAGCCAAGAGTTTTCTTCTTGATCTTCTACTATTAAATGAATGTTTAATAGATTAAAAGTTGAATACGGTCAATCAGAAGCATAACTACTACGGGGTTCCCTGATTCAAAGGTTTTTTTCTTACAGGTTTACACAGGGTTGCCTCTGTTCTTACCTCTACAGAACGAATCACTTTAGAGAGCTCTTTGATGAGATGCCCAGGCCTAATGTTGTCTGGTATTTCAAAGGCATGTTCTGTTACAAGCTGCATGCAAAAAGGGAAAAAATACACTTTATTCATTTTTTTCAGATAAAAGCAAGAAAAGTATGAAATAAACATATCTACAGGGGAAAAAATAAAAGACAAAAAATCCCCCCATTCATTTCTGTAATAATGACTGCAAACTACCAGGACTACCTAATACTTAAACATGCACATAGAATCTTTCAGTCCAAGGTTCAGTAGGCAGCAGATATCCCTCAAGGTCTCCAACAATCCGAGGAAGAGGTAATACAAAATCATACTGGCAAACTATTTTTTTACACCCAGTACAGCAATCAGTTTCTTTTTTTCCCTTTAGTATGGTCAGTATAGAGCCACACTTCAGACATTCATTAGTCATGACCTTCAGAACAGCTAAGTACTAAGGGAATTTCACCATGGCAACATATTTAAGTGCTGAGCAAATCAAAGATAATCATCAGTAACCAAGGTGAAGATTTTTAGACATCTTCATGATATCTAATTTTTTAAATTACCTTCTTAGCTTATTTAGAATCTCGTAGGTTGGAGAATGCAATTCAGGAAAAAAAGTCATTCCCCATAAAAAATGCAGAAAGCCATAAGAGTTTATCTTCCCTTTAATTCTGTAAGATTTCATATATACAAACAAATCAATCTGAGCAAGCCCAAACACTCTACATTTAGATCTAGTTAAAAGTAAGTCTAATATTTTGTATGTAGTTTAACTGCCCCTCAAAACACCTTTAGTTATAATTAAGCAGACACAATAGCACTCACACATAGACCAGAACGACTGACATGAATTCTGCTATCCCTTTAATCAACTATTTAAATGGAAAAACATCCAAAACACTTTCAGCTACCCGCATTTCAAAAATGAGATTCAGCAGCAAAGCGATTGATAGAAGCAATTCAATATACTGTATTTCATTGAACCTGGCTTTCTCTCTGCCATTAAAACAAATGCTTTCCTCCCCTTCAAAAAACCCCAACATGAATATATAATCATGGTATAATCATTCATTTCAGTGCCATTAATTCTACAGGAAAGATTAAATCAGCTGCTATTATTAACCATTCTTCATTCTTTGAACACATCACCTCTACACATTCACACTTGAGAACACAGCACCTCTGTCACTAAACTGTGTAATTTTTCCATCAAGTTACTGGTCATTTTATAACCATTCTATCTTTCCTACTTAGGGATTTCACTCTCCTAAAAGTCTTCCTGTTCCTGAAGACTTCAAGAGGAAATGACTGATGGAATCCTCCCAAACACCGACTTCAACGCTTCTCTGGTTTAAAAACACTAAAAAGCCTTCCAAATGCAGATGTAGGTTGTATCAGAAACACATTATTTTGCCAGTATGATTTACAGCACCTCCTTGTGCAAAGTGAGTTCCACCGGCAAGCTCCTTTGTTTGTCACTATAAAAGCTTTCTATTTACACCCAAGTTTTCTCAATTAAGCTGTGGCAGAGAGTACAAATACTTACAGGTACCATGTCTGAAAAATTATCATCATTATTAAATAATTTAGTTTTAAGTTACTCCTGCGTATTGGTACTTGGAAAAGAAATATGCAGCCTTAGGGATGGAGAAATTCTCTTGTACCAGGAAAAACAGTAGCAACAAAATGGCCTAAGTATGTCAGATGTCAATTGCAGATACAGAAAATAATGAAAGAAAGCTATCATTCATTCAAGACCTTCAAGAAATTGTTTTCTAAGCATTGGAAATACAAAAAGGAAAAAAAAAGTGTCTTAAAACAAGAGGTATAGATTAAAAAAATCTTGGTAGGCAAATGAATCCACCCCTCTTTGGAGACTAGCATGAGAATGAGGTATATCAACCCTTAAACACACATAAAAAATAAAAATGGAAATAATAAAACTCACATATCTCCCTCCTCGCAAGAAAACACTGATTTTTTTTCCTTTTACAACAGCCAGCAACATCTTTTTTTAAAACATAGAACAGTTTCCCAAAATAATCCTCCCCGTACATGAATCAAACATCTGAAAAATCGAATCTGAGACCTGTTGCTTATGCAACCTGGAAGGAAGTCAGAGCTAAAATCTGAGAGCTCAGACAACATCATCACTACTGTGTGTTTCACCCAGCGCACACAGTGATGGTCTGCACCTAAGCACTGGGCAGACTCATGAAAGCCTTGCACAAACTGAATTCAAATCAATACACGAAAAGTAAAATAATTTTTGTAGCTCAATCTCTGTCCTCAGCATCTTTTAATTTTTGGCAGCTTTTAAGCACTGCAGAAATGGTAATTGTCCCCGCCTGTCGTGTGGGAGATCCGGGTTTGATTCCCGCCAGGGAGGCAGTGGTGCTGTATAAGAGTTGGACTGGATGATCCTTGTGGGTCCCTTCCAACTCAGAATATTCTATGATTCTGTGAAACTGTAAATAAAATGGTGATAACACTGCCCTGCTGAAGAGGAGTTTGAAATTCTCAAGGAAACCATATACCATTCTCTAAAATAACACACATATATCTTGAAAACATATACTCCAGTATACAAATGTGTAGCCTCAGCAGTAGGTTTCTCATTTGAGGAGCCAATATTTGTCATTTCTTTCTCCAAATTTGTCTGAAATCCTCAATATGAGCTTCGTACAGCATGGTACAAAGCTCCTCCTGACCTCACCTGCGTACAGCTACAATCCTATCACACACACAGCCTGCTGCAAAGAAAAGATTAGCTCACATGTGAAGCAGTAGCCAGGAAAGACGAACATAAGGTACAAAACATGATAGCTGGTGAACAACAGAGAGAATTCTGGCTAGATCACTGATGCTCTGCAGTTTCCTCACAACTGATGTGTCTGTTCATCCAGTGGTTTGGAAATACTCACAGGTCTCATTAATAAGCATTCAAAATGCAGCAAGTGCAATTGATTTTTCCTCCACAGAAAAGTAGAAAACATATTCCACATGAAGCATTAAACTATTAAATGAGCTACTAGACAGTACACAAATGCTACAATACTATCACTGTAGAAATCTGGAAAAAAGGAATTCCAATCCAATTTCAAATTAAATAAGGATTTATATGGTTTATGTTTGATCCCAGTTATCAGCAGCCTGATTACCTGGTTTCCTTATTATCCATGCCACAGATGCAGAGATAGCTTGGATTCACACATGGTTTAACAGCTTAGGTAAAACATCCTGCAAATGCCACCATACTGCTCACTAGCTAGCCTTGATCCAAGACACCATAGATCAAGAGACACTGGAGAACCAACTTGGAGTGACAGCAGAGATTCACCTGGAATCTGTAATGCTACACAGGCTGGACCCCAACAGATTCCACTTGTAACAACTACTTCATTTGTACCTCATGTTCACTTCCATGGAGCTCATCATGTTGGATGCAGCATTGTGCAATTATAGCCTTGCCTCCGCATTCGTAGGTTACAGGTTTCCTGGGGCTCCCGCGAATTGCCCAACCCACAAGCATGAATATGCACATAGGCCATGCTCATCTCCCCACCCTCCGCCACCCCAGAGCGCTGTGAAGTGCTCCCCATGGCCTCTCACAATACAGGGGAGCAAAAGGAAGCATTTCTGAGCCTTCTCTGACTGGGGAGACCCCCGAAGAATCCCTGGGCTTCCCTTGGGCCGCGCTGCCACTTTTGCCATCTCTGCCGCCACATATTGATTGCATTGCTGCCATGGTGGGGAAGCTCGCCCCATGGCTGTGGTGGGCCAGGGGCTCAGCAGTCCCCACTTGCCCTCCACAGGTGCTCCCCGGAAAAGTGCTGGTGGGGACAAATGCTTGAGAGCACCACACGCTGGGACACCCAGGAGAAGAAGCAGTGGGACACCGCGGTCCTGGCACACATGGGCAGGCGGGGCAGAAGGGGCAGGAGAGGCTAGCTCATGCCGCAGTCCCTGTGGACGACACTGTAGTGCTGTGGGAGCGCTTTCCCTGGGGTTACATATATCATCAGGTGCGCCAGGCGCCGGGCACACAGCCCCTAGGGACACAGAGCACTTAGCTTGTGGATTGTGCCGCAGTTAGCACAGCTATCAGCTTCGCCTCCTCCACTATAGCCATGGAAACACTAACACAGACACACACACGCATAGAGGCAGTCCCCACTTGCATTCCACAGGTGCTCCCCAGAAAGACACTGGCAGGGACAAACACTTGAGAGCACCTCACGCTGGAATACCCAAAGGGAAAAGCAATGGGACACCCTGCTCTTGGCACGGGCGGCACCATGGGAGTATACACTGCGTGTTATAAACCTTCCCCGCTATGTAACCTTCACAAAACTCACAAGAGAGTGAACTGTGGCTGACCTCAGCAAGTGAGAGGCACCACATCCCCGCCCTGTGGGGGTGTGCTCTGCAAACAGCCAATTAATATTCGCTCAGAAATATTCCGTGAATCTGTGAAGACGCGAATCAGGCACAAATATGTGAGGTATTAATGTATCATATGTGTTGTATAGCAAGTTCTCTTAAAAGCAGAATTTGTGGTTAGAAAGATCAAAGAGATCTCAAAGAGCCAGTTCAGGTCATCACTGCCAGCCAGAAAGTAGAATTAATAAGCTCTGTCAGAACCCAAGTGCCTGTCAGTGAACAGCACTTCCCGGCAGCACTGGTTCCAAGAGGACTTATTAGCACAGGTACAGGAAGAAACACATGGGGTTTGGCCAGATTCAGTTCTGTGACAAAACAAATAAGCTTTTCTGGAGATGGCAAACTAATGATTTTACAAGAGTCAATCAGTGTTCAGCAAGGACAGTATTCAACTGAAGTTCACATTCCTCAGTCTGAATCCATATCGACTCTTCAGCCGGTGTAGCTTAAATGTACTTTCCAAATCATTGACATTAA
Organism: Pitta sordida; assembly: GCA_013390025.1. Classification (NCBI taxonomy): domain Eukaryota; kingdom Metazoa; phylum Chordata; class Aves; order Passeriformes; family Pittidae; genus Pitta; species Pitta sordida. Next base: position 774,561 of record WEKX01003762.1, on the reverse strand, counting down.
TGGAAAGTGCCAAATAGCAGGGCATTCCATCCCTACACTGCCTCAGACAAGGATTAGTTGATTTAATATATAAACACATTTTGAGAATAAAGCTCCCATCTTATTAGCTTACACTGTAGTATTCTTATCCCATCCTGAGGTGAAGCAAGATTCTGTTATCAGCTACAATACTTCAGCTTATTAATTGGTCTAATAGACTTTATTAGCACAATGGAATATAAAATTGTCATGATGATTCCTCACCTTATTAGCAGTATATACTCTCCATAGACTGTTTCAGTACTCATTAACGGATAAAAATAACCTTAAACTCTAAAAAGGCACAGACTTTCACTTAGTTGTAAATCAAAACAGAGCTCGCCAAAATAGCAAACAAAATCACTAATACTTACTTCTTTTTTCATCCATAATTTTAAAGCAGTAAGTAAAGCCTTCACTCCTTGCACTAAATAGCTTGGAGGCTGGAAGCCATCTTCCCTCAGTTCTAAAAAGGATACAGAAACCAATTTAGAAATACATTTACAGTGAAAACAATAGAATGATACCTACCCTTCAGCCAATAAAGTTGCCATTGTGCAAGAGCACATTAAAGGAAAAATTGTACAAGCAAATGAAACATGACATCCTGTATTTATGTGCATACTGTAACAACAACAACAAAAATAAAAAATCCAACCCTAAAGTGATCTACATAAAACCTTTTTTTTAAACTTTTTTTAAAATTATTCTTGCATGAATTAGGGTTAGTTTGCATCATACTAAAGGTCAGTTAGAAAAAGAAACAGAACTAAAATACAGAACAAAAGAAAACATATTTAAAGAAATAAACCACTTTTATTTCATTAATATTTTAGTCAAAGGAGACCAGAAGGATGTGAGATGTATCTCTGTATTAGAATTTGTATTGCTTATTCCCATACGTACAGCAAATGGCTCACACTAGCACACTTCCACTCCCCAAACTTTTCTGTCACCCTTCTAAATACCACACAATTTACAGCATTTTTCCTCCCCAAATCAAAGGGGATAGGGGGTGGAAACCACTCTGCTACAGAAGCTTCTCTTCTTAAGAAAGCTGGTGCTCCCAAGTGATTGCAATCCCTTTTCCTTTTCTCCTTCATGGGAGTAGAAAAAGACATGTCTATATAAACAGACAAAAATAGATTACAACCTCTACTCCTGTTCCTGAAAAATATTTCCATATGTCAGTAGCATGTGGATCAACACTAGAACTATTTGGCTAATTTTTTACCCTTAGAAGAAAACACTAATAAAACACTGCTCATATAGATAATTTATGCTGGCAGAAAAAGGGAAGTTCTGTTACTGAACAGTTGTTCATCCCTCAATGGCCTCCTATTTTTCCAAGGGTATGAGAAGGAGTGGCAGGCTTTGAGCTGCAGCAGAAGTCTTCCTGCCCCAAGAAGTGGCTCAGCTGGTAAAATTTTAGGAATATAATGCAGTACCACAGGCTGGATTTTTTAGATGCAATAGAAATGACTGCTAGAAATAAAAGTAATTCAAATTCATGAGTACTGGATACATTAATAAATTGCCTATTCTGAAGAAAAATAATTTAGGTGAATGCAACAATACTTACCATGAAACACTATGTTCCAATGAAAAGACAAAATCAAATGTTTGTGATCTTGTTAGCATTTTATAAAAAGAACCAAAAAGATATGGGGTGTTGATTTTGCTTACTGATCTGAATTTCATATAAAGTACTGCTAACAACCATGCACTCAACAATTTAGAGGTTTGACATCACCATTACCTTACACAACCAAATTAGGATCATCCTTTATTTATAAAACAACGGATTCTGACTAGCAAACACCTAATTCATATGAGACTTGATGCCAAAACCCAACATAAACTTCACTCTAGCCATGGAAACCTGTTTTTATTTGTTATGATGGGTTTATAGGTCATAGCAACAAACATCTGCTAAGCCAAAGATTAAACATAAATCTCATACCCCTCCCCTAAAACGCAAGTCACAGGAGGCTCCAAGCCTATGAGCTCAAGGAGTCATGGGATGAAAAGGGGAGGGGGTAGAAGGGGGTGAACAGACACAGTTTATAGTTAACTAGGTGATATAGAAATACACATATTCCACTGCTTTTCCAGCAGGAATACAGTTCCTGTCTCTTCTGATGAGTTTGTAAACTAAATATGTAGGACTGAGGCGAGCCAAGGCAACCTTTCAAGACAAATATACTCTCCTTTAGGACGGAAAAGTTTTCTGTAAGTTTGTTCTATTTCATAAGATTTCCAAGTTGCTTCAGGTTCATCGCAAATTTCAGATGGTTATTTTGGAAGCAAGGGCTGTTCAAGGTCTTAATTTACCAAATGGAGAATAGATAATTTTCAACTCGCAACTATTTCCACATTAGAAAAAGGTTACGTAAGATTTCGATCTCTTTTGAAGCAGAGGCTGAATTGAGCATCCTGCTCTGAAGGTTCAGTTCTGTCCTTTGAAATTAATCATATTATTAAGATTAAATAGAGCAGGCAGAGGGCAAGATATTTAAAGAAAGAAGGCAAAGTCAGACAGACACTCTCTCAAGCTCATTTATACATGGATATAAATACAGCAATTAACGAACAGACGAGGAAGTTTGGAAAAGAACAGCAACTGTTAAGAACAGGAGGCTGTTGAGACGCCTATTGGATAAGCACTGATACAAATTATTTAACTCAGCTGGTAGGAACTGATACATCTTTCCCACAAAAGTCCTCACAGATACTTCCCATACACAACAAAGAGCAGAAGGCAACAGGCTGATTGACTGAAAAGGTCACAGAAAAATTGTAGAAGTGCAAGAAAACTGCTCTGTTCAGCTGTGAAACCACCAAGAAGAAATCCACAGACCAAAGTTGGTGCGATCATTTCATGGAATCATTTGCTCAAAGAAAAGGCTATCAAAGGGTACTCAAAGATCTTAAACTATATGAAAGAAGACTGAGAGAAAAACTGATGCCATGGAAGTAAGTTCCTATCTTCCTTTAAAAAGTCTTGTGAGATAATGGCAAATTAATCCTATTTGGCTGGTAGTATAATTGCACTGTGCCAGCACCTCAGATAATCTGCCTTTATAATCCAGAGTGTTTTCATTGATCAGATACAGCATCAGCATTAAATGAAAAAGACTAATAAAACAATTCAAAGGTTCCAGCAGCAGGCTATGAGGTGTTAGTTACACGCACCACCAAATGCACTAACATTTCTGCCCAGTGCAAGTTACCCATTATTACCTTTAAACATTTCTTGCTTATTATAACCTTTAAACATGATGGTAGGTTTCATAAAGGTCATTTACCAAAACCAAGAGCTGCTGGATGTAGGACTCTCACAGTGCAGTCCTCACTATAATATGGTAAAAAAATAACGTGACTTTCCAAAGAATATAGAAAAAAAAAAAAATAATTCAAGTCTAGTTTTTTAGCTTAAAAAGTCTCCCTGTTCACACAACAGCAGTGCATTTTTTTTTCATTATCAATGAGAACAAATTATGCAAGCAGATACAGATGAATCTCTTAAAACAAAACAAAAATTACCTTTCAATGTTTCCAGTAAGTTTTTGGCCACAAACCAACAGATGGCTTCAAAAAAAGGAAATTTGAAAAGATCCGGGGTTTTTAGCCTCTTCTCCATTTCATAACACCTGAATAAATGCAAATATTACAAAACATGAATGTTTTAATTATCAAATTAATTACAGAACTATGTAATCATTCAAATTACAGAATCACAGAATATTCTGAGTTGGAATGTCCAAAATAAAATAAAATAAAATAACCATGGCCATGATAAATAAAAGAAGTCAAGTACCACATAGTTAAATCCCAACAAGACCACAGACAAAACTGAACTCTGGTCTCATTCAGGCTCTGACCTTATCAAGTTTGACTGCGGCACTTCTAAGAATAAAGTTGGACTTCATAAAACTAGGATACAAACCCAATGTGACATCTTTTAACAGATGGAATTTTATCAGGATTCCACTGTAATAAATAAAAACAATATGTTTAGAAGACAGCTCTACATCTTGGACAAAAACTAAATATAGCTGCCCTTAGAGCAATGCTGACTTGAGGACGCTCATTTCAAGTCAGTGTCGCACACCTGGGCTTGCTTAGTTTTGTTTTACTCACACTAATCTCCAAAGTAGAGGGGGTTTTCTTCCTTTTTTTTTTCCTTTTATTCACTTAAATTCTTGCATACCCTTCCTCTTGCTTTAGAAACAAACTTTGCAGAAGTAAAATAAGAGAACGTGCTTGTTACATCCTAACTGAAAATGCCAATATTGTCTGTTTGAGAGCCTGTACCAATTTGGTCCTGGTTAAGTGTGAAGAAAAATCTCTATGAAAAGAATATTCTACTTACTGATGCAAAAGTACATGAAGAGCTGAAACTAACCTGAGCTGCATGCCAATGTTGAGGTTGTGCAAAAAGTTTCCTCCAAAAGCCATACAATCCTGAGATGTGAGCACAGCGTGAATCCAGCCTGAAATGACAGATTATGAAACTTAATACATACATATGAATTATTCTAAGACTGTTTTTAAACACATATAAGTAAAAATGCTGTTCCTGAAAGGAAAAAATCTAACAAATCTCTATTCTGTGCTAGAAAAAAGTAACTTAAATTTTAACAAAATGTAAACTACAGTGTTTCAGAAATCAAGTGGAACTGTAGTTTTCGGAAGGAGTTAAGCTCAAGATGGAAAGGATACAAAGCCAACTATTCAAGCAAGAATTTCCTCCAAAATTAAACAAAAATTCAAGTAGAAGGTTTCACTCTGATCCACAAAATAAGTCAGGAGAAGAAACATACACTGAACAAAAGGTAGTCATAAAAATAAAAAAAAAATTGTATGTCTTTCAACATACCTGTTGCTTACAGTAACTGGGTTGTTTGCACAACATAAGACAGTAATTGAGCAATACTGAAGTTTCTCAAGTAGGAATTCAGAAGTGATTCCATAAATTACTCTAAATACAGTCATTCTAATTTAAGTGAAATTATGATCAGTTTAAAACCCAGTCTAGACACCCCATAAAAATTTGTCACATAATTGAAATATTGTCCTTATGAACGCCACTATTCAACATGGTAAAACAGAGCCACCATGATGGTATCAATCTGGCTAATTATTACTGGATAATTTCAACTAAGTACACAAGAGAACGTATGACACGAGCTTCCTGATTAAAAATAGTTACCTTTAAAATTTATACTGTGCAACTTTAATGAAAATTAACTACAAATAGACTTTTCTTTCAAGGTTTTTTTTTTTCCTGATTTTGAATGCACATGGATGATCTTTGACAAAAGATGAGATGGCCAGGCATTTGCAGATTATCTCATAGTTTCACTGAGTGTAGGCAAGATGTACAAACACAAGAAGCTTCCTAGCTTAAGGCAAGATCAGATCAATTCAGAAGCAACTACACAGTAGAAACTACCATTATCCATGCCCTAATTTAGTTAATAATAAACATTTCTAGTTGTTCTAGTAACACATGCAAAAATACCTGAAACCAAAAAACTGTGCTCACTAAGCAACACACCTGTGATGTAGCAGGGAGGAAGTTAAGTTACTGTCATAGTTTAACCCCAGGTAGCAACTTAAGTACATGGTTGCAACTTTTCACTCATCATCATCACTGTAGACTCTCCAAAGAAAATATGTATTTCAGTTTGTTAAATACACATTTCTCCAGACACTGACAAAACTGTCAACAAAGCCTCAATACTGTTGCATCAACAGCAAGGATTTTTATGGCATATCCATATAAACTCCAAGTTTTACATTTTTTACATTCCTACTTGTTATTCTTATGCTGCTGTTTTCATCAAGGTCTATGTAACCAAGAAAGAAAATTAAGTGTAGACTACACAGAATATCTGGAATAATATTTAAACTCTAAAGAGCCTCCCAGTGCTATTCACTTACATGCAAGACTAATTTTAAATCAGAAGACTACTCTAAACATATAATTATTTTATAATCTCTGAAATTACATCCACTAGCATCAGTGCAAGCAGGAACAGTGAAAGTGGTTTCAGTAGAGATCAGAGCGTGCATTTTCAAAGTCTTCACTCAGTTTTACAAAATTTCCCATTTTTTTAAACATTCATCTTGAAACCTAGTTTAATTCATTGATTCTTGCACTATATTCCATCGTAAGTATATAAATATGTGTATACACATATATGTATACACACATTAACATTTAGAAGTACCATTTTATGTGTATACACATGCAAACACACGTACACATTAAAATTACTATTTGATGACACATTTCTTTATGGCCAAATTAGTGAGAGCTCAGATTCAGCTGATAACTTGGAAAGCAGTAACTATTTTCCAAGCCCTGGGGGTCACAGGAAAGTCCCTCATTCTGTAACTCTGCATTCTTTGTTCATAGATGTGTGACCTTACACTTACAAACACAGACTATTAATCCCATCTCTTGCCAAAAAAAAATTAAAAATCTATATGTATAAAAGCTCTGGCTATTCAGGAATGTAAAGTGCACAGAGGGGTCCTCCCCATGGAGTATTTAGTCTGCACAAGCTATGAAATCAAACAGTAAACTCTAAACCTCACTGGTAGAGAGCTGAGATATGAGAAAAACACAGCAGTCTAGAAGGTCCATCACAGAATAAGGTACTGATCATAATCTTTAGGGGTTATTCCAGAAGTAGAATCATAAACCATTTTCCTGTTCCATGTATTTATAGCTTCCTTTCCCAAATAAAGGGAAGATAGCATCTGGTACAAATTTTTAATGATGAAACACAGTCGGGTCTCCTATATCACAGACCCACGGTCTTAAGCAGGTTCTGCGAAGCCCTATTTCCCGTGTTGAATGGCAGCTCATTAATATGCAAATTTGCCCTGCACCCTCAGACAGCTGTTTCAACTGTTTCAGCACTGTTTGCTGTGTATCAGTGTTTGTGTCGCCCCTTCCCGGAGCCCGCAGCCACCCCACGCTGGGAAAAACCCCTTTGTGTGGCTCAGCCGGGTGCAGGGAGCCGCCCATGTCGCTGTCCCGGTGTCTCCCAGGGTGGGTAGACCTGGTCTCTCCATACTCAGGGTAGACAAGTATCTCCTGGAGAGTCACTCACGGAGGTCTCAGACACCCGAGAGTGTGTCAATATTTTGTAACTGCACAGCAGCGGCTCTGGAGAACAGACCCCACCAGGGAGGGAGCGAGGGAGGAGTGGCCCTGTTGCCGCCATAGCAGGAAAGGAGCGGCCCCACCGCCTTAGCGGGGCAAGCAGCAGGGCCGCCATATTCCGGGGCAAGTGGCGGGGTCGCTGCCAAAGCTGCCGTTCCGGGGCCAGGAGGAAGCAGCGGTGCTGCCACGGCGGCTGTGCAGCATATTGATGACTGCCTAATTGACTGTTCATGCGTGCCAGATCGTGTACGCACAGCGGCGAAGAGGGGCCTCCTTCATCGCTAAAAAATCATGCCACTAAGATGTGAAGCTGCAATACAGGGGGCGCGAAGTGCAAGAGGGCTGACTGCAATAGAAAGTATTTATATGGATTGGTTGGATAAGTGAAAATACAAAAAAATAGCACTCACTTTACTGGCAAAATATGGTTTGATTTATTAAAGACTTGCAAGTCTACGGTATTTGGGAGTCTGGAAGGGGTGGTTATTTTCTTTGAAGAATTTTTCTGTGTGTTTTTTTTCTTTTTTTTTAATAAAGAAGTTTAACTGTTTCAGCAGTTCTCACAAAACCCCCAAAACAATGAAAACACCCGACTTCTATTTTTAATCCTCTAGCCTACAGCATGAGATGCTTCTGTAATGGTTTTGTAATAATTACGCCTACTGGGTTTTGCAATATTCAGATCTGTAAAAACAAAATGGTATTATAAGATTAAGATGAGAATTCCGTCTGAATACCTATCACGTAGGGAACAATCTGTGGAACTATTTCCCTGATAATCAAATTAAACTTGAATTTGTTGTGTTCTAATTGGGTAACAAACACCCTTTCATTCCCTGATAATTGTTATGACTGTCAGGCCAACTTAAAAGCTAATTACTTGGTTTGAAAATTATGTTATGATAGGCTTAATTCTTGTTGATTAAACATACTAAGTTATAAAATTAAATAACAAAAGTAATAAGAATAAAATCTTACCTGTTGGAACAAATAAAGTGTGTCCTTGCTTCACAACACATTTGTAACACTTGTCAACCTTGTCCCCAAAATATACTTCACTCTGGGTGACAGATGAACTCCAAGACTCATAAAGAGCCAAATTTTCATCAGTGGGTTTGATCAGATAGAATATCTTCTCACCCTATTTAGACAAAAATATCAAATAAATTAATGTCCTCCCACAGGTATACTACAACCTCTGAGTCACTCCTAATGAAGTAACAGATTGATCTAAATGGTAAGTATTCCATCTTCCCACTACAGCATGTTCAGGCTTCCCAGCCCCAGTGTTTCACAACTGTAATCCACCAAAAGTTTAGACATAATATACCACCCAGTTAGTGTCTTGTGATTTAAAGGAAGCAAAACTGGAGTATAAAAAGTTCCCCCTTTTATAAAGAATTCATGGATATGAGTACACATGCAAACGAGAAAACATAAGATGAAACCACTTTGCCTCTTCTACGATGTATATACATGGTCCAAGATTCTGAGAAGAATAAAAAGTTGAGTATGTCAACAATTTTCATTTAACTTTTTTTCCTACTAAAATCACCTGACAGTCTACTAAAGTGATCAGTCAACCAATTACAGTCCAGAAGTCACCAATGGCATGCTAAATAAAAGCATAAAAATGCAACACCAAAGAGTAATTCACTTGCAAGCTCCTCCCCCAGCTTCTCAAGCACAAAATTTGACACGGGTGATAATCACAGAATCACAGAAAATTATGAGTTGGAAGGGACCCACAAGGATCATCTAGTCCAACTCAATAATGTCAAAGCAGAAGGCTGCACACTGAACACATTTTGGTTTGTATCATCATAACCACTGGATCAGGGCTCTAGAACAGGCTCCCCAGTGAAGCAGCCACAGCAACAAGCCTGACAGAATTCAAGTAGCATTTGGACAATACTGTCAAGCACACGGTGTGACTCTTGGGGATGGTCCTACGCAGGGAGAGAAGCTGGACTCAATGATCCTTGGGGGTTCCTTCCAACTCGGCATATTCTGCGATTCTGTAAATCCTGAAGCATTCATACCCAGAGAACATGGTACCAAACGGATGTTCCTCCAAAATCGATATGAAAATCAGTATAGCTGTCCTGGACACCCATCAAGCAATACTTCTGAACAAAAGGCTTAGGGAAGACAGAATCATCTGGCCAGTAATTTTCCACCCATGAAAGCTTTCTGGCAATATCTGGTACTTCCACTAATTCAGACATCCTTTAAAAAAACAAACAAAAAAAGAACTGTAAATAAAAACAGAAGCAAGCAGGCCACTTTTTAAATGACAGCTTCCTGCAAAGATATTATTTATGAATAAACATGTTTTATACCCACATTACATCATGGTAGCTGTCTACATAAAATACACATCCTCCTCTCTTTCCCACTACAGGCATTATATTCCCACACATATTGTTTATCTTACTGAAAACCACTTCCTACGTTCAAGGAATTGAAGTCAATACTCACTTTGTGTCTGAAAATTCCAGGCTGATCACATTCAATACTTTGGGTCGGTCAGGATTTGTGAAGTATTTAATATAATTATGGAGCTTCATTTTACTGTCTGCTTGTCTTGCTACATCTATGACATCTATCACTTTGTCACCACCTAAAAAAAACCAGGATGACTTTCATAAGGCTATGACAAATAAAAAAGACACTTCAGGTGTTTAGGAGGAATTTAGCTTTTTTCCAGCCTTTATCAAAACATTTCTGCATAAATACTTCACTACTATCAGTATTCTCTTAGAACAGAGACACATCAGTATAAACCCATTTTTTATGAGGTTTAACTTTAATTACTATAATCAGCTAAGGACAGAACTGAAAACACTAAAAATAAATCCTCTTTCCTGTGGTTAACCAAAAAGAAAGAGTAGTATAGAACGACTGCATATTATTAAAAAAAAAAAAAAAAGAGTTCATGGTTGCAATTGCAAAGACTAGTATTGAGAAAGACATCAAGGCAGTTCCATTCCTCACACTCCCTATAAATTGTCTGTATCCAATCACCTTCCTTATATATGTGCACAACTTGGAAGCACAGTCATTTCATTTAATAATTATCATGAGCGTGTTTCATTTCTGATGACAAAGACTGATTTACATACCCTGTATCTTGAAGTGATACATCTACAGAATTAGTCAAGCAAGAAGCAACATTTAGCCAAGAGAAAGGACTAACGACAGCATTATAAGAGCAAGTGGTTTTTCCCCATTTAGCTACACAATGGTCAAATTTGACAATTCTGGAATGCTGGATCAGGCCTAGATGTACATTACGTATACATACAATAAGTTTAAAACTGCGAGCTTGTATCATCTTGATAAATTTCAGTTGAAATAGTACTTAGTGAGTTTTCTTATTTTTTATTTCAATAATAGAAAGTTAAATCTGTGGCATTCCAATTTTTCCCCTAAACCAGACAACCTGGCAGGACAAAATGGTGACAACATTCTATATTCTGGTGCTTTTGTAAAATATTGATGGACAGAAAACCTACTTTCAGCACACATCATTATATGAGGTGATCACAAGAATACATACAAGACCATACACAGACTTCTCAACTCTACCCATGTGTTACAGGAAATGTCCTGATGCAGTTGGCTCAGTGTCTATTTCTCTGTACTGCACACTTACATGAGGCTGGAACAATTACAGATTGTTAAGAGATCTGATAAGAAAGAAATTGTTCTTAGGAATCTCCAGTTCTCCTGCTGGAGAAAACAAGGCAGGTAATTCTCCAGGAAGAAAGGTTTACTTCAGAAAGACCAATTTACTGAGTTTAAAGCATTAATTTTTGACATAATCTATCCAATGATTAACTTATCTATTACAAGAGTGATTGATTCCATTCTCTTTATATTTTACTGGTTTACAGCATGTAGCAGGAAAAAACTCCAGCATTCCACATGTAGCTTGCACTCAAATTAACATACTTGAAAGTTGAGAAGAAAGGTTGTAGTCCTATCACACGTCTACCAGGCACAACCCCTCCAAAAAGAAGGGGGGGGAAAGAGCAAATAAAAAACCACACTCCAAACCATCGCTTTAATTTTACTCTCTGCTGGTCTTGAATTTAGAATAAATATTCAGAACTCTGGAAGCTCTTATATAATCGTGCAAATATTTATTTTAATTTACAGACAGCATCACTTTAGTAAGTACTCCGAAGTGACTCTTACCTACATAGCGTTCCACATCTAAAACAGAGAAAGTTGGTGGAGGAAGTCTGAGTCCCAGACCATCTAGCTTAGGAACCATAATGGGAACATCAAACCCATGTTTCTCCAGGTATCTTTGTGTCAACTGGCTTCCATGCATTTTCAAAATTACTTCATCAGCACTGGTGGAAACAATAACAGTATTAGCAGAAAAGCATCCTCCAAGCACTACTGAAAAAAAAGGTCTCAGTTTGGGAGAGGACAGACAGGAATGGCTACAGAATCACAGAACCACAGAATATTTTCAGTTGGAAGGGACCCACAAGGACCATTGAGTCCAACTCTTAAATGGCACCACTGCCTCCTCATCAGGGAATCGAACCCCAGTCTCCCACGTGACAGGCAGGGACACTCACCACTGCACTAAAGTGGATTTTGCAACATTTGAATCCAAAAGAAGCACACATCACACTATACATAAAGCATTTAACTAAAAGACAAAGAAAACAACCTCAACATGCAAAGACTGTCACACATAACCTGGGAACAAGTGTCTTTCTAAATGACTGAAAAGACTAACTTAAAAGGATGGGGAGAAGGAATTCTCAGAGAAGGCATTAAAACACATGTTGCTAACAACAACCACCACCAACAGCTCTTCTAAAGAACTGTAAGTCATTATGCTTCAGTGAGATAGCAAATCAAGATCAGGATGAAAGTATAACGACGTTTCTTCACTTTCCTCTAAAGCATGTGAGAATGGATACACTATGAGCTCATATAAACGTTCTATTTGGAATGAAACCGAGAACAACTCCCGAACTAGAGGAATAGATAGGCAATATTCTGACAGCACAAAACCCAGAAAACAGTCATGCTACTGCCCCTACTTCCCCACAAAACCAAACAAAACCCCCAAAACTCAAAACCTCTCACATCACACTGTAGCAGTCCCAACAGATAACATATCCCAGTGCAAAACTCAACAGGGAATGCTACTACATGTATCCATCTGAAACAGGGATGAGATGTGAGGAATTCTAAAGGATGAGAAGTTATCCTTGGCTTTTTTCTGAAGAAGAAAAATGTTAGCTGCCACCCCTAAGACACACTCAGCCAACGCTTCTTTGCTTTTTTCCACAAAATGTGTAAGATGCTGTACCTTGGGAAAGAGCGAGCCCGCAACTGTTTAACGAAGGTCCGTGTTCCAGCCTGCACCGGTTTGGAACCATCATCCGGCTCCGTGTAGTCATGTCTGTGCCAGTTTCTCCTCTTCTTCACTAGAAGTTTCAGAAGGGTTAAACTTTGAATTAGTTATATAAAATGGCTCAGATTAGCAATCATTCCATCAGTGAGCCAGACATGCCTTAAACACATTACTATGATTAACAAAATTTATTTTTTTAATCAGGTGACACTATACCAATTTGTAACAAATGAAATCTGCAGGACACCTGGCAATAATCCTCTGTACTTCTACAGCTCCTTCTACATGAGAACCTCAGTGCACATTATGCACAATTCAAGACTCTGTACCTGGTGCAACACAAATAAACAGCTGCAACCTGAAACTTCTCCAAAATCAGCAACAAAAGTAGAAACTGAACTTTGATTTCCTAACTTCCTTGGGATTTTTTTTTTAATAAACAAAACAATCACACTTCTTCAATACCCACAGACATATTCACAGTATGAGCTATCTCACTCTATGAGCCATCTCACTCTATGAGCCAGCCCATATCCAGTCTGGTAGTATCACTGCCATTCACTACCATAGGCTGTTTCTTTATCCACTGCCTAAGTTTCCATAACAGTTTTTGGTGCAAACTGTTTTGGGCAAATGTGACCGTTGCAATACAATCACTGCACCCCAAAAGACACAACTGCTGAATGGTGCGAAGCTCTAATGCACTGTTACAGCATATTAATAAGAAACCAGGGATAAATTAAAGCTTGATTACAATTCTGGGAATCTGATAGTTCAATACCAACAAAATTGCATTTTTGACAGTTCCTTGCACTTAAAGGTCCAAGGAAATTAAAAAACTAGACATGCTCATAAAAAACTGGTGGTCTCCCCAGGACATATAACAGATACTCAAATAAAATAAAATAAAACAAAAGAAAACGTATTTTTATAGAGTGGTTTGCATTGGAAGAGACCTTAAACATCATCTAGTTCCAATCCTGTTACTATGGGCAGACACACCTTCTACTACACCAGGTTGCTCAAAGCCCTATTCAACCTGGCCTTGAACACTTCTAGTATATAGCACCTACCCCTTCTCTGGACAACCTGTGCCACCACCCTCACACTGAAGACTTCCTTCGTTATATCTAATCCAAATCAACTGTCTTTCAGTTTCAATTCATCACTCCTTGTCATTTCACTAAAGGCACCTGGAAAAAATTGTCTTACTTCTTATAAGCCCTCTTTATACGTACATTGGAAGGCTGCACTATGACACTGTAAGCTGTATGCAGCCTCCTCATTTGAATTTTTTTACCTTGAGTGAAGCCGAAAGTGACCTATGATATCATGGTCAACTTTGTGCCTGTCTTCAAATTATCCATTTTTTCAGAGCAAATTATTTCATAATGGGTACTTCATAGATTGATCTTCATCAACCAGAGCACTTCCCCTCTATACAAATAAACCTGCATCTTTCATCCTCAAACTTTCAACAAGCTGAGAAGCCCTATTAAATCAACAAGGGGTGCTTTGGCAAAAAGGAACACCATTCCATCATCTGGGAAAGAAACTCCAAGGGTGCTGAACTTCCTACTTTTCTATTTACTTCCCAGCCTGTAACTTATCACACTAACAGACCTATTAAGGGTAAAGAAACTGTAAGGCTGCATTTCAGTTTTACCCAAGAAAGCCAAACTTTGCTCCACAGCTAGATAGCTGCTACTGGAAGACTGCCCCAAGAAGACTTAGTAACACCAGATTTACAAGTTAACCACTAATATTAAGCAGAAAGTTAGGTACACATGCTGAGGAAACCGAGAAGGGGGAGAAGCTACTGTTATTTGGCAACACGGATAGTATTTTACAGGTATCTATCAAACAGCCTGTAATGCAAACATTGTACACAGAAAAACAACAGCATTAATACAAACTTCAACTTTATGAAACAGCTCATTTTTAAGTTTACATAAGTCATGATGCACCCAAAATCTAAAAAAAGTTCTAACAATACTGAAAACACAGCTACCTGTAATAGGAAGCTAAAGATGTAAGAGGGAGGGAAATAGGTTCTATGAAAAAAAAAAATTGGTGCTTCTCCAGAAAAAAACAATTGGCTATATAGGAATAATGGGCATCTTACAGACTACACATAAGAGATAATTATTCCTATTGATGAGCTGTTTCCTGTAAACATGACATGTACCTTTTAGAAGACATTTAAGAGAATAAACTGACATTTATAGCTCTTTGCTAACCTGAAAACCAGTGCTGCTTAATGAACCAACTATCCAAATGCTGTAAAACTTCATAAATAATGAAGCCAGGTTTATTAAGTTTTCAAACCTATTTTCTCAGTCATAAATAAAAATACAAAAAATTAGTAGCTAATACTAATTTGCAATGGAATAGCTTCCCATAAATTCACAGCTGTTACAACAGCTCATTAAAATTGTAAGATGATACAGCTTCTTAGGAGATTTTACAGCACAGAAACACTTTCTAAAGTCCGTCTTTCTAACACTTAAAAATCAAAGAACTAAAATCATTCTTTTACTTGTACTTGGCAATGTGCATCATCCTTTCATAAGTAAGAGAACGCTAAAGAACTGAAAACAGCAATGAAAACTTTATCTGCTTACCTATCTCAATTCTAGAGCTTTTTTAAATCCCCTAAAACACTACAGTAACAGCTGAAAAAGAAATTAAGTGAACAGATCCTAATGCTCAAATTAAAACAAATAAATCCTACATAAGCTGAAATGCGTATTTTTGTTCAAAATGCATGAAAAAATTCATTGGTTAAATTGATCTTTCCATCTAACTACATAGTAGCTTTCTTTCCGTTACTAGAACTTTTACATAATTAATTTTGTAGGATACCTAAAGTAGACACCCAATTGTACTATGAAGTATGTGTTTCTTGTATTTTAAGTAAATTTTTGCATACCTCCTTTGATCATTTATACTAATGTCTGATGAAATCACTTGCCCTCTTAACAGTTGAATTTTTGCCTCTTTTGAAACCCTTAAAGTGAATCTGTAACTAAAAATGCCTTTTTTACTTACATACATAATTTCGTATGACTGAAGCATTCTGGAATGCTCCCATAACACTTGCAATCATGAGACTTTATCAGTCTCTCTAAAACATTGAATTGAGTACAGCCCAAACCACAAGCTATCACAGATTTGATTCTGACAGCTGAGAACAATTAATATAATTCCATGTGAAGATATATTTCATTATATCATCCCCACTTGGTTTGGTAAGTGACATGACTGAAGTTTCTGCTAAATCTAAATCTACACACTTGAGGCACTATGATGTAATAAGGATAATTTTTACCACAGATTCTTGTCTTCCTGAAAAAATTTCTAAAATAAAAATCACTTCTATCTCACTGTCAAATTACTGCAGGTGGGACAGCACTTGCATTGGCAACTTCTGCATTACAAGAAAGGTTATTCACAGGCATCAGGGTGAAGCATACTAGCTCTGCCAAGTCCAGAGGAGAAAAGAAGTTTCAAATTCACTACTTCATGATTCTGAAAGTCTGCTACAATCCCTCTTCTACTCTTCCTCCTAGTCTCTCTATTCCATAGAAAAAAAAGGATAGAAGGTGGGGAAAGAAATTGCTGTTGTTTGTATTCTGATTTATAAGGGACATATACAGATTTGTAACTGAAAATTGCCACTGGAGTACCATAAACTACAAGCATATAAAATAGCATTTATCTTGCCTTTTAGCAGATAGACCCTGAACTTAAATATTACACAAGACACATATCATGCAACATACACTAATTACATCAATTTCAAGATTACCACCGAGGGTGTAGTGCCTTTAAACTTATTTCTAATTGTAAAGTAAATTCAGCTTTGAAAAGTATTTTAGATCATAAGTCACTGTTGACTGTAAATCTTTATGTGGTCTTCAAGGGGAAAAAACAAAAGCAAAACACAAACAAACTCACATTAGAAAACACAAATGACCACGACATTTCTGGGAGGTTAAAGGCACACACTGCATATACAGTAATCCCTGGAATATCACAGCGGGTCGCTTACACAAGATGCCGCAATAAGTGAAATCCACGCAGTAGCAGTAAATACAGTAAGTACGATAAAGTGGGGGGGAGGAACACGATGCATTGAAGTCGTGAATCATGAACTGCAAAGTAGCAAGGGATTACTTTACATATTTTTCCAGTTTGAACATAGAAACTTAACTCATTGTTGGAAAATCAAAATTAACGTTTACATTTTTTTACAATGCTGTTTCAGTTTCAGAACAGAAGTCATGCTTGAGAATGTAGAGAGTTGGATAAAGCTGCACCCTTCCAGTAGTTACAGAAAGATTTAACAAAATTTCTACTGCAGATCTCTACAGCAGATTTATCTCCAGAAAGGAGAACCAAAGAGATGTCTCTTGTTGCCCTGTTTCATACTCTTCTGGTAATTCTTTTTGAGCTTGGTGGAAACTTGTTTATAAATCAGAAGCATGAAATTTGGAGCTATGTAACTACTAAGGACATAAATGGCAGGGGGACACACACAACAAAAGCAAAACCAAAAAAAACATAATAAATACTGCTCATAAGATATTCATATTCTCGGATTTTGCTGCAGTGTTGTAGCATATAGCCTATAATCACCACGAAAGGTAAGACACCTAACTCCTACACTTCGTCAAAGTCGCCTTCTTAGGTATTAGAATTTTGATAATTAAAACGTGGGAAATTTGAAACTATATTTTATTTAGTGTTTGGGTTGTTCGGGGATTTTTTTAATTATGATGCCCTAATCTTCATTCTCTCACTCTCTGCCAAGTCCAGATTGTTTTCTTCTAGCTCTGTGCACTTTGATTTTTCTAATCTAAAGTGGTGGCTTATACTCTATTGTATCTGCCTCTTCATATTAGGGAACCTTTCAGGATGGTTTGTTTATTTTGCGGGGTTTTAATCAGCTCAGAGTTAATCATGTAGAACCAGTACCTTCTAAATAGCCAAACTTATCCTGAATATTCTTCTGAAGAGTTCTTCTCAGTTGTACATGGAGAGAAAGTAGTCTGAATGTGTAAAATGAAATTCGAATAACCCATACTTACTTAGAGAAGGTCCATGGAGAATTGCACAGTTGGGACAATGGTACAGATCAATATCAACAGCATGGTGCTCCTCTACTCCAACACAGCTGGAATAATATTTTTAAATGTTAATGAGAATACACACAAGGTTTATTTTTCAAGCTAAAAATAAATAAATCTTGGGTTTTTATCAAAACATGCTTACTCTACAAAATTGTAATGAGACACCAAACTAACTACTGGGTTGCCACATAAATTTTGAGTAATAATTTCTTTACCACTGAACAGAGAATGGCATTAAAAAAATTGTAAGAAGGAAACAAGAATCAAATTTCTTTAAAAATTAGCAAATCCACAACATATACACACCATTACCTCTCAGCCTTCCAAAACTTTCAATCCTAATTACCAATAACAGTTAATGCAATTTTCCTTATAGACATAAGTTTTTTTTAAAAATCTGACGTTTGTGTTGTCAATTTATATAAGATATAATGTATATTTTCTTTCTTTTTTCTTTTGTCTTTTTTTTTTGTCTGCAAAAGCCACGTAACTGACTCCTACCACCCAAGGCAAATTAAGGAAGAACACTTTCATGCTCTTACTGAAACCCTTACATAAGTATTAGCTTCATAAGTTACACAAGAGACCACACAAATAACGTTGTATAAGTGTTTTTGTTTTAAAATAGGAACAAGTATTTCAAAGAGCACTTGAAAGATGTAGTGTTTTCCCAGTGCACAATCTTTCCCCGATAAAACAGTCAAAGTGTGACTAAAATTGAAATCTTTACAATACCAGTGACAAAACATCTGCACTGTTAGTATCTAAATAACACAATTTTAAAGTCAGAATTAAATGCATTTTCTTAGAAGTTGAAACACTAGAGGTTAACTGGAGATGATGTGCTTTTGCACAAAGTTCTGGAAGAAAACATATAATCCCTGCTTGCTGGTTGAATCTGAATCCTGGCAGAATTCTTCATTCTCTGAAAAGTTCATTTACACTTACAAAATTGCTGACTTTACAGTCAATACTGAAGCAAGACTACAACACTGAACATTTACACCAAAATTTGGTATGTTTACTCAATGCATTCTAGTAACGTAAGAACTTGATAGTACTCCAGTCACGTAACTCATTTCATATGAAAAATGTAATGACTGCTTAAACACCAAAGCTCTGAAACGATGCAGCTCCACCGTGTCTTTTCCCTGGCAGCCTAGTGCCAAACTGCTGACATGCTCCAGCAGCAACTATCAGTACGTGCTGCCAAAACAACACCCGAAATAGTCTAGCACTGAAAGCGCAATGAGCAAATCCCCTCTGAAACTGAAGAGCATCTCCCATGTATCAATGAAAAGTACACAGTACACCACTCTGCATTCTCTGTAAACAGATTCAGCTAGTACTACTTCTTCATTCACTACATACCATATGAAATTTAGAAATTACATAGCTTTTTTATATGCGTACTATTTTAAAATCGAAATACAAAACTCAGCTGCCATAGTTCATCACCACTCTTGCAATATTAAGCATCTGCTTTAAGACCACAACTACAGGAATTGTTATTACATGAAAATCCAGCTGACATACAAACAAAAAGGAAGGCAGAAGCAGTCTTTAAAAATGCATGTCCCATTTCCTTCTCCTTGTGTTCTCTCTCTTTTTATAGAGCAGATGAGTGACTCATAATCCTATGTATTACAAGAAAACTGGTTTGAAATGTTCACTTTAAAAGCCCCAAATGAGAAGGGTGGGTTTACATATCTTTAGGAATCTCATTATTTTAACTAAATTTCTATTTTTTCAACAGCTAAAGATATTTATGTTGCACTAGATCTTGACCAAGTTTGCACTTCATCCTTTTTTATCCATCTGATACATTTACCATCATCCCAATTAGGTTATCTTGCTAACAGTAAGAATTTGGCATAAAAACCAGTTAATGCCTTCAAGTTTTGACAACTGCTAGTCATACTCTATTTAAGAACATTCATTTTACTGCTTCTTATAGAATGTTACAGGTAACAGAATTTCTGATTTATTTTAAGGCTTAGCACTAACTGCTTTTCTGAATTAATTAATTCCATAACCTTTCACAAAGGCACATGGGATTTTGTGTACAGAGACTGAAATGGTATTAAAATAGCTAAAATAGTCATTCAATAAGGAAAGCAAACATTTTCACTCTATAATTTATGCTATAAACTCAGAGCTAACTGGAAAGGCAAAATACTAACTGGAGGTCATGGAAGTGAATCCTGTAGCAGTTGCCTAACAGAAGCAAAGGGCAAATGAGGTGCCAGCACCTGCAAGAACAAGCATTGCCAAGGATGCCACAGAGCACATCAATCTCACACAGCACCATTACAAGTCACTTTCCTGAGTTCCTTTCTCCAACACATACAGATGACTCTGACATAAATCACTCTGGCTACTAGCAAGCAATCAATTACTACGGTAAGTGCAACTTCAGACCTCAAGCATCAGAGCAAGGTCACTAAGAGGAGGCAAAGAGCCTGGAAAGCATTAACATATTCAAACACAGCAACACTCCCAATCCACTGATGTTTTCCTGAATGAAATATTACTACCCTTCATCTTGTAATCAGCCCAATCCATTTGGGTTCAAATATCCTTAGTATATATTACCTAGTTTCTGAATTGCTCATGTCCTTCAGGGAGGGTGTAGACTAATCCTCAGGGATGGTGAAATGTTTACAATATTAAAAAATAAAATAATTAATAAAAAAACCAACAGTACGAAACTAAACAAAACCACATCTCTATTTCTGCTCATGAAGGTGGAAGGGCTGAGAAGACCCAATTTTACTTGAAATGTTCTATACGAAGCAGCAAGGCAGCAAAACTTAGTTAAAAACAGATTCCACAATATCAGTCTCTGAGTTACCAGACACTCATAACTGCTCCAAGGTGCAAAGTATCAAGGCAATGTCAGCAAGAGGTAGTAGAAGAATCAGGGAACTGTCAAGTTTTTTCACACACAAGAATAAGCCCATCCCTGCCAATGGAAAAAAAGAACCCATTCTCCAGACTTAAATCTCACTACGAAGGTGAATATTTTTATTTAACTGAATTTTACATTTGATTACAGTCAGCCCCCAGGTTTCACAGGTCCACGGGTCCAGACTGGCACCGCGAAGGACACAATTTGTGAAGATAGCGAACTCATGAATATGCAATTAAGCCCTGCCCATGACCCCACCCCACTCAGCTCCTGATGGGGGGAGGGCATTCCCAGGACTGCCCAACAGCCTGAGCCAGCCCAGGATACCTGAGGGAATTGCTTCTGCCCAGTCCTGTCCAGGGAGTCCCGGAATTTCTGCCTTTTGCCGTGGTACCGAGCCGGTGCTTATCAGGGTGCGTGTGTGTCTTTAACGTCAACTAAACTGGATACATCCCAGGCCGCAGCCATGGCAGAGAGGGAACGGGCAGCCTGTCCCAGGGCCGGTAGCCGTGGTGAGGTGAGCCAGGGCGTCCCGGGACAGGATGGCACCAGAACAGGTTGGGACATGCCAGTGCCCACATACTCCCGCTGGTCCATTCCAGGCCTGGTAACCATGGTAACCCTTCTTCATCTGGTTCGCGGCTTATTTACATATCCATGAGCTTATTTATGCAGAGCTTGGCTGGGCAGGTGCAAGTCCATGTTTGGTTGTTCAGTTGGCTGCTTTGTTTGTGGGAGAGGTGTTTTGGTTGGTTGGGTTTTTTTCCGGAAATGCAACAACACCAAGCGGAGGCTTTCCACCTTTTAGATTTCTCTTTAATAAATTTTCACTATTAATTTGTGGCAGGGGCGGTGGTGTGGGCAGAGTTGAGCCAGGTTGTGGAGTCAGGGCAGCTGCAAAGGGTCTGCTCCCAGTTCGCTGCCTAGCAACCCTACGTGCAGCCATGTTCACAGATGTGAGGGCTACAGCAACCTTCACCACACATGTGCAAACAGTGCTGGTTGCCCCTCCAGCATTGCTGGCAGCTCTGACCTCCCTTTCTCTGTAAATGCACTCATTTTCCCTGAAGTGCGCATGATTAGCAGCTTCACCGCTTACCCCTGCCATGACGTCAGGTGCGAGGCTGCCCTTCCGCCAGCCTTGAAAGGGAGGGCAGAAGGGGAAACCTCTGCCATGCCAAGAGGAAATGGCTTGGCACGGCAGAGGTATCCCCTTCCAACCAACCCCTTGGAGTGGGAGCAGATCTACTAGCCCAGCAGCAGGACGGGATCAAGGCTTTCAGGACGGAAGCTGCGTCTCCATCTACCATGGCAGAGGCTTTTTTAGCCCCCTAGTCTCCAGCAGCAAAAGTCTCTTTAGCCAGATAGCTTGTTGAGATGGCAGCGGAGGAGTCTGAGGCAATGCCTTCACAGGTGCCAAAGCAGGAGTCATGGCACTGCTATCTGTAGTCCTGGCAGCAGTCTCCACGCCTGGAAGTTTTCATTCCTGTGCTCATGCTGGAGAAGCAACTGCCGCCTGCTGTTACCACACACAGCCCTTTCCATGGAGTGCTGGCACAGCCCCCACTGCCCAGGATATGGGAAAGAATAAAGGCAGCGCAGGCGAGGAGGTGGTGGTGGCTGGGAATCCAACCGAGATGACCCAAGTGCTAGTGAAGGAGTCCAACCCACAGCCCAGCCCAGCCGAGACAACGTTTCATATCTGACAGACTGAACCATCCAGCCTCACACCGCTTCCATTCACAAGCAACGCTGTACACCACCCCCACTTGCAAAAGCAAGGCAGCAGTTTCAAAGGGAAGGAGCTGGGTGGGCTGAAAGCCCCCTCACCGACTGCAGCCCTGCCACCCTTCCCCCTGCCTCTGGCCAGCATGGTGGCCCCAATAAAGCACCATAGCACAAGGGACCAGTGGCACCAGCCCCAGTTTGGTTGTACCGGGGCTACACACCACGGCTAAGTCTCAGCACGGCTGTCAGGGGCCACGCTGGCCTGAGCTTGGTCCCAGTGGCAGTGTGCAGCTTGGCACAGTCCCGCACAGTCCCATGGTAGTCTCAGGCCTCCCCAGTTGCAGGCACAGAGGCGTCGCTTGCCCCACATGGTAGACACTGCATACAGAGCGGTGCCACCATACCCACGCCACTCCAGGTCGCCAGGGCTGAGGGGGGTACTGCATATTCATGGCATCGTTTGCATACTCATGAGCTGTCTTTCTTCACTGCATTACCCGTGCCTGTGCGGACCACGCTTTTTCAGAGAAAAATGAATCCCAAAGACTTGGAACTACAAAGATGCAAACCGTGAATAACCAGGGGTTTACTGTATTATATTTGTAGCTATGTAAAAGCAGTAACTGTAAATCAAAAGCAAACATAAGAGGATGATCTAACATCTGACAGATACCAGTGGACGTCTCCTTTTCTGTAAGGGGCAAATAAGGCTTCTTTCACAGGGGGTGAAAAAATCCCACAGAGACAGATCTCTATTTCAGTCGTTACTAACTTTGAATTTAAGACATGAGTAAAGATAATTCAGTATGACAGATTCAACAACTATTTCACAATTATGCTGCAATGTCTTGTACAAAGAGCTTACAAAAGTCCAAAACATTTACAGGAAGTATTACGCCTGAAGACTACATGGATAGCACGTCTGTACACCTGAGCCACCCAAGGTACCTGGCATATCTCTCCTGCAGCAGCACAGCATGAGCAAGTATTGGATCCAGGTCAGTCACGACACCTTGCAAATCTAATACCTGCTTGCCTTCAATCCAGTCTGGCTTTTCTCTTCCCTACTTCTAATGTTACCAAGCACAACTACAACATTTTAGACATTGCTTATCTACCTCTGTTGGTACGACAAAAAATCCTGGTTTAAGAAAAAAATTCAAAGCATTCTTGACTCAAGGCCTTATTTTCAGTGTCCTTAAAGAGATATGACTATTTGAAAAGGTTATTATCTATTATTATTATTATCATAATTATTATCTTACTAAAACAAGTACCGTATGTACTCTGCCCTTAGACAAAAGTCCAAGCATAAAAGGGAATGATTAAACAAATAGCACTACACAAGTGAAGACGAGCGAAGTCTGGATGCCCATTTTCCCAGCTTAATCAGCAATATATTCCTACCATGGAATTTCTGAGATTCCCTGTATTCCAGTAGCATACGCTAAACCATCCAACAGGCTCATCTTCCTAGATGCACTTATATGTTTTAGGAAGTTTCTCACTTCTCTGCACACCAGCATGACAGTTTGTACCTACAAACTCCACGGGACAGGCCATCAAAGGCACGTCTACTTCTTCAACAGATAGTGTTG
Organism: Pitta sordida; assembly: GCA_013390025.1. Lineage (NCBI taxonomy): Eukaryota > Metazoa > Chordata > Aves > Passeriformes > Pittidae > Pitta > Pitta sordida. The sequence goes on along the minus strand of WEKX01003762.1, from coordinate 750,599 downwards.
GATAGACATTGCTTTATTATTGGATATTCATTTACCACTCAAAATTGAGCCAAAGGGGTTTTTTAAGTCCTTTATTTCTTATTGGGACAAATAAGCCAAGCCTATCTCCCCACCGGGAGCTGCGAGGAGTTCCCAGCTTTCAGCACCGCCATGGTGGCGGGGTGACAAGCCGCGGCACCGCAGTGCCAACCTGCCGTACACGGCAGTGGGGTGATGGGCCACAACGCAGGGACTTGGGACCCCAGGGGCTGCCACAGCGGCGGCACCACCAGGTGACAGGGTCCCAGCACAGCCCCAGGGCGAGCAGCTATAATAAGCCATTGACACCATGTTATAAACCTTCCCTGCCAGGTGACCTCTCCAACACTCATAAGAGAGCAAACTCTGGGCAGTCCCCAAGCGAGTAAGAGGCACTGCCCCAACACCCTGTGGGGCACGCCAGTCCTGTCCCGCAGAGAGTGCCAGTGCCATCCCCAGCACAGCACAGACGCTCTGCTCATGCATACACAGAAAAACACCACAAAGAATTGAGGGAAGACTATAGTGTCTTCCCTGGAAAAAATACCGCAAAGATGTGAGGGAGCAAAACTAGATGCGTGAAGGGGTGAGGGATTACTGTATTTCTCAGAAATTAGTTATTGCAGTAACACAAACATGGAGACAGATACATGATCCATTTTGTATTCCAAAGGGTCTCCCCAAGACTCAAACTTCCTTCACCTTTCAAAATGAAATTTTACGTTTGATAGTTATGCTAATGCTGTCGTTTCAGAAGACGCTTATAAAGGCAGTACTCATGCACATTTTTCCTCTGAGAAAGAAATCATGTTTGCTGATTTTCTTTCTCAAGTAACAGTGCTTTTCGCTCCTCCAAATCACAGGGGTTAAAACAGATAAAATCAGTACATTACATCTTGTCATAGAAAGCTCAACTCCACCGAATGGATTCTGAAAATAAGAAACCAAAAAGGAACATTACAGTCAATGGAACCTAAATGCTACCTAAAATCTTAGGCAAAAATAATGACGTACATGATTTGTAAACTGACTGTTCCATTTCACAATTCCAGAGCAGTCTGAAAACAAACTGACACGTTTTCAAAACTCAATATATACTTTTTATCCAAGATCTGGATTTTAAGTACAATGAGTTTAATTCATTGAAATTGCTAGAATGAAGGTAAGAAAGGATAGTTACTTTTAAAAAATACTTTGACAACTGAATATTTGGTATAATCAACATATACAGTTATACCCCCATATTTGCGAGAAACGGGTCACATCAGAGGTCTCGTGAAATGCCAAACTCCCAAATACTTGCAGGTCATTAGTATGCATGCAGGCCATGCCCTTTGCTCCACCCCCAGCCAAGCAGGAGCGCTGGGGAGCCTCTTCGACTCCTCTCCACAGGCTTTCACAGCACAGGGGAGGAAAGGGAAGCGTTTCTGTGCTCTCTCTGCCTGGGGAGACCCCCCCAACAATCCCTAGATTTCTCTTTGGCCGCGCTGCCACTTCTGCAGCTGCTGACCGCGCATGCTCGCAGCCCAAACCCTGCGCCATTGCTCCCGCCCCCTCCCCAGCCCCGGTCCTCATGCCCACCGTGCACCGCCAGCCCCGCGCCGCCAGTCCTGCACCACGCGCCACCGGCCCCATGCCACATGCTGGCCCGGCAGCGTCACATGGCATGGGGGGGTTCAGCTGCGGCAGTGGAGTGAGCATGTCCCGCTGGCCCACTTTCCTGGGGCACTTCCCTTCCCCACCTGTAGCCATGGAAACAGTGACACACGCCCGGGGGGGTCAGTCCCTGGCTGTGCTTGGAGTAACAGGGGACAGCGTGACTCCTGGCCCTCTCTGTGGGGCTGGGCTGGCGCCGCCCCACAAGGAGCTCTGGCACTGCCCCTCGGCAGAGCAGAGGCACTGCGCATGTGTCAGCCGGGTAAACTCGCCAACGGTTGAATCAAAACTGCGAGAAAATTGCCTCGCAAATGGGCGGGATTGTAATGCAGAGGTCACAATGCACCAGGGATGCACTGTACTTACTTCTAATCATCTACGAAAAGATAGTTTGGAAAACTGATTTTTTCTACAATGATTTCATGTAACTACTAGGAATTTAACCAAAATAAAACGAAATTACTATCAAACTGAAGACCAAGAATTACATGCTCAGGAAATCCAAACAGCTTGACTGAGGTCAAACAACCGTTTCCCTACAATGTAAGACTGCTTGAATGAGACATGCAGTCCAGGTTAATTCATAATGGCATCAATCATCATGCAGCCCTTTTATGCGAAGTACTTTCCATAATGAAGATTTCCTCGCAGAGCCAAGTTAACATTACTAAAGTACTTCTGATGTATTCCTTCTGTTTAGTATCATCTAGTAAGCACGTACCAAATTTCTCCATCCTTCCTATGCCAAAAGCAATTTCTGACTGCAACAAGCTGATTCAAAACAGTATTTACAATTAACTTTTGTCCTTTTCCTTTTAAAATCATTGTTTTACAGAAGCAAAGATCTGAAGGTGCACAGATCTTTTATTGTAGATTTTGGCAAAATAAGCTGCCTCCAGACAATCAGAAAAATAATGGCTAAGAAAACTACAGCAGACCTCAAAACTAAACAGCTTGTCAGTGAGAGCAGAGGGGAAGAAAGACATTTTAAAAGCAGTTGTGATAGCTGCAGACCTCTTTCCAGGGTGGAACCAATGACAGAAACCAGGATGATTGCAGGAAGTGAATCAAAACATGTTATGTAGGAAAGAAAGAAAAAAATTTACATTGATCTGTCCTGAAGAAATTCTGTGTGTAACCCTTTGCATAAGAAGCAGACACCCTGCTCAGTACTTCAGAAATATTCTCCATAGCAGTTCAGATTCATCTCTCTCCATTAATTTTCCCAGCATTGCCAGACTGACAAAGAGGAGGAACAATAGCCAAATCTGACTTTAGGCAGTGTGTCTTAGTGGAATTGCAACTGCTTGAGTCCTGTTGGCACAAATGAGAGCTATACTATCCTTCACACAACTGATGCAGGAAAAAAGACTAACATTGGATTTTAATGAATTCTAGGAACACCGGTGCCTCAATTTATCTGACCACAGCCAACATGAATTTCAGTTTGCGTTTTACAGTAAGCCCTCTCCACTTTGCACCTCCCAGATCGCAACTTCACCTCCGCACAGCGTGATTTTTCAGTGATTACGGAGGCCCATTTCGCAACTGTCCTTGAGTGAACTGACAGTCATGAATATTCAAATCAACTGCCATGTCGTGCCACATGGACCACGGGTGCACTGCTCTGCCCACACTGTGCCTGCCCTGCTTCGCTCGGAGGGAGGCAGCCACGCCAGGTCCACTCAAGCAGCGCCCACCTCCCTTTGCTCTGCTCACAGGGAGGCGGCTGCACCAGGTCCCCCGGTGCCACGTCTGCCCCGCTCTGCTCCACTCAGAGGGGGGCGGCTGTACCAGGTCCCTCCGGCACCGTGCCCACCCCACTCGGAGCAAGGAGGCTTCATGCAGTTATGAAAGATTTACACACTTTCAGATTAGATGTGGTGTCCGAGACTTTTTCAGGGTAGACGTCTACTCCGAGTACGGAGAGATCAGGTCTACCCATCCGGAGCGACATCGAGACAGCTGCGCGTGTGGCTCCTCACACCAGTGTCCCCAGCCGAGCAGAAAAGGGGTTTTTCCCAGCGTGAAGTGGCTGCGGGCACCAGGAAGGGCCGACACAAACACTGATACACAGCAATACAGTGCTGAAACAGCATCGGAGCGCTGGGGGGCGGTGTGAGGGCGTGGAGCAAATTTGCACAATAATGAGCTGCCATTCTACAGGAACAGAGAGCTGCGCGTGGGGGCACCAAGACCCACGGTACCACGCTATTTGAGGGCCAACTGTAATGCACAGTTCTGTTTTCCTGTTAGGTAGTATGGGCCCTATATAGACAGAAGAACACATATACTACAGTGATCCCCCAAGTTTCATGGGTCATCGGGTCTGCATCCCTCCCACGAAGCTCACAATCCACAAAGATAGCAAGTTAATGAATATGCAGTTAAGCCCCACCCATTTCCCTGACCCCCCTCAGCTCCGGAGCACTGCAGGGCATTCCCAGGACTGCCCCGCACCCTGCTCCACCTCAGGAGAGCTAAGGGAATGGCTTCTACCCTGTCCCAGCCAGCGAGTCTTGACTTTTGCCCTGGCACCTCTTTTCCAAGCCCAGAAACCCCACAGGAGCCAGCACTGTCCCCAGAGCAGAGCTGAGCACAGTGGAGCCTCCTGCCACTGTTTATTCCCTCCTGTGTCTATGCTGGGACTTATCGAGCTTGTTGGATGTTGGTGTGTGTGTGTCTCTAAACTCAACTTCCATGTGTTCAAACATGGCAGAGGTGCCACAACACTCTGACAAACCCAGTACGGCTCAGTGAGGCAGCCTGACGTACCCGACATAGCGCCAGATCACTAACATTGCCACAGCAACGGGCAGTTCTCGAGCCAGCCCCAGCGCACAGCACAGTCACAGTGGAGACAGCCAAGCCCGGAGGTGAGGCTGGCTGCAGCGCAGTGGCTCTCGAAGGAATACTCCAGGCCTGGCATGGAGCCGGGAGCTGGCAGAAGAGCCATGGCACTGTGTTTACATTCCCTGGAGCACTCATGGCAAGTCTGTCAGCCCCCTGTCCCATCCCGCCCACAGCACTGTGCCCAGCCCTGCCACAAATGACACGGCGCGGCAGCGCTCAGGTGGCCAATGGGAGACAGTGGGAGGCGGGACCACAACAGACATGTAGGGGCTCTAGGAATGCCATAAGGGTTTTAGTTGGAAGGTCGGCTGTTCTGTAGTACAACATTTTATTCCCCTGTGCCCCATCCCTGGAAGTGTTCAAGGCCAGGTGCTCAAGCGCCCTGGTCCCCCGATGCCTCTGCAGTGGCAAGGGGAGCCCTGGGTCCCCGCTGCCTCTGTGGCACCACCGGAGGCCTGGGTCCCCACTCCCTCCACCACGGCTTCATTGAGAACGTCTGTCCAGCAGTCAGGGGCTGCGGGAGGCAGGGTGGCAGGTGGTGATTATTTACATATTAATGAGATTCTTTACATATTCATGTGTATCTTCACAGTATTTTCTGTGCATGGCAAGATGTGATTTTTGCAGAAAACAAATTGATTGAATCTGCAAAGAGACAAACCACAATAAGCAGGGGTTTACTGTAGTTACTTGTTTCAGAGAGGCAGGGTATTGGAAGAAAATTTTTTTAAAAGACAGAAAATAATCACCTCCATATACACTAACAACTAAGGTTTTCTAGGTGTTTAAGAAAGTCTTTCAACAATATATTTTTATCTCCTTTTCAAGACTCCAAGTCAACCGAAGTTTACCACTTCCCCTGAGATGTACCAGAGCCTAATAAAATCCCCTGACATATAACTGCGTCTTATTTAGGTAATTTTCCATATTTCAATTTCCATTCAGGGTTATTCTTTTTTAATTGTTCTTACAAATAATAAAAAAATAATCCAAAACTTACTACAAGTAAAAAAGTACTTTAGAAGTACCTTAAAAAATCAGAGGTTTTCAAGGCAGAACTGACATTATCTTGATTCTATGAAAAGAAAAAAACAAAACAAAAAACAACACCCTGCACCCCACCACCAAACCACAAAATCTTCAGCCATTTACAACAGCTGCCATAGCTATCCTGCAAGAGACATCTTAACTGAGTGCCTGTGTGTGGTTGTATTCTACCCAAGAACAAATGACTACCCAAAATTGCTACCATTATTTCCTCAGTAGAAAACGAGGAAGAAATAGCCTAAGCTCTACAGAGATACCAAGTGGGCAAAAAGGGAAGTCAGTATACAAATTAATTAAACCTTCACACATTCAGGAATAAAGCAACTATGACAGCAAATTAAAGCTATATATTATATGGCCCTAATTATACATATATTATATACATATTATGGAATCACCATCTCTGGAAGTGTTCAAAAACCATGTGAATGTGGCACTTAGGGACATGGATTAGTGGTGACCATGGCAGTGTTACGGTTAGACTCCATGATCTTACAAGGTTTTTGCTGATCTCAACAATTCTACGATATATAGTCTACACACGTTCTCCTGCCTCAACTTTTACATTCTTAGTTTTTTGGCCTAATCTTCTTCAGCTCCAACTTGCACACAGACTGTTGATTTCCATTAGCCATCTTAATGAAACATTGCGTACAATATGGTTAAATCTACTGGCATCCCAAGTTCTTTCACCACAATCAACATGAATTTCAGTACCATTCCCAGAGCAGTTTCCTATTAGATAGAGCAAGGGTCTTTTATACACAGAATAGTTACAGTACATCCCTGGTTCATTGCAACCTCACCATTGCAACCCCGGGGATTTACGAGGAAAATTTCTCGCAGTCCGGTTTCAAGCATTTGCGAGGTTCCTCAGCTGACACGTGCAGTGCCTCTGCTTTGCCGAGAGGCGGTGCCGGCGGTCCCTCCGGAGCGGGACTGGTGGTTTCTGTGGCTCGCCAGGGGCTGTGGGATGGGGACAGCCACTGTAGAAGACAGAGCAGGGCCCTGTGTGACATGAGGCGCCAGGTGGGGATGAGTCCTCCACCTGCCTACACTTAATTAATCTAGGTCCCTGAGTGTTGCTCGCCCGCCCGTGTGTGCGGAGCGCCTGCAAGCTGCGAGCGAGCAGTGCTTGTGTGCGTGTGTCTGTGTTATTGTTTCCCTGGCTACGGGCAGGGAAGGGAACTGCCCCAGGAAAGTGGGGCTGCCCACAGCGTGTCAGCAGGACATGCTCACTCTGCTGCCACAGCCCGCCCGCGGGACCAGGACATGGTGCCAGGACACGGAGGCGGGACATGGCCAGCACGAGCACAGGGGCCGGCGAGGGGGTGGGGGGAAGCAGCGGCACGGGGTTTGTGCTGCCGGCGGCAGATGCGGAAGCGACAGCGTGGCTGAAGAGAAGTCTAGGGATTATCGGGGGGTTCCCCCGAGGCAGACAGGGCACAGAAACGCTTCCCTTTCCTCCCGTGTGCTGCGAGAGCCCGTGGGGAGGAGTTAAAGAGGCTCCCCAGAGCTCCTGATTGGCTGGGGGTGGGGCAATGGGCGTGGCCTGTCTACATACTAATGACCTGCACGTATTTGCGAGTTTGACATTTCGCGAGACCTTTGACATGACCCGTTTCTCACAAATGAGGGGGTATAACTGTACTTGTTTCTAAGAGAGAGGCCATTGAAAGCAAAGAAAGAAAAGAATTAACACTCAAGACACACAAAACCCCCTGAAATTTATTACAAGACTGTTATGTGACCAACATCTCTAACATTACTTCTAGTTCAACCACCTCTTTTTAGGCAATCTGCACTGTAAGCATTTTTAAGTCATTTCAGAATTTTTTGGTATGTCTTCAGCAGTTCCATTTACTTCTCCACATCTAGAAGTGTTGAACCTTCCTCATCAACAAAGTGCCTCCTACAGAGAGTATTAGCTTGTAATTCTGGTTGCCTAATAAAGATGAGCTGTTTAGAAAGATCAGGTTGCCTAATAAAGAAGAGCTGTTTAAAAGGATCATGAAGCCTGACAAGTACTATCAGTACTGTGTTTCTTTATGCAATGCACATTCTGCAAAGCTTAGGACATCCTGAGTAGCACTGTCAGTAGACACCATCAGATCTGTCCTGTTCACAAGTATCTCAAGTGTTAAAAAAAAGTTTGAAGATGAACAACAAACCCAGGATGACTTCCTAGCCTGAAGGCATTGATTAGATCTCTAATGATTGTTTTTAAACTATGCCCTTCAATGATGTCAGGAATTATTTGAGAACAGACTTTTCGCTAACAGCATTAGGCAATACCATTTTCTGTCTCCCAGGTTCTGCGACCAGCAACCAGTATTAGCACACGCTCCTGGGTTACTGTGTGTCTGGCTTGCTGCTTTTACAGACTACAGCAACAGCAAACTTGGCTGCAGCCTGCTTTACATACTTTTTAATTGGCTCCTTACACCAGTACAGTTTACCACCTAACTGGGTTAAAAATTTCTTATCCCAATTGGTTTTAGAAACCTCCTGGAGCCTTTTACTAAGTAGCCTTAACACTCACAGTAGCATTCAGAGTCTCTGCAGCTGCACCTGAAATATATCTTTTACTGCCTTCAAAATAACTCGTTAAATAGTTCTTTAGGCAAAATTAAAAATAAAAATCGAGGATATTTTTAAACTCCTCTGCTTCTCAAATGAGTAATTCCTCCTCCAGTTCACAATATTTTTCAGACATTGTTAAGAACTTTTTAGTAAGCTGAATAATTTCTTCATCTTCTAACCACAACATAAAATAATACATGACGGCTCCTAAAGCTTTGAAATACCTTACTTTTATAAGGCAAGTAGACTTACAGTCAACAGCAAGCAGAGACAGATGCTTCATTTCTGAAGAAATCTGAGAGCAAACTGGCTCATCATCTCTAGCTCACTATGCTCGTTGCAAAAGCAGATGGAGTATCTGATTACATTAACTTCTATTTAAGCTACGATACAAGCAAACTGTTTCAGATACACAGATAATGAGTCTAAATATCAGATGTTACATTGGCTGGCTGGTAAAGCTGTAAGTAGAATAAGCTCCTTCAATCAACTAGATAATGCCTATAATTTAGAGATCGTTATTGGATTCTCAGCCGCATATTCTGTGATTCTGTGATATAGAGGTCCAGAGGAGCATACTGGTCAAAACTGCATCCATGCAGTCCACAACATATCAAAAAAGTTATTTTTACACATTATTGTATCTATGGAAGTATAACTGTTCCATCCTCTTCAGATGGAATTAATGAAGCACAGTCATTTCCAGACTATGAAACTTCAGACAGTGCAAAACAAAGCTAAACACAATTTGGAGGTTGAGTTACATCAGAACTAAGACTGAATTTTATCAGCAGCCATTATTTTTATTTTGGATATGCTAATATCAAAAACATGCTAATTTTAATATAAAATTCTTGGAAGTTCAGATCCAGGTTACAAAATCATTTTTGCTCTATCATAAGCTATTTAGAGTAATCTAAATTATTTGCAAAACCACAAATCCTTATCTTTCATTCTAGATTTTACACACAAACACTTTTAGAATTAATCTTTATTTCATAGTCTGTGCTCCTCAGCTTTCATATGGGAAGATTTTATCAGTCTATGTATGTATAGCTCTTATAATACCTTCTTTATAGTGGGAAAAAATCCCATAACTCAAACAAGAATGCTCAAAGAAATGCATAAGAAAAGTATGAAACACGAAGCAGAGGACCTATTGCAAAAGGCCTCCAGGAAATGAGTACTGGCAATTTCCATTCCTGTAAAAATTGTGAGAACTATTATGGTTCATTAACCATGAAACACAAAATTAATTCTTTGGGAGAAAATTTCTAATTCAAATTTTGCTTGTTTCTATGAGAGAAGACAGGAAGTCTGTCAAAGTGCAACACAACTAATGGGTTGTTTGGCATGTCAATGCTACGAGAAGTGGTTGTATGAAAATGTCTACATATAGGCTAAGTAAATCATATCGTTGCAATTCCAGAAAGAAAGTACACATTATTACAGGTCTTAGGCTTTGTCTGCAAGGTTGATCTGCACCATTACATGCTGAAGGTGAACTCCATGCTCCAGCTCTGCAGGAGAAGGGCCGCGTTGCCCTGGTGGACAACCAGCCAATCACGATCCAATGCAACCCTATGGCAAAGGCAGCCAAGAGCTTTCTGGAATGAATAAGGAAAAGCCTTGTGGAAAGGCCATGATCTTTCCCTTCTGCTCAACACCAGTGAGGCCACACCTAGAGACCCAGGTCCAGTTCTGGGATCCCCATGAGAAGAGAGATGGACAGCATAAAGCAAGTCCAGCTAAGTGCCACTGAGATGATTAATGAACTAAAGCATCCGCCAGATGAGGAGAGACTGAGAGAGCTGCAACCCTTCAGCCTTGAGAAGATAAAGTGCAGCGGGACCTTACGCATGCAAATATCAATGTGTATAAAAACCCTGATAGGAGGGGAAAGGTGACAGACATTGCTCAGTAGTGCCCAATGACAGGACAAACGGCAATGGCCACAGATTAAAGCACATGAAATTCATCTAAATACAATATTTTTTAAAACCCTACTTATTTAGTTTTAGTCTCTACAGTGGTCAAATATCGGAAGAGGTTGTCCAGAGAGGACAGTCTCCATCTATGGAGATATTCAGAACACAACTGGACACAGTTCTGAGCAGCCTGCTCTAGCTCCCCCTTCTCAAGTGGGGAGTTGTCCCCACTCAAAGGACAAGACCCCAGTCAAAACTCAACACCAATTTAAGAGACCCTTTCCAACCTCAGCAGTTCTGAGATTCTGTACAAATTTCTTATTAAATTTTTCTAGATTAATTTGGGTCTATCACTACACTGTTATAAATCTAGTTTACATTAAAAGTAAGACTACTAGAGGACTTGTGTTCCACATCAATTGATACTAAGCAGATTATTTAAAATTGCAAGTACAACAGTATGCAGCCTTGGAATGAACAGCTGTAACGAAGAATTACTTTGAAGACTAGAGAAGAAAAGAAAGAAGGAAAAGTTGCAAGAAGATGGGGTGGGGGGAATTATCTATATATGGTTAAAAGGGCAATATCCAATAAAGGATGCTGGCCCTTAAAGCCTACTTAAATGGAAAAGAAAAACAGCAAACCTCAGAATTAGCTACATTCATGTAGCACCTTATGACTGTACCCAAAAATTCCAAAAGGACCACCTATTCTGCCCTGTTCACCCAGACATCATGAGTCACGTTCCCTGACACCTAAGCCAGAAGACAAGCACAGCTGCCACACTTTCAAAGTACTGGGCACTAAAAAGTAGTTATGAAGGGAGAAGTTATTTTGTTTTTCCAAGCAAGACAGCAGCAGTGTTTATTCCAGGTGTGGGAGTTCCAGCACACACCTCTCATGGGAATGTTCACCTCCAGGTTACTACTTATGTAAAGATACTCTCTATCTCCCTCACTTATGACCTCTTACTCTACAGAAAAGTATCCAAGAATTACAGGCCCAGAACAGAATGTAACACGACCCAAACACAAGTGTCTGGTTAAGTCACTCAGACCTGACACGACTATCTCAGTTCTGGCCCCTGCTCCTGACATTAGTGAACAAATACATGCAGTGAATTACAGCACAACCTTTTCAGGTTCTTAAGACATACTGATACTTTTTCTTAATAGGGCTTCCTACAGGAACACAATAGTCCACATCCCGACTATGAATGCACCTGTTTTTCTTTTAAAAGAGAAGAACTGTCCATTTCTCTAACTATTTCAGGAAATGGCAAGTACTCTAAATTTGTCTAAAACCTGCCTCATAGCTGACAGACTTTTTGAAGTACAGTGAATCCTCTCTGTATTGCGACTTCTCCTTCACAACCTCGCCCATTTGTGAAGCAATTTTTTTGCAAACATGATTCAGCCGTGTGCGAGCTCAGCTGGCTGAGACATGCACAGTTTGACTCTGCTCTGCCAAGGGGTGGTGCTGCAGTGCCTGTGGAGCGGGACTCACCCCGCCCTACGGGGAGGTCCCTGAACGGGGAGACTGCCTCACAAAAGTAAGGCAAGTTGTATGCTTCTGTTCCCCCGCCCTCTGGGGCTGTCCGGGAGCACTGCCCCTCTCTCACGGGACAGGTGGATGTTAAAGGGAAAGAAACTCCCATACCAACCTGACCCCTCCACCCCTGCACCCCCATGGCGGCTCGGGCACGGCGCCGCAGTGGCTTGGGCATGGCATGGTGCGGCGTGGTGCAACTCAGACACAGCGTTTAAAGACCTGCGACACCCTGACCCGCTCCAGTGTGCTACGCTGAGACCCCACACTAGCACTAGGGCCGGGCCGGGCTGCGGGGGGGGAGCAGCCGCGTCAGGTTTGGGCTGCAAGCCCACACGGTCACAGCAGCCACTCAGAAACGGTTCCCTTTGCTCGCTTGTGCCAAGAGAGACAAGAAGAAGGAGCAGAGAATTGTCCGTACCGTTCCAGAGTTCCGGGGGGTGGGGCAATGGGTGTGTCCTGCATGCATATTAACAACCTGCACTTCTTTGCGAGGTTGGGCTTTCGTGATGGCATTGGCCTGTCCCTTTCCTCACGATGGAGGAGGTATAACTGTATAAGTAACACCCAAGTGGTCTTGCTTTTCTAGCTTGAAAGTGATAGTAATGTTTTGCCTTTTTTTTCTACAATCTCCACTAATAATCTGAAAGTGCCAAAAAGGTTTTCCCTAAATAATTAGTAAAAACTACTAAATACTTCACAGGAGAAATATTTAGACAGACAAAGATTTAGAGGTCGATGATCTCTAAAGACCCGTTAATGAGTCTGACAATTCACTGAATGTGAACCATTAAACCATTTTATTACAATTCATTTACAGAAGATAAATTTACCATTTTGTTTATATTATATAGCACTGGCTATGAAAACTAAGTAAAACTAAAAAGCTAAGAAAAAATAATCAAACTATTTGAAGAGTGAGAATTCCCCAACATTACAATAAAATTTGTAGTACTGTATATTAATTTAAATACAGAGTCAGCTTGCTTTAAAAGACTTTCTTTCTTTCAGCAATTCAAGCCATAGAGTTGCATAAGACAACCTAAAACTGCATTTATCTTCAGAAAACGCAATAATTAAAATTGGACTTGATGCGGCTGATTCAGATTAGATTCCATTTAGAGAAAGACATGGAAAGTTACATTTTAAAGTTAAATTAATATTAATCATTGCTTCTTATTTTCTGCACACCACAAAGTAGTTTCCATCCAACCAATAGCTCAACCATCCATTTGTGTCAGCAAGTATCACTAAGCTACTGGCTGCATTAGAACTTGGATCTTCCACACAACACTTCAGAGTGATTGGTCACTGTACTAGACATTTTATCACAGAGGCTTTTTCAGTCACAAATTAATATTCAAAATTAACTTGCACTGCAAGAGTGTGAAGGTTTAATACTCTTCAAATATTCTTTGTTCTAGTAACAGTTTTCTTCTGTGTTGTCTTCAGTTTCGTGACCTCTCCCCATCCAGCTTTTCACCTGGAAGACTACCTCTTCCTCACTAGGCTACTTTGTAGATACCACATATGAACCTCTGTAGATACCACATGTGTACAGAAAAATCTTCTGATCTCAGTTCCAATTTTTCAGACACCTGAAAACCAGAAGCTGCATCCAGTTACTTTGTGTCTGGTACAGAATTTTGAAAAGGAAATACCTACTTTACTCCCATCCTCTTGGCTATAGTCAGTAAGTTTCCAACAAGGATCATTTAGAGATTTATGGGGTTTTTTTCTAAACACATGGCAAGCATATTAAGGGATAGAGCACATTTTCTAAAAAAACAACCCTTGTTCCAAAGTATCATGATGCACAAACTTCATAGAAAGCTGATTAACTTCTCAGTGACTCAGAGTAATGCATTGACACTAGAAATATGCTTCTCCAGTTCCCTCAGGTTGGCATTATAAGAAACAGAATTTTACTATACTGTGTTAACCAATATATTTATAAAAAACACATTTATACGCTACTTCTATCTTTAAATTCCCCCGCTAGCTGTACTCAAAAAAAAAAAAAAAATCCACTGAAAAATAAGACTAATCAAAGCATTTACTAACATATTATGAAAACTAGGTTATAGTTTACCAGTGTTGGCCTGGAATGGAGTGGAAAACTGCAGCTAGAGGATTTACTGCTTCAGGATCACAAGCTACTCCTGGGAATTGTCCACGTAGTTTGCATTGGGAACTTACGTCACATGTTGCAGGGATTTGTTCACTTCCATTCTCTGCACACGTACCAAAAGCAGTAAGGAATGTATGGCAATGCACATTAAATCACATGATGTAAATGTACCAGTGCCTGTTTCATGTAACCTTAGCCCAGACAAACAAGATGTCTGCTCAAAATCGTTTCACTGGTCATCTGACCATACTTCAAGGCTAAAGCTTTATTTTTATGTTTTACCATTTTTTCATGGCCCTGTCTCATTTCCTTGTCCCTCTCCACATAAAACATCACCGTTTAAGACTGAGTGTAGCATCAAAGAAAAACGAGAATTAGACACAGTGGAACCCTATGAAAGAAAGAGACCTGCATTGACACTCACAAGGTGGGGGGAAAGAAAAAAGGCCCAAAAGCACTAATGTGGAAAAAACAAACAGTAGACAAATCTTATATCTATTTGTTCATGTAAGGAATCACCTTTGGGAAAAGATCATTTGTGTCCAAGGCATATTCATAAGAAGCAAGTAATGGCACCCAACATTAACAGGTTAAACACTGCCACCAGTGATACGCTCCTTTCACCAATATACAAGATTGTGATCCTCTTACAGTAATAAATCTATTCAGTATTCTGTACTAGAACTAAATAGGAGTAAAAAGGTTTATTCTTCTATAAAGTGGAGGGCTTGTGTTTTTTCATTAGACAATAAAGTTATTTCCACAGTGAAATAAGGGTCAGGAAGTAGGCAGTATAGTACATTCTCACTGGCAATGGTAGCTGAGACACCAATTCAAAAAACCAAAGGGAAATTGGAATTTGTCCTTACTGGTACAACATAAAAGCAGAAGCACTTAAGGGTTGGACCTTCACTTTAGAAAATTCTGATCCACTCAAATGGTACTCCTAACTCTAGTTAATACCTAAATCCTCCAGTTTCAAGATGCTTCAAGCACAAGCCAGATGACCATGGTGGAAGGGTAAGCTACAGCCATGGCATCTGCTTTCACTCAGTTTGACGTTAAATAAGCACTTTTCAGCAAAGACATCAGTCAAATCACTCAATATTCCAACTGTCCCATTCGCTCTTAGCAAGAACAGCATTCTGAACTAGTTCAGCGATAGTCATTCTATCAGAACAGCACATCTTACTGCAGTGTTGAGAGATGCAAAGGGATGCCCCTAGATGCCCTCTCTGTTCACACAGGAAAGCACAGCATCAGAGGCAGCTGCTCACCTTTGCCTCACACTGATGTGTCCTCCAGGCAGATAAATACTGTGGTCAGAACTTAACTTGATATTTAGGAGACTATATGTGTACATCATTTTTCTTAACATGCTTTTAGTTTTCTCTTACAGAAGCAATAGAGCACAGAAAAATACCCAGGGGAGAGTGTCTGGGCTTGAGGCTGTGATACATCAACACAGCACACCTTCAGGAAATAAAAAGGATGACACCATCCTGAGAGGCAAACTGGCAACATTTGCCCGAGCACAGTGTTACACTAGCACAGCTACCCTGCTGTGGGTCTTGTTCCTAGACTGCTCCATGTAGCACTCCACAGCTCACAGACGCACCCACCAGCACCACCAAAAGCCCTATGTTAACTTGGAATACAGTGATCCTCCGCATAGTTGCGATCCGTAATTTGCTGGATCTGAATAGTTGCGGGTGATTTTTCAGCGAGCTGTGTGACCTGGGTGCGTGCGCAGAACGTACTGTGAACCCATCAGCTCATGAATATATTGTGAGTTTTTGAATATATAATTGGTCCCCCCTGCCGTCACCGCCCACCAGACTTGCCGTACATGCTTCATTCTCACCGTTTAGGACAAAGGGGAGCCGGTCCCATCTGCGCAAAGCTGGGAGCATTGAGCATTGCTGCACTGCTGGCACAAAGGGACCAGCGCCATGCCTGCATTTCTGGGCACGGCAGCGTGGCGCGACTGTGAACCGGGGGATAGTGGGGGACGGCTGGCGCCGCCAATGCCAACCTCGGGGTGGCGGCGGACAGGAGATTTAAACCCAGGTGGACTGGAGAGAAGCCACCGACTCGGCACCACGTTTCAGCTCTGCCAGCACTGGTGGAACATGGGCAGCATAGCTCAGTGTGTCCCGATGCCAGAGACGCTGACCCCTGCCATCAGAGTGCTGGCACCGGAACGCCCCTCACTGCCCAAAATAAAAAGTTGCTTTGTAGGATGTGTGGGGCAGAGGAGGGGCGGAGGGAGGGTAGGAGAGGCAAGGGGAGAGCTGCGGGCTGGGCAGCAGGCACAGGTACAAGCGGGGTTGTGGCTCTCCCAGCATGGGATGCATCTGTCCTCTGGTGCTGTGCCGGCTCCCATCCGTCCCTGTGCATCTCAGGAGCCACTCGCCCCATGCCGGGGTGGCTGGATCAGTGCTGCTTGATCGCACCCAATCTTGCCAGAAAAGCTTTGGTCAGGGCTGTTACATTCCCGGAAAAATAAACCCCAAACAGCAAGGACTGTCCCAGCCTGTTCAGCTGTCGCTCTCGTCGCACAGTGCCACGGTACCCACTGGCGCCGCCCCGGCCAGCACTGAACTCATTCCCCAAGCCTCCCCCAAAGTCCTGCTCTGGACAGGCGTGCCGCCTCTGCTGTGTTTGAACGCAAGAGACACACACTACCAACCAGAAACCCAAATAAAACCGAGCACAGATGCGGCACAGAAAGGACAGCGGCCGGATCCCGTGGGGGGGATGGGCACCGGCTTCTCGACACCCAGCTGGTTTCTGTGCTCGAAAAAGCAGCTCCCTTCCTGGAGCTGGGAGGTGGCAAAAAGCGTTTCCTCTGCTTTAATGAGGCATTACAGAGGGAGCCGCGCCCTCAGGACCGTCCTCCAGACCTTATTAGGGGAGGGGGCGTGGCTACAGGCATGGCAGACTTGAATACTGAGTGGGTTTGCTATCCTCGCAGATTCCAAGACTCGCGTGAAGAGGGTCAGACCCAACAGCCCGAGAGTAACGGAGGATCACTGTATTTCTCTTCTGCTTGCTCTTCACACTGTGTTTTGCAAGTCAACCACTTGACGTAATTCTTTAGTGAAAAGATCCAAATATTTTTTCTTATTGGAGCAAAACTAAAAATCTGTACTTTGGGCAAGCCAACTAGAAGTTTTACAAGTACTATTGGGTAATAAGACACAGCAATTTCTTCAGTTGCTCTTCATTTATCTAATTTGGCCTTTGTTTATTGGCAGTCAAACATCAATATCTCAAAAGAAAAATGTTAGTCTCTTCACAAAATACTGCCTGATAAGTGGCAAGAATGACAGATCAGATCAATCCCATCTCTTCAATAGCAAAGATTCCATTTTTCAGAGAGACACCTACCCTTGCACTCATTCGCATGAATACTGTTTTAAGAGCCTTTAAGAGAAAATAATGTAAATGGAACAAACAATTTAATTTATGAAACTAATTTCCCAGGCTAGTTGCAATGTCAGCTGACAGTTTCAGACTAAAATAAACAGACTTTATACAACAATATATCAAAAATCTAGAACAGTCATCCTCACCCTAGTTGGCTTTTACGACAGAGTGATGTGGGAGGGTTTTTAAAAGAAAGCTTTCTTTCTTTTGTGGCAAACATCAGCATTTATGCCTGCCTGAGCAACAACAAACTCAGTATTTTCAAAAAGAAACATCAGTTTTAAAGTCTACTTTAGTTAATGCTGAAGTAATGGAGAAAACAGTATTAAATATTAATTCCATTCAAAAGCAGAATAGACCTGAGGAGATGTAACTAGCCACATAAATCCACATTACCACCATACAGTAGACATCTCAAGACTATTCATACTCCATAGATTGTTAGCTCTGTGTATTCATGAGCTAATGTTACAACGCATTAGAAAGGACTGACAAATGAAAAATAGCTTAGCGATTTTAAAAGCTACATCTTTCACTAAAATATCTCTCATACATTGATAATACGGCAATAGAAATATTGTTAATTGAGTTTTCATACTTGAGCAATGAGACAAAGGTAAAATTTCAGCATGTTTATGGCTTTACGCATGCACATCGTAGCTACGGAAGTCTTTACGGATGACTCAAAGTTGTTTTGAGACAATGGTATTTTATCCTACAATGTTGTAGAGAAAGTATAAATGTTTACATGAACAGTATTAGTTCATCTTCAACTTGTGCAAAGTATTATACAAACAGAATTGCATAATCTTCCAAAAGATGATGCAGGAAGTGCACAGAAAACAGCACTGAGCTAAAAAAATCTGCTAATGAATATGAAAATTGTCCACAAAAAGAAAAGCTAGAAACCACAAATGAAGAATGAAAACAAAATTAATGTGATTTTGCCCACTGGCAGTTAACAGGCTGATACTCCACTGTAAGGCTTAATCCATTTTATTGTCATTGTGTTGCCCTAAGAGAACTCAGCATTACCAACAGATCAAGATAAGCTTAAAATAAAAGAATATATTTCACCCTCTGCACTGTAGCACCCAGCAGATATATACAGAAATTCAGGGTACCAAGCAGAAGTCCCTTACTCAGACTTTTACCTCTGTAGTTTGTAGATATAAAAGTCACAAAACAGAACCTTCTGAAAATGTTTTGAATTCTTCAGTCAAATCATGCATGTATTAAACATAACAAAAGGAAAGAAAGACACTGAAGTGCTATGTAAGCATCAACAAATGACATTTTGAAATGTAAAATCATCATAAATTAACTAGGTGATAAAAAATTCACTACTAGCCAGTTTAATTACACATGAATACTTCCAGTGTCTTTGTTTGCACAGTCAAGAATGGTCAAAGAAAGCCAGTATAACAAAAGAAAGCCACTATAACAAAAATATAGGTCAACTATAATACTACTAAAAATTCACAGTAGTGTTTAAATCACTAAATCTGAAACTCTGTCTCTTTTAACTAACAATGAAAAGGCAGTAATTAATTTGTAATTTAGAAGTTAGAACCATCATTTAATAACTGTTTAGCAACTTACTTAAAAGCTTGTTGGAATTTAATTTTAAAAGCTCAGTGGCTCAGTTCTCTCACAGATCTTTACTGGACAACATGGTTTTTTTTCTTGTCCTAGATACTATGTCAGAAGACATACTCTAAAACACCTAATACGTTTTATTCCAGAACAACAAGTGAAAAAAAAATTGCCAAATGACAGACATAAAGGAAAGAAGCGTTAACTTCCAAAGTATACATACTTCAAATAAAGCCAGTTTTTTAAAAAACTATAAAGAAAAAATACTTGTACACATAATTCCACATGTTATTACAGTTTCTAAAACTGAATATATTTGAATACTTGCAACTCTCCAATGCTTATTATGGTAGAATACAACTAACTTTAATATATATTAATAAGTCTTCCCACTTCACAGATGGGAACCAAGAGGGGAAAAAAATGGTTGACTCAAATGAAGAATATAAAAGGATTGGAAACAGACACGCAATTACACAAGTGCTTGTGTAGCAGCCTCATTATAACTAGTTTATTCTCAGTTTAACCAAAACTTTCAGCTTTTGTATTGTTAAAAGAGCTGAAGTCATTTGAAGTGACTTAATTCTCTGGCAGAGGACACACAGCTCATTGGACTTAAGCTGAGGGTTCCATCTTACTTCCGAGGAAACAAAGCTAAGACAAGGAAAAGGAAGGTTAACAAACACATTAGCTTTCCTTTGAGGTCTAAAGCACTTCCCTAAGATACACCCAACTGCCACCTGAAGAATTTAAGGCTTATACATTACAAAAGCCAGAAAGTCAGCCCCAGAGCCTCTGGTGCCAGTTCAAAGCTTTACTAACCAGACATGGATTTGTTGATTCATTTTATGCCCCTGAACATTTCTAATGACAGAGCCTTAGTTTACTAGGCAGAAGGTCCAAACCAGGAGGTATTTGTAGCAGTTCCCTTGGAGCCTCCATGTTCCCTGACACGAGCATCATCATACCTTGCTCTCCATATCCCTCTGCCCCCCCTCCCCTGCACACAGATGAAGCCCTGGGGTTCCACTCCTGCCCTCGATTCCTACGGACCCCCCTGAGTGAGCAACTGGCTCTGGGCTGAGGCCATCACGTTCGAACCAGAACCACATATGGCAGCTGAGACAAAAACGAGGTCCCACAAAGCTGAGTAAGCTACTGATCCCAAAGAGGGCCGTGAGGAAGAAAAATGAGCACCTCTTCTGACTTTTCCCACCATCACCATCGCCAGAAACACAGTCCTCACAGAGTGTTTTGCAACACTCTCAGACTCATCTTAACCTTTGATGAGCCCGTTCAGCTCAGTAACCCACCAAAAAGCTAACCCAGCAAGAGAATGGCTTCTGTCAGTTTTCTGAGCAGAGTTGATTTACCAATCAGTCAAGCACTGAACCAGCAAAAGAGGAATTAGAGCCACAGGCAGCCAGAAGCAGGACAGCCTCTTTCAGCAGCAAAGAGTTGGCGAAGCCCATCATGCAGAACCTCATGTATAAAGCTCCAAAACAAAGAATCAATTCAGGAAAAAGAGTCACTATGGCCCAGAAAAACACTACATGAACTACATGAAATGCACTACACGAACTTTGCTCAGATGTGATTTTGGTGCTTAATTTTTCCTCCATTTGAAGGGGAAAAAAAGCCTCAAGGCATCTGCAGTTTAAATAATCATCTTCAAAAGGTACATGAATCACCTTCCTTTTCAAATTATGTTATTAAATGTTTTTTAATAGTGACAAAGCTGTACAAAACATCAAACACCTAGCGGCAAAATATCATCAATGAACTGCTCTAGGAGAGCAAAAAGGAAAGGTAATTCTTTCGAGACTACACAGAATACAGAATTAATCTTTAAAAAATTCCTTATAAATTTAATCAATTTGACTTTGCTTTGCAACAGAAGTACATATATATGCACACTAGGTACAGATTAGGTTTGTGTTTCCTTTACTGCCCTCTAACCTGATCAAATGAAATGCTTATTTCTGTAAACATAAACAATCATAAAAGAAAAAGCATTTATTGCTTCTAAATTTAAGCTTCATTTACAAAAAAAAACCAAAAAAACAAACAAACAAAGATGCAAGTTGAGCAAAGCTGGATGGGCTGTTTTCCTCCTTGAGCAGGAAGACACAAAAGTTGACACCACAGTGAAATTTTCAGAAAAACTACTGCGTAATTTTGAACAAAACAAAAAAAAAACCTATGCTTCTCCTTCCCATTCCCCCCTGTTCTAAATTCAAAAATAAAACACTACTTTTGTTTTAAAAAAAAATCTTTTTCCAGTGTAAAAACTTACATTAGAAAGTTTGCAGGCATTTCAGAAGGCGGAGACCATTACTGTAATTTCTTAACCTATTCATCATTGAGACATATTAGAAGTTCATTGTATGTTTGTTGAGAAACAAAACATCCCCTGGAAAAGTGCTGCTCAGGCTTCATAGGGACACCCTAAACTTCAGTTTGTTCTGACCTGTCTGAAATCAGTGTACAGGAATAACTGACACCTTTGCAATGCACATAAATCTAGACCAGTACATGCACCATGGACCAAAAAAAGGACAAAAATTTCAAAGCCCTGCAAACTCCATGAACCTATTTCAAGAACAGAGTTGACTGCAAGATCAGTTTAAGGAGATATTCTGTGCATGAGGTTATGTATACCACAGCAAAAAACTCCAGCAAGAAAAGATGACAGCATGTAGTTACCTAATAACTGAGGCAGAGCATCAAAAAATGATGGGAGACAGGATGAGAAGTATCATTCTATGATACATATCATTTGGAGATGAAGCCAAGAAATTAAACAGGCTTCAAGACTTACTGAACAGATCCAAGAAAAAGTTGAACACCGAGCAGCATAAAGGACTTTTTATACTGCACTTTAGTCTGAGTATATCCTAGACAAGCCAGAAAGTGAAAAGCAGCTTAATGTGACACTTTCACTTAAAGAAGATAAAAAGATGGAAAAACACAAAAACCGGTCTAAAATATAAATGGGTTTGCCCATCTGAAAGATTTGACAGTTTGTCACATCTAAGTCTCTGCAGTCTCTCCACTCTTTCAAGCCACTCAAGAGAGCGAGGAAGCCTCGAATACGGCACACGCGTTACGCTCTTTTGTTCAGCCAGGGGTAATTACACAAGACTGTGGCTGGATGTCAGGCACGTTGTGAGAGTCACTGAAACCCACAATGTAGGTTTCACAGCCTTGCCAGGCACAACAAAACATTTGTTTTTACACAAATACTGGATTTGCCAGAAGCAATAAAATGCATATTTGCTAATACTAACACACTGATAACAGCAAACCAAAATACAGTCATTTGAAGACAGGGAAATCAAGAAGAAAATACAGAAGGAAAAAAAAAAAAGTCACATAAAATTTTAAGGGACTAAGGACCAGCCTGTGAGAACAGACTTTGTACTGCCTCCCCTGTACTGTTCAGGCACTGTCTTGACTATACACAGGAAGGCAGCAAAGAGTCCATAATCCAATCATACGTGCTAGAACTTCACAGCCTTAAGTAAGTCTGGGTTTATATGTTTCTTAACACAGGAGACACATCACCCCTATTCCACAGGCCAGGGGGAAAAAAACTAAAAAAAACAAAACAAGAAAACATGCAACCAAGTTGTTTACCAAAATCCTCAAAATTTGAGGGTGCATATTTTCTTTCACAAGCTATGTAACAGTGTTCAGACAACCTCACATCGAAGAGAAAGGCACTTCCAGAGCAGAGCACAGCTGGCAGAGGGCACCGGGTCTCCCACAAACCTGTCCCTCAGTCACGGGACTGAATGAACATGCAACTAAATCCCAGAGCAGCGTGGCTGCTGCCAGCTCCGGCTGGCTCGCTTGTTTTCCACTTTAAGAGTTTCAGATTATCAGACAAGTTCAGCGCTAGCAGTTTTTCTAGCCACTACATGACAAAGCCTAATCACAGGAACCACTGTGGAACTTTTTGCAGACCAAGATCCAAAAAAGCTACTAGGTGGTGTGTCCAGCCTTCCAATCAGGCAATACTTTCCCTCTCATGACAATTTCAGAAGCCAGTTCACCCCAGTAATACTGACGCACAAGGCTGGCATGTAAGCTAAGCCTGCATGGAACCGGAGCAGTTGCCAGGACAGACTGAAAGAGCAACTACACAAATACAGGAAAACACTACTTGGAAGAGAATCTGTTCAAATGCCTTCAGGCAACGTCTGCACCTTTACCGCAGGCAATGAGCGAGATTTGACAAACTTGTATTAAGCTGCTGTAACCTAAAAGAGCGTCTGGCTCCAAACAACAGCGCTGGCAACAGCAGCGGCAGTCTAGACAAAAAATATTAACAGGGAGTTGTTTTTAAGGTACGACAACTCTGTCTTGCCAGTTTTTACAGTTTACAAAGCGCTTTTCACACTTTCTGTTATAGAGCGGTTTGAGTCTGGGGGAAAACCATTTACAAAGAACCAACCAACCGACCCCGGCGCACGCACGGAGTCAACCCCCGAAACGCCGAGCGCCTCCCTTCCACCCCAAAAGCGTGGCAACAAAACACCCCTGCGTTACCGATCACTGTTAGGTAACACCTACACACGCAACCTACTTTTACCCGGCGCGCTCGCCTTTCGGGGAAGAAAGGAGAGAAAAAAACCCAGAAAACCCAAATAAAGACACAAAAAGGGCAGACCCGCGGCGGGGCAGGCCGGGGCGGTGCCGGCCCTGGCCGCCAGGGGGGGCGGCGGGCGCTGTTGTTGTGGCCGCTCGGGGCATTTAAACGCCGCTGTCAATCAC